>JBBBDQ010000528.1:490000-830000 GCA_037127315.1 Ascarosepion bandense | reverse complement strand
GAGCAGATATGCTTGTTTACGGTAAATCAAAAATTGTGTTATATAAGCATGATAAAAACCTCTTCTGATCAAGAGGCTATATCCATGGTTGAGTGGTCAAGACGGTACCAGATATATAGTAAATGTGTGTTGGTTTCAGAAATTTTTACATACATTCTGAAAGTTTCAATGTGGGATCATCAAGCTAGTTTACAAATTGTTTTGTTGAATGAAGATAACATAATCAAGAAATATAATGTCGATTGAGGTCTGTTGTTGAATTTTGTAGTATACAGTGTTTGTTTATGACTAGTAGTCTTGTAGCCGTATCATAATTGTTTAATAGCACTTTGCTATTATGTTCTATGATGTTACTATTATACGGTTTGGTTGAGTTCATATCACACTCAACCCCTTTTTAGATATTCGCTTTCTTTTGTTGACATTTTTTTCGACATGGGTTCACTTCCAACGTCTCAGTCAGATTACGATTTTGCTTACCCTTGTGTTGTACAGTAGTATTTGTTTTATGAATAGGTACTTCAAAAGTATTGTAAAGTATATCCATCAGTAAATGAAATTGTACCGGTTGCTTATTTTGTGCGTATCTAGACCTCAATTGATTTATATGTCCTCAGTCACAAAGTCAGCCATCTACAACAATGTACATAATAATACCCATGCTTTGAAATATTTTCCTTTCTGGTTTTAAAGTTTTTAAAGAAAACTATCGCCGATCTTAAATGATTGTTGGTGTCAAAAGAAAGGGAAACAAAACTGTTCACTTATAGTAGCAACAAACACCTGCAGTCACAGTGCAAATGATAGTTCGTCGTAACAGTCAACGTAGAAACGACAAAATGGGGTCACACATCCAACCTTCACTTCCAACCAGCAAAAACACGTTTGTCCAAGCTCAGAAAATCCAAGTCTCTCCCATAAGTGAAAAACAACGGCTTTTATTCACCGAAAGATCTTTCTGATTGGTCACGCCATTCAGGGTAGGGAAGAACATTAGCATAGATTCTAGTCCTTAAAGTAGATTTTTGCTAACTACTTTTTGGTAATTTCTCTTTGGCATATCGTACACAAAACATGAGCTCTTTTCTTTTTTTTTTTTTTTTTTTTTTTTTTTAAATTAGCTGATGATTAACTCTTTCATTACAATGATCTAGTAGTTGTTGAAATTTTTTTTTATTTCCAGACTGTAATTTGTCGAAAATAGATCTTACATTCTTAGCAAGCACGAGCTTTTCACAATGACATTTGCATTTGACATCATTCAATATACTCAAAAATTCTTGTTCTGCTGTCTCTTCCACTTCCAAGCCTTTAGCTTTTCTTAATTTGCTCTTTTTGAAGGTGTCAACAAGCCAATCAGTTTGACCATTCAACCTCGGATGATAATCGGTGTTGTCAACTGTTCAACTGCAAAGTTTAAAACTCACTCAAAGTAGATTGAGTTCTATCATCAGATACAACACTGTCAGATCCTACAAACCTTTAGTATTTGTCTATATTTCTGACATGAGGTAGTATTTAGATTATTTGAACTATTGTCCTCTTCATGCTTAAGGACACATGGCCCAGTGGATATAGACATTGGTTAGTTCCTGACTTGACTCTTAGAGTTGTGAGTTCAATACCAGGCTACAGCAGTGGTGAACAAGTAACTTGCAGGGTTACAGGGAGATGACTCATGACTTCCAATCAAGGCTTTACGCAAGCAATGAGGATGATATACCCCAGTGGTTGTAATAAAGGGCTCTTTTCAAAATTCCTAACACATGAAGAAGGCCAGAGCATACATCAGCCGAAGCATCATACAAATGGCAACAAAGATGAGAACAATAGTCCGAATACTGTAAATACTACATCATCTCAAAAATATAAGCAAACTTTTCAATCTGTAGACTGCTTACAAACTGACTTCAGAGTCTTACTATTTCAAGAATAAAGTTAATATTTTTTTTTTGTAAGATACATTAAATGGAAAATATATGAGTGCTTGAATTCAAATTATGACACCAGAAGCAAAATAAGCTTTTTTTACTGTTTTCAATAAATAAAAATTGTAAAAGATTGCACAAGGCTAATCAATGAATAAGATCTTATACCATTTGTTAGGTCATCTAAACTTATTTATAAATGGAACTTTGTGTATGTTTGTGTGTCCATTACCTATAGACTCCAAAACAGCTGAACTGATTTTCTTGAAAATTTACACAGTTGTACTATAAGCGTCTGCGAGTGTTCTTAGCTAGGTTTTGTGTTGAGGTATCCCCGATAAATATCGATAATCGAAAAAATCAGGTTATAGAAGGAGTGGTCTGATTTTAATCAAATTTGATACACTCATAGAGAAAGACATAAGAAATGATATTCAGAAGTTTCAAAGTTGCTGTTCGTACAATATATATATATATATATATGAGGCAAGATGTTTGTGTGTGTCTGTTTATCTGCCTGTATATCTATTTTTTTTTTTTTTTTTTTTTTTTCAGCCCTTTTATTTTAGTTTTTGCTTTGGGTTTGGCTCTAAGTAGGTATAATTGTAGTTCTTAGTCTCAGCCATGATACCATTTACTCAGAGGACTTATTTAGCCTTCAAAATTCAGTTTACGACGAAAAAAACTTATTTGATATCGATACCAGGAAATCCAAATTTGACTTACATCCATTCATTTTTCTTTCAGTCTACAGTTTCACTTTAACTGGAAACAACTATTGCTTTTTAGTCTTTCGTGCCAACGTCCAAAGAATCTGAGCTCCAGGACCATGGATTAGTTTTAAAGCTTTCATTACACCCAAGCGACGCCAGGCTATACTGCTAGTGATTTAATAAAAACCAAAAAAATAGTTAAAAGTGTATATAACAGCATAATATTGCTGGGCACAAATTATACCTAAATTTTTCCGTATAAATTCTCTTTTAAGAAAATGAAGGTCTGTTTTGATGATGCAGTTTAGTAATAATGTGCTTGTGAGTTCTTGTTAGTGTACAATTTGTGAAGCTGCCATGGTTGATTTAGCCACTCTTTCCACACCTTGCAAAGGTGCAAGTTTGGCAGCTCCAATGTTCTATTGACTAAAACCTCCTGCAGTTCATTATTTGAAAAACCTTCAAGCACAGGTTCACAAACTTCATTTTATGAGAGGTTAATCAAATTTGTGTCCCTTCTGAGTTAAATGTAATTTTTCTTAATCTTTGGTGGTTCACTTCTTCTGAAACAAAAATATTTTTAAGTTGTAAATTTTTTTTTATGCAACACTCCGTATTTTGGTCAACTGTTGCTTTATTCTCTGATTCATGTTGAAGATATACAGTTGTTGGTTATGGATTGTATTACTCCTTTTAATTTCAAACTAACTGCAAATATTCCAATTATAAATATTATAAGACTGTACAATTTACCATTGCGTTCTTGTAGATAGGCCCTTCTGATCCATAAACAAAGTAACCTGATGGCTAAAATTAGCCTTCTTGCTTGATTTAGAGACCCAAGTTCCCAGGTAGCAAATCTAGGGTTCACTTTTCCCTTGAAGAAATTCCTCCTGCATATTCTAAGAGCAGTCTCTGGTCACCACTTTAATCTTCCATTGTCCCTGCAGTAAGATATAAATTATCCAGAAACCACTAAGTCATTTTCTACCAGGGAAAAATCATGATAATCATTTTCCTAAAGTTTCCCCTCAAGGACCTGCAAAAGTAGTAAGGCTTCTTTTAGTTCCATCAATTTACTTAAAAAAGCTCTACATGGAAGTTTATCTTGAAGTAAACAACCAAGTGTTTAAGTTTGTTTTTTTTTTTCTCCAGAGCTGTAACAAACCCTGCCTCACAACCAGTGTTTACACTAGTATTGACCACAAGAACTGCCTTAATGGAATTGTTGAATTCTTCTAAAATAGCAGTAACATCCTCTGCTAGAACATCATTGGCTGCACCAATGTTAAGAATGACTTGGTGGGTGAGATATTTGTATTTTGTAAAAATCAATTTGTGCTCTAATCCTTTGGTTTTCTTAATTATTTTCCCTCTACAAACTTTTTGTATTGCAAAGTTTCATTATCAACACTGCAATTAATACCAAGACAGATGATATCTTCATCGTTTCAAACATGCTTCTGATGGGTACTTAATTTTACTCTGCCCTTTTTCCTGTCTATTTTTAACTCATGAATTATAATGTCCTTTAAGTTAAGTTTCAAGCCAGGGAGACAGTCTTTTTTTTTTTTTTTTTTTTTTAATCATCTCACCCCAAGCAAGGCATTCCACTGCCACTATTGCGCATGGGGCTACATAGGGGAAGGTAAAGAGAAGGAGTGGATAGACATAGGGAATGTCAGGAGAAAGGTGACAGATGAGTAAGGATAGCGAGGATGAGTGTCGGGCAGATGGGAAGAGTGTTTGATAGAATGGGAGCAGGTTAGTGTGTTAGGAGGTGTCTATTGACCTTACATTTAAACTCCTGGAGATTGTAGCCGTCGGGGAAGCAATCGTTTGGAAGAGAATTCCACAGTCGGGAAGTGCGAGGAAAGAAACTGTTGGAGTAGAAGTTACGGCTGCATTTTATCGATTTCACTGTAAAAGGGTGGGATCTAGTTGCTAATCTAGTATCTCGTGCAAATTCGTATTTAGGGGGCACCAGTGATCTAAGTTCATCAGAGCAGAAGCCGTGAAAGTATTTATAGAAGAGACACAGCGAAGCCACGTCTCGCCGGTGGGAGAGAGACTGCAGGCGGTCTGCCAAGTCGGTATCTATCACATTACAGACCCTCCTCTGAACCTTATCGAGAAGCCCGAGGAGAACAGCAGGGGCACCCGACCAGATATGGCAGCAGTATTCAATGCACGGGCGGATGGTAGATTTGTAAATTATCAGTTGTTTCTTCACTAGAAGATCTTGGTAGAAAAATTGGTAGAAAATATCTATAGAGGCAACATATAGAATCTAGCTACGACAATTGTACTTTTTGGATATTATTTGACTGCATTTTTGTCATGCCATGTTGTGCATGTATGCGTATTGATAGGTAATAGGCAATATTATCCCCCTTTTCCAGAAACAAAAATCATGATACTAGATCTGTGAAAAACAAGACACAAACAAGCAGAAAGGCTTATTCAGGATAGACTGCCTGAACAGCTACAGCAAAGCAGGGGATTATTCTGCCCCGTGAGGTGCTTGCTATGAGGTTACAAGCATATGTTCATCATAAGTTCATTTTTCATGGCGGTTGCACTATCCTACCATTATGGATATGCCTTTTGACAGTCATTTGGCATGTTTCGGATTGCACACACAGGTGGATCCACAAAAGTCACACATTTCTGTAAAGCTGTTGAATTGTATTCACTTACGCGCAAATACCCTTGGGAAAGGTATTAATCCGTCTCTTCCTTCCAGTTATGGGTTAAATAGCAGGACAGATTGGGTTCTATAGCCTTGGTCAGCAACCAGTCTACCGCAGAAAGCAATGGCAACCTACTGTGGGATAATCTTCTGCCCAGTCAGTCATGTCTTTCGAGACATGATCACCCAAGCATGTATCACGTATGGCAATTAACTGACTGAATGAAGATAATAGTTGGAAACAAATACAGCTTTTACTGGGAAAAAAATGGGGGATCGGTTTATTACTTAATAACAATAGAAAACTGATCCCCCTCTTTTTACAATTAATAATTAGTGGAGGATCAGTTTTCTATTGTTATTAAGTAATAAACTGATCCCCCACTAATTACTACTTATTAATACAGTCTCTTCTCCCTTCAGCTATAGTTTAAAGAGCAGGATATAAAATCTTCTGCCCAGTCAGTCATGTCTCTTTTGAGACATGATCGCCCAAAGCGTGTATCACGTATGGCACTTAACTGACTGTTTTCAAGACGTCTTGCAGCATTTGTGGAGCAGGCATCATGAGATAGGAGTGATGACCATCCACTTGGAATACTACAGTCACTGGGTCCCAGCTTCCAGACAGTATTTTGTACTCTTACCCTTTGACCATGGTACAAGAGTGATAGTTCCTCCTTGGGTGCATGTCGGTCAAAATACCTCTTTTGGTGTTGTTGGATTGTACTATATATCTGATCCTGATCAAGCAGTTGTGCAGGACTTGGTATGACATTTGAAACTTGCGCCAACACGATTTCAGGGTTCCCAATTGCTTGGCTTTCTTGAGGATGGTTTTGACAGTTCTTATCTGGCACTCTATGAAGCCATTTCCCTGTGGTCTCTGAAGTGAAATGGTCTAGTGGTGGAAACCCCATTCTTTGGCAAATACATGGTAGAGGAAACTTGAAAAGTGTGGCCCATTATCACTATCTTTCATGGCATGTTAGACTCTGCAAAAACTTGGAGTGTAGTGTTTACTATAACACTGCTTGGTGAATGAGCAGGTAGGTGTTTGACTACAGGGTACTTGGAGTAATAGTCGGCCATGATCAACATTAGCTTTCATGAAGATCAAACAAATCTGTGCCAACTACATCCCATGGCTTTGTTGAAATGTTGTGTTGCATAAGTGGCTCTTGCATTTGAGATGGCAGATGCTGCATGATTTTGCGAACTGTTCAATGCTTCTGTTTATGTTTATCCAGTAACAGTGTCCTTGACGAGGGTGTTTTTTTTTGTTTTTTTTCCTGTCCTGACTGAGTGGTATTAAGCTGTTTTAGGATGTCTTCTTGAATTGAAGTGTCTGGGGAATGATGATTTGTTGTCCTTTTAGGATGAGACCATCATCAATTAAGAGCTGGTTTTTTAGGCCCCAGAACACTGATGTCAGTAGGCAGCTTGTTAAGCAAAGAATCTTTTGTACAGTTTCTCAGTTGATCAATGTGGTCAGTGGAGTAATGAGCAGTATCAACCTGAACATCAAGTTTGATAGGGTCCAAATTACTGGGTGATGGTAGTTGTGACAGTCTATCAGCCAAGACGACATCAGATCACTTCTTATAGGTGAGCTAGATGTTGTACCACTAGAGTTGTATGAGCATTCGTATGAGTTTTGATCATGCTCATGTTCTGTTGACCCATATATGATGATATCATCTTACATTTTTCTGAATTCAGGATAAGGCCCTCTTGGATAGCGACCTTCATGAAATGCTTTAGGTTTTGATCGCACTCATGTTCTATTGACCCATATACGGTGATATCAGCTATACCACATGCTCCAGTGCACCTCTCAAGTATCCTATCCATCTCAAGTTGATAAACATTCTGACTTACACTCAGACCAAAAGAAAGTTGTTCAAAACAGTACCTCCCAAATAGTGTTTAGCAGCTGGTTTTCACGATCAAGCTTTATAAACCAGTATTCAGACTGAGCATCTAAATTTGAGAAGATTGATGTTTTGCGAATCCGGAACAAGATAGGCAATATCATTATGACCTTAAGTCCTTTTTTTATCTCTAAGCATTTAAATACCCACCGTTTTTGGTTTTCTTAATTATTTTTCTTCTGTAAACTCCTCTTTGTATTGCAAAATCTCCTTATTAACTCTGCAATTATTACCAATACAAATGATCTTTACATGGTTTTGAACATGCTTCTGATGGGTGATTATTTTACTGTTGTCTTTCCCTTGTCTATTTTTGACTTATTGATGATAATGTCTTTTAAATTAGAGACTTTGTTTATCTAAGCTTTATCGCACCAGTCAAATAAAAAGGCATGTTCCAAAGTTGGAATATACATCACCCTTGTTTCTTCATGACATATCTACGGAGCTTTTAAAAGACTAAGTTAACTTAGACTGTCACCCTGGTTCAAAATTGTCATCGGTTGGTTTTCATTGGAAGACATTAGTGGAAAAATATCCAATGTTAAAGTAACCTGTGTGGAATCCTGTTGTTGGTTGTCTTTTGATCAGCATGTCTAATATCTCTGCTTCAGCTACACTTTTTTGATAATTTTTTTTTTTTTTTACGGAATCTTTTTCAGTAGTTTCAACTTAGAAACTGGCTTTTGTTTTTTTAGTTTTTTTTCTCTCTCTCTCTCAGTATTCCCTTTCCTCAATGGAAATTTAAAATTTCAAAGATTACACATTTCAAGAGAGATCTAGCAGTTATAATCTAGATCTTAAGTCCTTTTTTTTTTCTTTTTCTTTTTTTTTAAAGCATTTAAATCCCCCTCTTTGGTTTTCTTAATTATTTTTCTTCTACAAACTCCTCTTTGTATTGCAAAATGTCTTTATTAACTCTGCAATTTAACGCATGTGATATTTTCATGGTTCTAAACAAGCTTCTGATAAAGGGTTAGTTTTACTATTTTTGATTTATCAATTGTCTTTTTTAAAATATAGGCTTGGATGAAGAAGGAAGGGAAAAAAAGTTGGCTTAATAAAAAGGCAAGCCATGCTCCAAGGCTGGAAGATACATCATTTTAAAAGACTGTCTCCCTGGTTCAAAATTGTCATCAGTTGGTTTTCATTGGAAGACATTGTTGGAAAAATAACCAATGTTAAAGTAACCTCTATAGAATCTGTTGTTGCTGTCTTTTGATCGGTCTGCCTAATATCTCTGCTTCAGCTACACTTTTTTGATATTTTTTTTGACAGAATCTTTGTCATTAGTTCCAACTTGGAAACCGGCTTTTGGGTTTTTCTTTCTCTCTTTCTCTTTACTCAAAAGGAACCTGAAATTTCAAAATCTTTATACATTTCAAAACAGAACTAGCATACACGATAAATATGAAGTAAAATATCACAATCTTATTTACCAGAGATGGGAAGATTATTAAAAGTAAATTTATATTTTTCAGTTAATTTAAATTTTGAAAATCAAATTAAACAAAGAAATATAAGCTGAGAATTACGATTAACTTCTTATGAGAAGGACAAGCGCAGAAAACTACACTATATTAATATTTGAAATAAGAAAAAATAAAAATGGTATTACTGACCTAAATAGGTATATAGTTTCTTCCATGGAAATCAAAGCCAGTCATTTAAAAATACAAAATTTTGCAGATTAAACAAAATGTTTCTTTTCTTTTTCAAATAATTAAGCCTGTTGTATAAAAATACGAAGGAACTCGTTAATTTTACAGTGAGAAATGCAGTCGCCAAGAGCTCAATATCGAACATAATAAAAATAACGGCAAATGTTTATAACAATTTGAGCTAATACCCATCGAAAAAAAATTGTGGGACAAGATTCATACACAAAATATACTTATATATTGAAACAGAGGTTTGTACCCACACTGGATGTGCGTTGTGGTGCAGTGGGTATTGCTGGAGTAGACGTTGCTTTTACATCTTATTGGTTTCACAGTAAAAGGGTGGGACCTAGTTGCTAATCTTGTGGCTCGAGTAAATTCATATATAGGGGGCACCAATGAGATAATTTCATCAGAGTAGAAGCTGTGAGGTAGAAGAGACACAGGGAAGCCACGCTACGCCAGTGAGAAAGTGACTGTATCCGAGCTGCCAAGTCAGGATCGATCACATTGCAGATTCTTCGTTGAATTTATTGAGAACAGGTAAATGTTGCAATTCGAGACAACTTTATTAAATGAGATTTACACTACCAACTATAATTATTAGGCCACCCCAGTTTAAAAAAAAATTATGTATTTCATAATATTTTTAGTATTTATTGCCAAGTGAATAATTCTAAATGGATATGAAACTGAGCAGTTATAAATAAAAGGGATGTGCTTAAAACGCACTAAAGAACTTAATAGACAAATGGATAATAGACAAAAATATTAATATATTAAGATTAATAGACAAAAATGGATATGAAACTGAGCAGTTATAAATAAAAGGGATGTGCTTAAAACGCACTAAAGAACTTAATAGACAAATGGATAATAGACAAAAATATTAATATATTAAGATTAATAGACAAAAATGGATATGAAACTGAGCAGTTATAAACAAAAGGGATGTGCTTAAAACGCACTAAAGAACTTAATAGACAAATGGATAATAGACAAAAATATTAATATATTAAGATTAATAGACAAAAATGGATATGAAACTGAGCAGTTATAAATAAAAGGGATGTGCTTAAAACGCACTAAAGAACTTAATAGACAAATGGATAATAGACAAAAATATTAATATATTAAGATTAATAGACAAAAATGGATATGAAACTGAGCAGTTATAAATAAAAGGGATGTGCTTAAAACGCACTAAAGAACTTAATAGACAAAGCTCTTTGTGGCTAAGATGAATCTAAAGATGGTTTCCCCTGCAAAACATTGTAAGTTATTGTAAATCACCTGAAGACACTGAAAGGTGTAGAATCCTTTGATAAAAACAGTCAGTCATCAGTTGAAGTTGAAATTGACAGCTTCAAGCTACCCAGCAAAATGGTAGGTGGTTTATATGACACCCTGGGAGATTCCACCCTTCCATGTAGGCATGTCTATTCTGTAGATTCTGATTAGCTGATGATTCCAATGTGGGTATTGTGATCAATAAATATCAGCACAATATCCACTTAATGGGTGAGAGAAGAGAGGGACATGTATTGAGTTACAAACCCTGTTTATCTTTGCCTGCCAACTGGACGCTAGTTGGAAGCATCCTTGGGAAGGTGAGTCTCATACTCTTAATTGTTCATCTCCCTGCCCCCATCACGTAAGGGTAATGGCCTTTGAGAGAATATGAATTCTTTGTGGCCTGGCTGATTGTATGGATGTAGTCTTAACAATGCTCAAGCGATTTTTTTTTTTTTTTTTCTGTCTGGGTGATGTTGTCTTATTTTCTTCAGCATGTGGGACATGCATATTGAGCTCCTGTGCATCCCTGATACTTGGCTCAGGTAGAGCACTAGGGAAAGGAGTAGTGATTGCAGGTGTTTGAAGCTTCCTGAGAAATCGGCAGTTCTGCAAGGTAGAAACCTAGGTCGCGTAATAACTCGTTTCCAAATGAAAAATATTCAAAAGTTCTACAATAAAATTGTATTGAACACTTTTTACTACAATTGTGTACTGGTTCAATTTAATTATGACCAAAAACTAAATAAATAAAATATATCCATATATATATATATATATATATATATATACACATACTAGCAGTATAGCCTGGCGTTACTCGGGTGTAATGACAGCTTTAAAACTAATCCATGGTCCTGGATCTCAGACTCTTTGGACGTTGGCACGAAAGACTAAACAGCAATAGTTGTTTCCAGTTAAAGCGAAAATGTAGACTGAAAGAAAAATGAATAAGTCAAATTTGGATTTCCTGGTATCGATATCAAATAAGTTTTTTTCGTCGTAAACGGAATTTTAATGGCTAAATGAGTTCTCTGAGTAAATGGTATCATGGCTGAGACTAAGAACTACAATTATAGCTACTTAGAGCCAAACCTGAAGCAAAAACTAAAATAAAAGGGCTGAAAAAATACAGACATACAGGCAGATAAACAGACACACACACAAACATCTTGCCTTTTATATATATATATATTATCGATTTTCTGCACTGTTGTAAGAACTGCAACCTTGAAACTTCTGAATATCGTTTCTTATTTCTTTGTCTATGAGTATATCAAATTTGATTAAAATTGGACCACTCCTTCTATAACCCGATTTTTTCAATTATCGATTTTCAATATTTATCGGGGGTACCTTGACACAAAACCTAGCTAAGAACACTCTCGGATGCTTATAGTACAACTGTGTAAATTTTCAAGAAAATTGGTTCAGCCGTTTTGGAGTCTATAGGTAACGGACACACGCACACACAAAGTTCCATTTATAAATAAGTTTAGATATGCCAGTAATTTAAATAGCATTGTACAAAACAAGGTCACTAATAAAGAATGCAACCGCAATAGAATAGAAATTCTTAACCAAACAGACAAATGAAAAATGATGAGAGAAAATAAAACATTATCTGGTTCAACCCACCATTTAACTTAGAGGTAAAAACCAAAATAGGACAAATATTTTTTAAACTGATAAATAAACACTTTCCAAAAAGCTCAGAATTAAACAAAATTTTGAATAGAAATACAATCAAGCTAAGTTATAGGTGCACTAGTAATTTAGAAAGTTTCATAAATAAAGAAAATGCCAGAAATTTAAATAGCATTGTAAAAAACAAGACCACTAATACAGAATGCAACTGCATGGAAAATATACACACATATATCTCTATATCTATATCTAAACTTATTTATAAATGGAACTTTGTGTGTCTGTGTCCATTACCTATAGACTCCGAAACGGCTGAACCGATTTTCTTGAAAATTTACACAGTTGTACTATAAGCGTCTGCGAGTGTTTTTAGCTAGGTTTTGTGTCGAGGTACCCCCGATGAATATTGATAATCAAAAAATTCGGGTTATAAAAGGAGTGGTCCGATTATAATCAAATTTGATACACTCATAGACAAAGACATAAGAAACGATTTTCTGAAGTTTCAAGGTTGCAGTTCTTACAATAGTGCAGAAAACCGATAATATATATATATATATATATATATATATAAAAGGCAAGATGTTTGTGTGTGTGTCCGTTTATCTGCCTGTATGTCTGTATTTTTTTCAGCCCTTTTATTTTGGTTTTTGCTTCAGGTTTGGCTCTAAGTAGCTATAATTGTAGTTCTTAGTCTCAGCCATGATACCATTTACTCAGAGGACTTATTTAGCCTTCAAAATTCAGTTTACGATGAAAAAAACTTATGTGATATCGATGCCAGAAAATCAAAATTTAACTTACATCAATTCATTTTTCTTTCAGTCTATGGTTTCGCTTTCACTGGAAACAACTATTGATTTTTAGTTTATCGTGCCAACGTCCAAAGAGTCTGAGCTCCAGGACCATGGATTAGTTTTAAAGCTTTCATTACACCCAAGCAACGCCGTGCTATAATGGTAGTCTATATATATTTTACTCTACTTTCTTCCTGCTGATTTTGGTATTGACCACTTTTTTATTGTGTCATACCACAGATGCGGTTGTTTCTGCTACTCTCTGTTTCGCTGTTTAATTGTGTGTGTGTGTTTATGATAAAATACAGTTTGAAGCTATGATGTATTTATAGGATAAAAGTGGTCAGTAATCCAGTATACAGCATATAAATATAAGAATTGTCGATACTGATGCAAACATTGACGAGTGATTGCCTCAGGCTTGGATGCAATCTTCCAGTTTCGTCAAACATAAGGAGATATCAAAGTTACATTACTGATCAGAATTTTGTATTAAAGGTATCCTCTCCTCAGGAAGTTCAATATTTATTGATATTTTCTTTTCCATAATTTATTTATATGTTTATATTGATATATATTTTTATATTGAGATATATAAATTAAAAAAGGATTAATTCAATGATGTTGAATGACCATTTCGATATGAAAATCCCCACGGGGAATAACACATCACCTCAGCAACCGAAAAATATTTTCCGATAAATTTGGGTTGACAAATCATTTACTCAAAAAGCAATCATTTTTTGTAAATTTGATATCTCCATAATTGCTTACACTTGTGTTTCAAATAGACAGACTGGTTGTAATAAAAGGGGCAGCTGGAATTTTTTAATGATTTTCTGTAATAAAATGGTTTGTCTTAGAATTAAACTAAATTAAGGGATATAATGAAATTTCCTTAGTTTTTTTTCTTTTTTTTGTTAATTGAATTCACCCCAAGCAAAGTAATAAAGCCACTAAGACACAAGTGGTTACTTCTTTCTGCTTCATGTCAGCCAAAAATGTTATTCCAAGAAAGTGCAATGAGTCACTGTTCTGGAGGTTAGCATCAGCCATGGTAATGAGAGGCAGAAAGGGTTCTCTCAGATGATTAATAGAAAACAGTTTTGTTTTGAAAGTGTTAAAATTAACAAACCATTTTTTGCCCTAATAGACTGCAGGTTATTTGTGAATTCAGCCACCAAATTAACCGTATCAAACTAATTATACACTAAGGGTAAATGATTATGTCATCAGCATGGATATCATGTTGAGAGCTGATGCCATCAGGAATGATGTTAATGAAAATTCAAAGGAAATAAAAACCACTTAGTGACAACACTTCATACAGTGACTAGAGGGATCATTCATTCTATTTGTTTGCAGCAGCCAAATCAAGTGGTTCCTTTCTTAGCTCTGGCCATGTGTCCCAGGAAGAGGCTAAATCTATCTCCCACCCAGTAGCTTACAAGCATATAAGACAGTTTTCCTTTGAGAATTTATCTTTCCCCAGATATAGAAAGAACCTGCAGCTGACAGTCTCCAATTTGGGAAAACCCAAGATTCGCTGTTTCCTGTCTATGGAATACGTCTTTACCCTTGACATAGTAGATGAATCCAGCCCATGTGAATCTGGAGTCCTACACGTCTTCTTCAGAAGCATAAAAGAATTTCCATATAATAGGTAAGACTTTTCTATATCTTCCCCAAATATAGAAAGAACCTGCACCTCACAGTCCCCAATTTGGGAAAATACAAGACTTGCTGCTTTTCCGTCTATTGAATATGTCTTCACCTTGGACATAGTAGATGAATGCAGCTCATGGGAATGGAGTTCTACACATGTCTTCTTCAGAAGCATGAAAGAATTTTTATCTTATATGTAAAATTTTTCCTTTTTGTTTTTTCTTACAGTCTGATTTGCTGTGTAGATATATGCTATATATTATTCTATTTGTGGGGTTCATGTAAATATGTATGTATATTTTTGTGTATGTCTTAGTAATATAGAACTCTCTCTGAAAAAAAAGACCTCTTTGTCATTCCTTTTCCTTTAAGCCATTCTGTTCCAACCATGAATTACAATGTAATTATATCATGGATATAACTATGCCCATAATCAGGGAAATACAAATGAGTGAATAAACCTTTCTACTGTAGCTCTCTCATTTTATTGATGAATCTAATGTGATATTATTTAGCCGACATGTGATATTATTTAGCCAACATGTGATATTATTTAGCCCGCATGTGATATTATTTAGCTGACATGTGATATTATTTAGCCAACATGTGATATTATTTACCTCCATTAACTGCTGAACATGATGTATTATTATTTATCTCTATTCACTTTTGATATGACCCAGTAGATTATTATCAGCCAATACAATGTATTGAAAATCATTGTTATTGTCCTTAAATTTCCTTGGCTTATGTTCAAACTGGTTCCCATGTGATCCCTGAAGTTATGTAACAATGAGCCTAATCAATACTTAGATGGACGACTGCTTGGTAAAAACCATGTGCTGCAAGCTGGGAGGCACAGATGCTGTAATGGATAACAATCCTCGATTTGTGAAAACCCAATACTCAGCATTTTATATTCATGGAATATGTCCTTGTTTCAAACATAGTTGATGAATATGGTCTACTTGAATCTGGAGTACTAAACATGGTTTCTACAGAAACACAGAAGAGTCTCCAGAGTTTCAATTGGAGTAGATAGACTTTCTCAATTGGAGTAGATAGACTAAACTATCACCCGGTTCACACTCCACCCACATCTATCGATCAGGTGAAGAGGCTCATCCCTTGTTCTGTGGTTAGGATGTGGTTTCCAGCTTTCTCTTTTCCTATCTTTTTACTTTTCTTTTTTTTTTCAGTTGGAGTAGATAGACTAAGCTATCGCCCGGTTCACACTCCACCCATGTCTATTGATCAGGTGAAGAGGCTCATCCCTTGTTCGCTGGTTAGGATGTGGTTTCCGGCTTTCTCTTTTCCAATCTTTTTACTCTTACGTAGCCCCCTGCACATCAGTGGCGTTATCGCCTTGCTTGGGGTGATATGATTAAAAAAAAATATTGTACACAGGACCCTATTTTTTTGTTTTTCTTTCACTTTGCTTGCTATGTTATATTTTACTCTGCAAGGAATATGTGTAAACGTGTCAATATAGTTTTGTGTATGTCCCAGTGGTATAAAGCCCTCTCTGAGAACAAAGTGGATTTGTTAGTCCTTATTCTAAATTCTTATTATAAAAGTTGTTTTATTAGTTCGGCCTGGGATTTATTGGGTGATGTGTTAGTCAGTCCACAAACTGAGGTCAAAACACTATCAGTCAGTCAGTTAAGTGCCATATGTGATACATGCTTGGGCGATCATGTTTCAAAAGAAACATGGTGCTATAAAAGTATAACAATAGGCTTTTATAGAAACAATTCCGGGAATACATTTTTGGAAAAACAAATCTTCTTCTATGAACCTTGTCCTTTCGGGATGTATGTGATCATGGCCTTCCACGTCTCCCTATTCCTCTATCTGGCCTGTCAGTATCAGGTTCTCCAATCACTTTTTCCCTCTATCTGGCCTGTTATTATCAGGTTCTCCAAGCCATCCTTCCTCATTGCATGTCCCAGGAACTTTAGTTGTCTCACCCTGATGCTCACTATTAATTTCCTTTTCCTGGGAAAAAACAAATACATACCACAAATACATCTGACTCTCAACGAAAACCATTTTACAAGAATAAATTAAAAAAAGCTGCTCTACAAATTTATTTCTTACAAAGAATATATTTTCTATTCATAGAAATCTATTGTAAAAATCTTGTCAGCATTAAATAACGCATTGGTATGTCGATATACCATAAAACAAACCAAACTAAACTTTGACTATTTTTTATCTAAATTCTATCCAACTTCATTATTACTTGAATTTACTTAATTTTCTCCTGCACAACTTGTAACCATGACAACCAATTTTCTGACCTCAATAACTGATTGTGTGGCTGTGTAAATAACAAAGAATGAATAATGTCAAATCCAAGTGATAACACTTGATGGTCGGTTATATCAATTCAGTTAAAAACAAGAGTAAGTTATTAACCTTTATCGCTTTGCATATGACTTTGTTTGCTGTACAAAAAGTTTATTCTGCTAGTGAAAGTGATTTTGATCCAGGGATGATAGTCGGTTTGAATTTCATAGTTGTGTTATCATGTTCTTATATGGAAAACAGAAAACAAATATGAGTGAAATTAAGAGTATTGCAATTGGTAAGCCTCAAAAAAGAATACAGCAGAAAGGGTTGTAATATTAATAAGGCAGAGCGCTAACAACTAAAGACCATGACAATCCATTCAAAACAATTTTTTTTGGCAATGCATGACCATTATATAGGAGTCAGCATGCCATAAAGTCATATGCAGAATCAGAACCTTGTAAATGAGAGTAAACATTATGAGAATCCATTTGAAAATCCTTGATTGGCTCTATATGATTATTATATATAAGTGAATGTGCTATAAAACCATATTCAGAATATGAACCTTGGAAATGGGATTAACCTTTATCATTCTGTATGTTAGATCAAACAAATGCAGCCAACAATTCTACTGCAGAAGCTTCTTTTCTTGCACTTCCTGCCTGTGGAGCTTCCTTCCACATACTTGCTTTCCTGACGGCTACAACCTCCAGGAATTTAAATGCAATGTCAATTCCCATCTCTTATCCACTTGACTCCAGTCCTTTCTACATCACCCCATGTATCTTGTTCTTTTCCTTTCTCTCTACCTTTGCAACTGTCTTCACATCTGTGTTCCAATCCTTCTCTTGCCCTTTCTTTGACACCCCCTGTAAATGGTTTCTCTTTCTCTTCACTCTCCTCCTGCCTAAACTTTTGCTCTTATGTAGCCTCCTGTGCATCAGTGGCAGTACCGCCTTGCATTTGGTGAAATGATTAAAAAAAAAATGTCATGCTATTTGCTGTACAAAGGTTTTTCCTTCCATTAAAAGTGACTCTCATCCCTGAAAAATAGTGTTTGAATTTCATAGTTGTGTTGTCATATCCTGCTATGGCAACAGAAAACAACTTTGAGTGAAATTTCGAGTAAGGATATTGCAATTGAGAGGCTTTAAAAGAGAATGCAGTGAAAAGGGAAATAATATTAATAATGGAGATTGTAAAAGGTTTTAAAAGTGAAAGTATATTCAGATTATATAGATGTTAAAACTCTTAGATGTGCTGAGCTGGAAATTAACAGATACGTTTTTGGCCCTGACTGGGTACCACAAGATCACATCAAAATATTATTATAACTATTGCCATAAAAAATGAGAGCAATTCTGAGAAAGTTTCAATCATGAGATGCAGTGAAATGAAAGTCTTGAAACAATGTTAGTAAAGTGCCATACGTGATACATATTTTGGGTGATCATGTCTCGAAAGAGACAGGACTAAATGGGCAGAAGATTATCCCGCAGTAGGTCGCAATTGCTTTCCTCGGTAGACTGGTTGCCAGTCAAGGCTATAGAACCTAATCTGTCCTTTTATTTGACTCATAGCTAGAGGAGGAAGAGATGTATTATATTATTAAGTAGTAATTAGTGGGGGATCAGTTTTATATTGTTATGAAGTAATAAATTGATCCCCCACTTTATGTCCAGTAGAAGCCTTAATCATGTTTTCAACTATTATGTTC
This sequence comes from Ascarosepion bandense, assembly GCA_037127315.1. Classification (NCBI taxonomy): domain Eukaryota; kingdom Metazoa; phylum Mollusca; class Cephalopoda; order Sepiida; family Sepiidae; genus Ascarosepion; species Ascarosepion bandense. Next base: position 811,655 of record JBBBDQ010000528.1, on the reverse strand, counting down.
AGTCAGTCAGTTAAGTGCCATATGTGATACACACTTTGGGTGATCATGTCTCAAAAGAGACATGACTGACTGGGCAGAAGATAATCCCGCAGTAGGTTGCCATTGCTTTCTGCGGTAGACTGGTTGCCAGCCAAGGCTATAGAACCCAATCTGTCCTATTATTTAACCCATAACTGGGGGGAAGAGATGAATTAATACCTTTCCCAAGGGTATTTGTGCATAAATGAATGCAAGGAATTCAACTAGAATTCGAACTGTGCTCACCGAATTGTTGTTACAAGTCGATATCCACTGCACCACAATGCACATCCTGAAACAATGTATTGAGATTAAATAAAGTAAGCTTCAAGTTGAAGCACTAGTATCTGTACGACCACGAAAGTTAAGTAACGTTGAGCCAGGTCAGTATCTAGATGAGTGATTTCTTGGGAATGCCAGGTGCTGTAAGCTTGGTTGTGTAGGTGATGTAACAGATAATGACTTGGAATTGGAAATTGGAGTTAAGTAATGTTAAGCCTGGTCATTATCTAGATGAGTGATTTCTTGGGAATACCAGGTGCTGTGAGCTTGGGTGTGTGGGTGATGTAATGAACAGTGGCCTGAAATTGTTAATCAGAGGGCAAAGTTTCAATTCCAGTGGAGTTTAATTATATTCATTTACAAGCAAATAACATTTTAAAAGGTATGAATCTACCTCTTCCCCCACCTATGGGTTAATTAGTAAGACTTGTATCACTAAAACCATTATTTTATCCCCACAAAATATTCTTGCAGTCTAAAAATATTTTCTTGCTTTAAATAACCTGCAAATTGTTGATAAGTTATAAAAAATGAATTAATTAAAATCAGATTCAATGAAGTTTTTTTTTTTAATCATTTCGCCCCGAGCAAGGCAGAAACGCTACTGATGTGCAGGGGGTTACATAAATGTAAAAAGATTAATTAGAAAAGAGTGAGGAGTACAAGCTAGTTAGAAAGGAACAATAGAAAGCTGAGAAAGCAGGTGCAATGACAGATACATAGGTGGAGAGAAAGGGAAGGTTATACGGGGGTGGGGAGAGAGCTAGAGGCCAGTGGTTAGTAGATGAGTATTAACTTTGCATTTAAATTTCTGGAGGTTGTAGCCGTCAGGAAAGCAAGAATACGGGAGTGAGTTCCACAGGCGGGAAGTGCGAGAGAGGAAGCTGCAGGAGTTGAATTGTCGTCTGTATTTGGCTAACCTGACTGTGAATGGGTGGGACCCAGATAAAAAATTCACAACTAAAATCGAGGTCAGTGAACTGTTTAATTAATTTGTTCCCATTGCATTTTGTAGACATTCAGTGCTATGTATGATCCATTGATTACTTCTGGTTTTATGTAAATCACTTTTACCTTTAATGTTAAAAATTTTATGTGCTTAATAGAAGTGAAATTGAAAAAGCTCTCAGAAGAAGAAGATGAGCAACAGAATGAAAAATATAGGCACAATAAAGAATATTTCAAGGCCAAGTAAAAGCAAGATGACCACAGACAAAGGTATCTGGGTGCTTCACATGAAAAGCTTGAACAAATAAGACTGCAATCTCAGAAATGTAAGAGTAAAGGAACTAATAATTGAATAGTTTCTTTGCCTGGGAAGTAATTTTGTCTAAATGCTGATAAATACTTTATTTGTCAAATTATTAAAATGACTAAGGGAAATAATCACAAATAAATTTACTAACTTAAGTTAGACATGAAATATAAAAATACATACGGGAAAAAGAAATATACAAATAAATGCAGAAAAGTTGATATAAAAATAAATTACACATTGATAATTATTAACTAGTTTGATTATTTTACTTGTCCCTTCTTTCTTTAGCATGTACATAATGCTCTGCCAAGGCCAAGTAAAAGCAAGATGACTACAGACAAAGGTATCTGAGTGCTTCACATGAAAGGCTTGAACAAATAAGACTGCAATCTCAAGATATGTAAATTAACTGATAATTGAATGGTTCCTTTTACCTGGGAAGTAATTTTTACATAAGGCTCTGCCAGTATATCATGAGGAATGGACTTTCATGTTTTGATTTTGATGAAATACAGAAAACACATAGCAGAGATGCTTTTTGCTTTCAGTGATAAAGAAACAGAAGAGAGGAGCTGATAATACATTATTTACATTATTTGGACTTTTTTCCTCATCTTTGTTACCATTTGTACTCTCCGGCCTTCTTCTGCTAGGAATTTCGAACAGAATCCTTTATATCATTCTCATTCCTTTGTGTGAAGCCTGTTTTGATAGTCCTGAGTTATCTCCCTCTAACCCACCTGTAAATTAAGTGATAACTGGCATTTACAACTCCTTGGGTCAAATCACTGGAACTAAATATTTATCTAACCAATATCCACTGGGCCATGTGTCCTTAAGGACAAGATCAACTGAATTTCTTGAACTTATATAAACCTAATGTTCAGTAACCATTTTTTACCAGAGTTCATATTGCAATTTTTGATGTTAATGATTTTTTCATTAGTATTTTTTACCAGAGCTTATATTGCAATTTTGACACTATTGCTATTCTCTGGCACTCCATATTACTGGTTCCCAAATTGTATTCATTTCTATGCTTGGTTGACTTAGGAGAATTTTGTAGCCTAGCATATGCACTGATTCCTTAAGTTTATATATAGACAAATACAGGGGCTGATAATGCTCTCAAATATTTAACGTCTGCTTCAGTGAAATGGAGCAACTTGTCGATTTTCATTTGTACCCTTTTACTTCTTTAAATAATGGCCTGCATTCTTATTCAGAATTGTTAATTTAATAGTTTGTTAAGATTGTTTGCCTCAAATATTTAACAATGCCATAAAGGAACTTCTGCAAGTCATGGAACTCACAAGGAGCTTATTTAATCATTAACTTAAGAATTATGATTTCCAAGAAATTTCAAATAGCACAACTTTAACATTTTCATGGGTATTGTTAGTTATTTTTATTATGTTTTGAATGTTTGTTCCCTTTAAGAAGTAGGTAGTCATAAATTTAGAGTTCTTTGAATAAATGCTAATTTGAAAATGTCTTGCTTGGGGCCACACGATCATAAAAAATGAATGCAACATACAACTAACCACATATAAATATTGTTTTCTGGAGCCAAATTCCCATTTTTTGAAGAGTTTGACCTTGCTATTTGTTTATAGTTCTTATAAATGAAGGGCAAACTGGAAACATGTTTGTATGTATGAAAACCTAAACAAAAGACATGCATAAAACAATATCGCATTTTTATTAAGTAATTATTTGTTATTTTAATCATTAAATTGTTTTTTGAATGTTTGTTCCCATTAAGAAGTTGGTAGTCATAAATTTAGAGTTCTTTGAATAAATGCTAATTTGAAAATGTCTTACTTTAATGCCATTTGTTCTGTCTCATAGTGAGTGATTAATGAGATGAGTATCCTTGAAGAAGGAATCTCATGTGATCAGGCGCTCAGTATTTAAAAGCAAAGAATCTTATGTACACACTATTGTGATTGTTTCATATTGAACGGAGCTACTGAAGAAAATTCTTTTGTTATCTCTTTTTATTGTTTCAGATAGGCTCACAAAGATGTTTTCTTTTTGTTTCTTTTTCTTTTTTTTTTTATAATCGTGTCGCCCCAAGCAAGGCATTTTACTGCTACTGTTGAGCAGGGGGTTACATAGAAGGTAAGTTATGAAAAAGAGTGACAGGTTACAGGGGGTGTCAGGAAGAGGGTAGGAGAAGGATGAGATTACTACTGAGAGAGGAGTGGACAAAGAAAGAAGCAAAAGAGAAAGAGAGGAAGCAAGTTAGTGAGATAGTAGATGACTATTGACTTTACATTTGAATCCTCACAATATCTAGTATCACTAACATTTTTTAACCAAGATTAACAAACTCTACATTTCCTTCAATTTTACAAAGAAATCAAAATTTGAATAAGCTGATTTGTTAGGAAAACACTTTGACAAAAATTGCACTTTGGGTTTTTTTACTTTAATTTAAATTCATATGACTCCATGGTAAACAATATTTGTTACGAAATTTCTTTTTTAACAGCAAATAATAAATTCTTAGAATTTCTTACTTTTGTGCATCCACCCATGCATTGAATACTGCTGCCATATCTGGATGGGTGCTCCTGCTATCCACCTAGGTGTCCTTGACCAAATCCAACGGAGAATCTGTATTTTGAATGATCCTGACTTTGCAGCTAGGATACAGTTGCTTTCTCACCGATGCAGTGTGGCTTCCCTGTGTCTCTTCTACAAATACATTCACGGTTTCTGCTCCAATGAACATAGCTCACTGGTGCCCCCCTCTATATAAATTTACTCGAGCCACAATATTAACAACTAGGCTCCACCCTTCTCCTGTGAAACCAATAAATTGTAAATGCAAATTCTACTCCAGCAGCTTCTTTTCTTGCACTTCCCACTTGTGGAATTCTCTTCTGTTTAATTGTTTCCTTGACAACTACAATCTCCAAGAATTTAAATGTAAAGTCAATAGTCATCTCCTGTCTCACTAACTTACATCCTCTCTCTCATGCGTTTTTCTCTGTCCACCCCACTCTCATCAGTACTCTCTTCCTTCTCATGCTCACTTCCTGACATCCCCTGTAACCTGTCACTCTTTCTCATAACATTTCTTCTATGTAACTCCCTGCACAACAGTGGCAGTAAAATACCTTGCTTGGGGCGATATGATTATAAAAAAAAACTTTCTATACTATAATAATGTGAACATAAAGTGGGGGATCGATTCTACATTACAATCAATATTTAAACTAATCCTTCACTTTATGGCCACATTCATCCTTCTCTTATCCACTTCCTGACACCCCCTATAACCTGTCACTCTTTTTCATAACTTTTCTCCTATGTAACTGCCTGCACAACAGTGACAGAAAAATGTCTTGCTTATGGTGATATGATTATAACAAAAAAAACAATTCTATACTATTATAATGTGGATATAAAGTGAGGGATCAATTCTACATCACAATCAATAAATAAACTGATCCCTCACTTTATGGTCACATTCATTTTTTTCTTACCCACTTCCTGACACACCATATAACCTGTCACTCTTTTTCATAACTTTTCTCCTATGTAACCGCCTGCACAACAGTAGCAGTAAAACGCCTTGCTTGGGGCCACATGATCATAAAAAAAAAAAGAATGCAACATACAATTGAGCACGTATAAATATTGTTTTCTGGAGCCAAATTCCCACTTTTTGAAGAGTTTGACCTTGCTATTTGTTTATAGTTCTTGCAAATGAAGGGCAAACTGGAAACATGATTGTATGAATTGAAAACCTAAACAAAAGATATGCATAAAACAATATCGCATTTTTATTAAGTAATTATTTGTTATTTTAATCATTAAATTGTTTTTAAAATAGTAGGTGTATTTTGTATGTTAAATAATAAAATTTTTATTTTTTACCAAGAAATTAATAAAAATTTATTGTACTAAGCTATGCACCCTACTAAAATCAACCGTACTTTATATTCCCTCTCCAGCAGTAAAATTTTGTTTCAATTGGTCACTGTATAGCTATTTTAGAGGGTGTAATGAACAGACTAACAGAAGACATATAGACTAGCAGTATGGCCCGGCATTGCTCAGGTGTAATGAAAGCTTTAAAACTAATCCATGGTCCTGGAGCTCAGACTCAGCCTAAAGAATATTTAAAATAATAAAATAATTGCGATAAGTTACCAATCGCACCTAGTATACACACACACACACACACACACACACACACACACACACATACATATATATATATATATATATATATATATATATATATATATATATATATATATTTAGTATATTGAGGCAGCAAGTAATTTTCTAGACATATGCTATTAAATATAAAAGACAATGAATGTCTATTATGTTTAATCATGAGCCGTTCTAAACGTCGTATTTTTTCTTTAATTTCAGTTGAAAATAAAGACAAAAATTCTCCAACATTTGGATAATTATTTATTGGTTTTCTTCTAAGCTTTTGGCTCACGTGAGCCATCTTCAGAGAGGTAGTTTAAACTGAAATATTATAAAATCCACCATCACCGACGATTTTATTTTGTGTTGACATAAAACTCCGCTTGGCAACGGCAATAGTTACCAAAAATAATAAACGCAGTTCTTAAGTTTGCGATGCGGTTTTATGACGTCATACCGCGGGATAGCGCGAAATGACAACAAAACCATCTAGTCAAATGCAATGTAATATGTTATTTCCTGTTTTAAAGTTGATTTTATTGAGTGTTGGTTGTTTTGATTTGATGTGCATGGCCTCCAATATCTGCAGGTTCCTCTTACTGTGTGTATGAGTAAGGATCACCGTATTGTTGACCAAAATCTGTCTGATATTACCTACATGTTTATGTTTTTCAGAGAAATGTTGTTTAATAGTACTCTGATCAGAAAGATGACATGTAAGTCTACGGGAGAGCGTGGTTGTGGTAAAACCAATATATGTACTAGGTTTTTGATTAGTATCAGAGATGCAATCTCTGAATGGACATGTAAATTGGTACACTACATTGGTTTTTTGTAAAGAATTTAGTTTAGTGCTTGTTGGGTTATTATAGACTATGAGTTCAATTGTTTTAAACTTTTCATGTGGCTCTTAGGACTTGTATTGAGTGAACAAGAGTATAAAAAATCTGTTTCATAACATTTCCTTAAAACTGTAACAAATTATTTAAACAAGTCGGAAAATGTTTGTCTATATTTCTGAGATGAGTCAGCATTTACAGTATTTATATTATTCGGACTGTTGTCCTCATCTTTGTTGCCATTTGTACAACACATGACCCAGTGGATATAGATGTTGGTTAGTTCCTTTGACTTGACCAAAGAGTTGTGAGTTTAATACCAGGCTACTGCAGTGGTGAACAAGTAACTTGTAGGGTTAGAGGGAGATAACTCATGACTTCCAATCAAGACAGTACTATGCAAGGAATGACAATATACCCCAGTGATTGTAATAAACGGTTCAGTTCAAAATTCCTAGCACCTGAAGAAGGACGGAGTGTACTATGGCTGAAACATTGTACAAATAGCAACAAAGATGAGAACAATAGTCTGAATAATGTAAATACTGTAAATACTACATAATCTCAGAAATATAGACAATTCCTAGCACATGAAGAAGGCCCGAGTGTCTATATTTCTAAGATGAGGTATTGTAATTATTTACAATATTTACATTGTTTGGACTGCAGTCCTCATATTTGTTGCCATATTCCTATTCAATATCTGTCTATATTTCTGAGATGAGGTATTGTAATTATTTACACTATTTACATTGTTTGGACTGTTGTCCTCATCTTTGTTGCCATATTCACTTTCAATATCTGTCTATATTTCTGAGATGAGGTATTATAATTATTTACACTATTTACATTGTTTGGACTGTTGCCCTCATCTTTGTTGCCATATTCACTTTCAATATCTGTCTATATTTCTGAGATGAGGTATTGTAATTATTTACAATTTACATTGTTTGGACTGTTGCCCTCATCTTTGTTGCCATATTCACTTTCAATATCTGTCTATATTTCTGAGATGAGGTATTGTAATCATTTACACAATTGCATTGTTTGGACTGTTGCCCTCATCTTTGTTGCCATATTCACTTTCAATATCTGTCTATATTTCTGAGATGAGGTATTGTAATTATTTACACTATTTACATTGTTTGGACTGTTGCCCTCATCTTTGTTGCCATATTCACTTTCAATATCTGTCTATATTTCTGAGATGAGGTATTGTAATCATTTACACAATTTACATTGTTTGGACTGTTGCCCTCATCTTTGTTTATATATTCACCTTCAATATCTGTCCTATATTTCTGAGATGAGGTATTACAATCATTTACACAATTTACATTGTTTGGACTGTTGCCCTCATCTTTGTTGCCATATTCACTTTCAATATCTGTTTATATTTCTGAGATGAGGTATTGTAATTATTTACACTATTTACATTGTTTGGACTGTTGCCCTCATCTTTGTTGCCATATTCACTTTCAATATCTGTCTATATTTCTGAGATGAGGTATTGTAATCATTTACACAATTTACATTGTTTGGACTATTTGCCCTCATCTTTGTTGCCATATTCACAACTAATATCTGTCTATATTTCTGAGATGAGGTATTGTAATTATTTACACTATTTACATTGTTTGGACTGTTGCCCTCATCTTTGTTGCCATATTCACTTTCAATATCGCCTATATTTCTGAGATGAGGTATTGTAATCATTTACACAATTTACATTGTTTGGACTGTTGCCCTCATCTTTGTTGCCATATTCACCTTCAATATCTGTCTATATTTCTGAGATGAGGTATTGTAATCATTTACACAATTTACATTGTTTGGACTGTTGCCCTCATCTTTGTTGCCATATTCACTTTCAATATCTGTCTATATTTCTGAGATGAGGTATTGTAATCATTTACACAATTTACATTGTTTGGACTGTTGCCCTCATCTTTGTTTACCTATTCACTTTCAATATCTGTCTATATATTTCTGAGATGAGGTATTGTAATCATTTACACAATTTACATTGTTTGGACTGTTGCCCTCATCTTTGTTGCCATATTCACCTTCAATATCTGTCTATATTTCTGAGATGAGGTATTGTAATCATTTACACAATTTACATTGTTTGGACTGTTGCCCTCATCTTTGTTGCCATATTCACCTTCAATATCTGTCTATATTTCTGGAGATGAGGTATTGTAATCATTTACACAATTTACATTGTTTGGACTGTTGCCCTCATCTTTGTTGCCATATTCACCTTCAATACCTGTCTATATTTCTGAGATGAGGAATTGTAATTATTTACACAATTTACATTGTTTGGACTGTTGCCCTCATCTTTGTTGCCATATTCACTTTCAATATCTGTCTATATTTCTGAGATGAGGTATTGTAATCATTTACACAATTTACATTGTTTGGACTGTTGCCCTCATCTTTGTTGCCATATTCACCTTCAATATCTGTCTATATTTCTGAGATGAGGTATTGTAATTATTCCTATTTACATTGTTTGGACTGTTGCCCTCATCTTTGTTGCCATATTCACTTTCAATATCTGTCTATATTTCTGAGATGAGGTATTGTAATCATTTACACAATTTACATTGTTTGGACTGTTGCCCTCATCTTTGTTGCCATATTCACCTTCAATATCTGTCTATATTTCTGAGATGAGGTATTGTAATCATTTACACAATTTACATTGTTTGGACTGTTGCCCTCATCTTTGTTGCCATATTCACCTTCAATACCTGTCTATATTTCTGAGATGAGGTATTGTAATCATTTACACAATTTACATTGTTTGGACTGTTGCCCTCATCTTTGTTGCCATATTCACCTTCAATACCTGTCTATATTTCTGAGATGAGGAATTGTAATTATTTACACAATTTACATTGTTTGGACTGTTGCCCTCATCTTTGTTGCCATATTCACCTTCAATATCTGTCTATATTTCTGAGATGAGGTATTGTAATCATTTACTGAATTTACATTGTTTGGACTGTTGCCCTCATCTTTGTTGCCATATTCACCTTCAATATCTGTCTATATTTCTGAGATGAGGTATTGTAATCATTTACACAATTTACATTGTTTGGACTGTTGTCCTCATCTTTGTTGCCATATTCACCTTCAATATCTGTCTACATTTCTGAGGTAAATTATTGTAATTATTTACACTATTTACATTGTTTGGACTGTTGTCCTCATCTTTGTTGCCATATTCACCTTCAATATCTGTTTATATTTCTGAGATGAATATTGTAATTATTTACACTATTTACATTGTTTGGACTGTTGTCCTCATCTTTGTTGCCATATTCACCTTCAATATCCATCTATATTTCTGAGATGAGGTATTGTAATTATTTACTATTTGTTTGGACTGTTGTCCTCATTCTTTGTTGCCATATTCACCTTCAATATCTGGTTTATATTTCTGAGATTGAGGTATTGTAATTTTTACCACTATTTACATTGTTTGGACTTTGTTGTCCTCATCTTTGTTGCCATTATTCACCTTCAATATCCATCTATATTTCTGAGATGACTTTGTAATTATTTACACTTTATTTACATTGTTCGGACTGTTGTCCTCATCTTTGTTGCCATATTCACCTTCAATATCTGTCTACATTTCTGAGATGAGGTATTGTAATTATTTACACTATTTACATTGTTTGGACTGTTGTCCTCATCTTTGTTGCCATATTCACCTTCAATATCTGTTTATATTTCTGAGATGAGGTATTGTAATTATTTACACTATTTACATTGTTTGGACTGTTGTCCTCATCTTTGTTGCCATATTCACCTTCAATATCTGTTTATATTTCTGAGATGAGGTATTGTAATTATTTACTATTTACATTGTTCGGACTGTTGTCCTCATCTTTGTTGCCATATTCACCTTCAATATCTGTCTACATTTCTGAGATGAGGTATTGTAATTATTTACACTATTTACATTGTTTGGACTGTTGTCCTCATCTTTGTTGCCATATTCACCTTCAATATCTGTTTATATTTCTGAGATGAGGTGTTAGTAATTATTTACACTATTTACATTGTTTGGACTGTTGTCCTCATCTTTGTTGCCATATTCACCTTCAATATCTGTCTACATTTCTGAGATGAGGTATTGTAATTATTTACACTATTTACATTGTTCGGACTGTTGTCCTCATCTTTGTTGCCATATTCACCTTCAATATCTGTCTATATTTCTGAGATGAGGTATTGTAATTATTTACACTATTTACATTGTTTGGACTGTTTGTCCTCATCTTTGTTGCCATATTCACCTTCAATATCTGTTTTATATTTCTGAGATGAGGTATTGTAATTATTTACACTATTTACATTGTTTGGACTGTTGTCCTCATCTTTGTTGCCATATTCTTACCTTCAATATCTGTCTACATTTCTGAGATGAGGTATTGTAATTATTTACACTATTTACATTGTTCGGACTGTTGTCCTCATCTTTGTTGCCATATTCACCTTCAATATCTGTTTATATTTCTCAGATGAGGTATTGTAATTATTTACACTATTTACATTGTTCGGACTGTTGTCCTCATCTTTGTTGCCATATTCACCTTCAATATCTGTCTACATTTCTGAGATGAGGTATTGTAATTATTTACACTATTTACATTGTTTGGACTGTTGTCCTCATCTTTGTTGCCATATTCACCTTCAATATCTGTTTATATTTCTGAGATGAGGTATTGTAATTATTTACACTATTTACATTGTTTGGACTGTTGTCCTCATCTTTGTTGCCATATTCACCTTCAATATCTGTTTATATTTCTGAGATGAGGTATTGTAATTATTTACACTATTTACATTGTTTGGACTGTTGTCCTCATCTTTGTTGCCATATTCACCTTCAATATCTGTCTACATTTCTGAGATGAGGTATTGTAATTATTTACACTATTTACATTGTTTGGACTGTTATCCTCATCTTTGTTGCCATATTCACCTTCAATATCTGTTTATATTTCTGAGATGAGGTATTGTAATTATTTATATTATTTACATTGTTCAAACTGCTGTCCTCATCTTTGTTGCCATATAGACCATGTTTTGGCCATTGTATGCTTGAACATTTTTTCAGCTTTTGACTCTCAAAGACACATGGCCCAGTGAATAAAAGCATTGGTTAGATCCAGTGACTTGACACAAACAGTTTTGAGTTCAACACCTGGCTACAGCAGTGAGAAACAAAAACTTAGAGATTTGAGTTAAATAAAGATAACTAAATCATCTGGAAGTAGCATGACTCACGGAATAAGAACAATCTACAATTATGATTTTTTAGGATAAATTAATCTATCTATCTATCAAAATGAATTTGGACACCCTGACATGGTGTAATGGCTTGCAAGTTTGTCTCGATATAACCTATTATAGCTGTGTAGTGAGTTCGATTTTCAGTGGGTACCCCATACCTTTGGCCTTGTGCCACATCTAAGCGACACTTAGTAAATCAACTATCTATCAAAATGAATTTCTGCAATTTTTTGTTAGTTCACCTAAAACACCCTCTAAAATAGCCGTACATTAACTAAATTGTGGGTGGGGGAGTGCAATCAGGTGAGGCAAGAGGGTACAAAGTACAGATGGTTTTACTATGGTGTGTAGAGTGTGTACAGTAAAATTTCATTATTTGATGGGAAAAAAATTAAAATACTTTTAGGAGAGTTTTGTAATTTGCTTGAAGCAGTGTGTATGTTAGGTGTATGGGTAGGTTTTGAAGGCTATCACAATGCATTTAGTAAAATAAAAAAGTGAAATTAAGCTCTCCTAACATTCTGAAGATGAAACTATGATCTTGAAATATTAATGATTAATAAATAGGTAATACCCAACACCTTCATTGCCTTCCTTTATTTTACTAAACGGATTGTGATAGCCTTCAAAACCTACCCATACACCTAAAATTCTTTTACTGAATGAGATGTAGTTTGTAAATCTCAACCTAAGATATTAGTGAATCATTTCAAATTGTCGGTTGTTTATAACCAGTTTCGTTAGTCTTCGTTAATTTCCGTAATATATATATATATATATAGCTCAGAGGTAAAATCGCCGACTGATGCCAATTCGGTCGGTTTTCAATCCTGGGTAAAAAGCAATTGGCTGTCTTACCATACTGATGAGCTGTGATACAGCAAAACAGATCTGTTTGCGGATGACTACTTACGCTCTCACACCTTGATTGATCACTCTGGAAGAATGGTAGACTTTGAAAAAACAGTAGCTACTCTGGCATCTACGCATCGTTCATTCAGCAATGAATTAGAACACTCTCAGCTATTGAGCTTGTATAATGATAATATACACGCTAAAAAGTCCGCCTCTGTCTACCGAGTGCTCGTAGCTCAGAGGTAGAATTGACAATACTATGAGGATTTCAACATGGTTATGCGTGTTTCAAAAATTTTTTAAAATAATAAATGAAATGACTAGCGTAATCTTTCCAATAATTTTCAACACTTAAGAGAAAATTGAGATTTAAGAGAAGAAAAACTAAAGAAACAAGTGTTTGACAAGGTACAACAATGTCTCGTCATTTACATTGTTTTATATATGGACTATTGTCCACATCTTTGTTGTTATTATCACAATGTTTTGATCATTATGCCATCCGGCCTTCCTCAGGTATATATTGATCTGATAAGAACTAGAGATGATATCCACAGATATGAGCAATAGAAAGAAAACTGCCTACCCATGTAGATTAAATAAAGAAGAAGGGTTCAGAATTTTCTGTAGGTTAACCAGATCAATATACACCTGAGGAAGGCCGGAGGGCATAATGGTTGAAACATTGTGATAACAACAACAAAGATGAGGACAGTAGACCAAATGTAAATAGTGTAAATAATAATGGAATGTGTGTTGTGCTGCAGTGAATATCGGCTTGGAACTAGATATCAGAGAGCCGAGTTCAAATTCCAGTTGAATTCGTTGCATTCATTTACACGCAAATATCCCTGGAAAAATATTAATCCATCTCTTCTCCCTCTAGATATAGGTTAAATAACAGAACAGTTTGGATTCTATAGCCTTGGTTGGCAACCAGTCTACTGCAGAAAGTAATGGCAGCCTGCTGCAGGAAAATCTTCTGCCCAGGCAGTCATGTCTCTTTCAAGACATGATTGCCCAAGCATGTATCGCGTATGGCACTTAATTGATAATAATACAGATAACTCTTCATTCCAGAAATTCAGACGAAAAAATATTTCGACAGTATGTTTGCCTTCTTCATGCTATGCTTAAAAAATTAATACGAGTAAAAAAAATATATAAAAATAAAACAAAAACCTACAAATTTTTTAAAGTTGCTTAAAGCGACTTAAAAAAATTTGTAGGTTTTAGTAGGATTGTATAATGTCTTATACATTTTTGTAGAGGTTTTTGTTATTTTTATACTTGCATACAATTTTTAGACATGACGTGAAGAAGGCGTACATACTCTCGAAATGTTGATTGTTGAACACAAAAAGTATGTCTTTCCTTAAATTGCACTCTTCTCTTCTTCTTCTTTAAGTACGTGTTAATAACAATAATAATAATGATTGTTATTTCTCTCGGTGGCTTATTTCAAAGAGTGTTTAGATTTTTCACATAGAGCGTCAATATAGTAAGAGTTAGAAAAAAACGTTTCCTTTTTGTCGCGTACGGTCTTCCGTAGTATCGCACTGTTACGGGCCTCCGTCTCTCGTTGCTTTCTCTAGCAGTCAACAAACACATCTATTTTACAACCGGGTACACACGCATGCATACATATATAAACACACACACACACGCACATTGACACACATATACACACAAAACCACTCATCTTTATCTAAAAATATACAAAAACACAAACATTATATTCGTAGACATGGGAAAGATTAGCTCAAAGAAATTTATTCCTATCGGTAAGACAAAAGGTTCTAAAACTGTGAGGTAAGTCATATTTTTTTAAAATATTTACCCGGAAATGTTTCTTGGTGTTGGTACCCGAAGTAATGTTTTATTTATATATTTTTTTTTAAATTTAGAAAAAAAAAATCTTTACATTTTCTGTCTTTGAGAATATATTTTTTTAAAAAGTCGACATGTGTTGTTACTGTTGTATTTTTTAAATTTTGAAGTGAAACAATCTACCCCTGAATAATGAATACCCAAGAAGAAGAATAAGATGTAATTGTAATTAATTTATACACAGCTTTATTTGCAATTTACAACATTCGGTTGTGATGTGAGTTTAGTTAGAAATAATATTTTTAGAAGGGGAGTGAGAGAGAGAAAAAAAGGAGAAAGCAGTAATTTGGAGGGTTGTTAATTCCCCCCCCCCCCCAAAAAAAAAAACAGCAATGTCAACATAGTTTGTTTTTTTGTACTTTGACTAAAAAACTTATTAAAAAAAAAAAAAAGATGGGTAAAAAAACATGACATTTTATTTAGATTTTTTGGTCAAAAAAATATTAAAAAAGAAAAAAAAAAAACGAGCCTCGTGTCCCCCCCCCCCCCCATCACAAAGTAAGTATAATTTATTAAATTAGTCAGTCAGGCTTTATTTTCTAATCAAACCGTACACTTTTATTTTTGTCTTGATGGGAGTCATCCTGTGCTTTGCGCGGGGGTCAATTTATTTCGTTTGAACATTACACACTTTTTTGACCTGGAACATCGCCAAAAAAAAACTCTGATGCGTGTGTGTTTTGTCAAAGGAATCAATTTCACTTTTATTTCAATTTCCTACGGAAAATAATAATTTCACTCTTTTTAAAGTCTTATAAACAAACCCACCTGGATAGAAAAAAAAAAAGTATTTAATTTACCTTACCAACACGACTCCAATGATCTTTTGTTGTGTAATTAAAAACTAAAAGTGAAACATAATTAACTTGACATCGTTATTGCATTTTCCCCGTAGGACGATATTTTTTAAAATACGAGAAAATCTATCTTGAAAAAAAGAAAGAATAAACAAAAAAAAAAAACAAACAAAGAGAGAGATATTCGTTTTAAGTTGTAAATAAATGCAAGCAAGTTTGGATTTAATTTATTTTAAGTACATTGAAATTAGAAATTAGATACCTTTTTTGTCTGTTTCGTTGGTAATTTAAGAATTATATTTTTTAAGCACGGATTTTAGGATGATTATCCATATTAATTTTTAAAGTGTTAGCTTGTGTATGGAATATGGATTAAGACACGAGTACAATCCATCTACTCTCTCGTCTACTACTAGTATTTCTTCATCATAATATTATTATTATTATTATTTCTCTATGTCTCCCACACAACAAAAAAGAAAAAAAACGTTTTTTTTTTATGTCGTATCAGATGCATTTTCAACAGTTTCAGGTACCCCTAAAAAAAGAGAAACAAAACAAAAATAATGACAACGACAACGTGTTTCGTATCAATTTTCTCCTTTTTTGGTCGTTTCTGAAAGAAAGAAAATACAAGGTAAATAAATAAATTAATAAATACATAAGCATTTTTTGTTCACATAAGAAACCTATCAATGAATTTTGTTAAATGCGTATTATATAGCGGTAAATCAGCTGTACGGGAAATTATTGATGCATATCACGATCCCCCAATGTGCGTGTATAATCGTTGGCGTTGAAGAATGAAAGCAACAGTGACAATAACACTGTCACAATTATCACTGTGTATTGAATAGTGTTGATTCCTATGTAGAGTCTATATAATATATACACACTCTCTTCCTCCTCTCTCTCTAGGTATATATATATATATAGCATTATGATGATCCACGTATACTGTCTTTATAGCAAAAACTATATAGAAAAAATCATTTGTTTCTGAGGAAAGGCCAATATCTGAAATATCAAATATATATACATAATAATGAATAGAAATCAGTCAGTTAAGTGCCATACGTGATACACGCTTGGGCGATCATGTCTTGAAAGAGACATGACTGACTGGGCAGAAGATTATCCAGCAGTAGGTTGCCATTGCTTTCTGCGGTAGACTGGTTGCCGACCAAGGCTATAGAACCCAATCTGTCCTGTTATTTAACCCATAACTGGAAAGAATAGACGGATTAATACCTTTCCCGAGGGTATTTGCGCGTAAGTGAATGCAATGAATTCAGCTGGAATTTGAACTTGGCTCCCCGATTTCTTGTTCCAAGCCGATATCCACTGCACCACCACGCACATCCTAATAATAGAAATAAATATTATAAATACTGTAAAAAAAAATACATTTTTAAACTTACAACTTTTTAGTAGTTTTTCCTATATATATATATATATATATATAGGAAATAGGATATATATATATATATATATATATATATAGGATATACAAAATATATAGGAATATATGTTCTAAAACATAATTTATAATAAATATTCACAACTCTATACATCATATATCGAGCAATTTTTTAAATTAATGTTTCGGACAGTGGAAAAAACTCTTTCTTCGTTCTGTACTCACTCAAAATGATTTGTTTGAACATTATTTTTGGTCGATACTCATATTTAACTAGATATTCAGTTTTTTTAATTAAACAGTATTATATATTTATATCTACTGGCCTGATTATTAAAACCTCATTTAGACTGGAGGTCATTCATGGTCGAGAGATCTAAGACGTTGCCAGATCAAATGGTAGCTTCCCCTATGTGGATAGGGGTCGCAGGTTCAAATCCTGCCGAATGATACACATTTTCGTAATAAAAATTTATCGTAAGTAATCAGGCCAGTAGATATAAAAATATAATTCCGTTTAATTACAAAAAAAACAGAATATCTACTTAAATATGAGTATCGATCAAAAATAATGTTCAAACAAATCATTTCAAATTGTCGGTTGTTTATAACCAAGTTTCCTTAATCTTCGTTAATTTCCATAATATATATATATATATATATATATTATCTTACATCTATGGCATGTTTCATGCATAATGCATGAAACTCTGAGTAGTGCCATAGACGTAGGATGTATATATATATATATATATATATATATTTTATAAATATATGCTGTTAAATATAAGAGACAATGAATGTCTATTATGTTTAATCATGAGCCGTTCTAAACGTCATATTTTGGCTTTAATTTCAGATTAAAATAAAGACAAAAATTCTCCAAAATTTGGATAATGTTTTATTAATTCGGTTCTAAGCTTTCGGCTCACATGAGTCATCTTCAGAGAGGTTATTAAGATGGAAAGCTTAGAACCGAATTAATAAAAAATTATCCAAATATTGGAGAATTTTTGTTTTTATTTTCAACTGAAATTAAAGCCAAAATACGACATTTAGAACGGCTCATGATTAAACATAATAGACATTCATTGTCTTTTATATTTAATAGTATATGTTTAGAAAATTATTTGCTGCCTCGATACACTAAATATATATATATATATATATAATACAGCCCTGTTCATACATTCAGCACCGTTTTATTAATGTCTGAATAATAATACTATACATATGTACACTCCTCATATGTATATTTATTAATTTATGTCACTATATATATATATATATATATATATATATTTTGGATTATCCTTTCTGTTTACAGACTTGGCATAAATATACATAGATATATATCAAATTTATCGTAAATAATCAGGCCGGGAGAAATAAATATAAATAAACTGTTTCATTAAAAAGAATATTGACTCAAATATGAGATCAATTAAAAAAATGTTCAAACAAATAAATTAAATATGTTGGTTGTTAAAACCATTTCGTTAATCTTCGGGATTTTCCCTAACATTGTATGTTTACATTTGTTGACATTACGATACATTTTAGAGCAGAGATGGTTATTTACATAGAATTGAAAATTGTGTTATACAGGGTTTGATTTGACTTTGATAAGACTGTAGAATCATTCGTGGTC
Source organism: Ascarosepion bandense (assembly GCA_037127315.1). Taxonomy (NCBI): domain Eukaryota; kingdom Metazoa; phylum Mollusca; class Cephalopoda; order Sepiida; family Sepiidae; genus Ascarosepion; species Ascarosepion bandense. The sequence goes on along the minus strand of JBBBDQ010000528.1, from coordinate 793,150 downwards.
GAGTGTTCTAAGATACACCAGACCAATTGGTGGTTTCCCTTATGTTGATAGGGGTAGCAGGTTCGAATCCTGCCAAGTGACACACATTTTCGGAACAATATTATCACAAATAATCAGGCCGATAGAAATAAATACATAAATATACTGTTTGATTAAAAATAGAATATCTTCCTAAATATGAGTATCGAGTAAAAATAATGTTCAAAAAAATAAATTAAATATGTAGGTTGTTAAAACCATTTTGTTAATCTTCAAGATTTTCCATAACATACATATGCATTGTGGTGCAGTGGATATTGACTTGGAATCACAAATCGGGGTGCTGAGTTCAAATCCAGTTGCATTCCCTGCATTCACTTATGCACAAATACCCTTGGGAAAGGTATTAATCCGTCTCTTCCCTCCAGTTATGGGTTAAATAATAGGACAGATTGGGTTCTATAGCATTGGCTGGCAACCAGTCCACCGCAGAAAGCAATGGCAACCTACTGCAGGATATTCTTCTGTCCAGTCAGTCATGTCTCTTTTGAGACATGATCGCCTAAAGCGTGTATTACGTATGGCACTTAACTGACTGATATATATATATATATATATATATATATATATATATATATATGACTCCTGGTGAAGAGAACTAACAGTTTTAGAATTCCAAGTTTGCCAGCATTTGTTTTTATTTAGAATTAATATTGTTTACATTGCGAGACAGAAATTTCTATTTTACCTCGTCATTAGGCAATGTTAGCTTATTGTAGTGGAAATGATTTTCATTTGAATGTAAAAAACAATATGTTTGTTATTTATGGATGTGGGAAGACAGAAAAATTTACATGTGTTTAATTTAGTTTAATTTTAAATAAAAAATAAATTTAATTATAATTATATATATATATATATATATATATATATATACACACTACCGGCCATAATTATTAGGCCACCCCAGTGTTTTAAAACAATGATGTACTTCATATTATTTTTTCATATTTATTGCCAAGTAAATAATTGTAAATGAAAATAGTGTTTTTTTTTTGTTAATATTGCACAATAACATGTGCTTCAAATGAATTTATAAATATTTAATAATTACCAATATTACATTTTCATCAATGAAAGAATGAAGAAAATTTAGGGTGATTCGGACGAGTTCATCTTAGCTTCTATGTTTTGTAAAATTTTGCAAAGTAATAATAACAAAAGAACCATTTCAGTTTCATTTGGCAATAAATGCTAAAAATGGTATGAAATACATCATTTCTTTTAAAAAAACTGGGGTGGCCTAACAATTATGGCCAGTGGTGTGTGTATATATATATATATATATATATATATATATTTAAATCACAATATCAAAGCACCTCGCTATAAGAGAGGCCCTATATATCAAACAGTTTTCTCCTACTATCAACCTTACATTATTTAACAGTGAAAATGGAGTTTTCCAAGTTTTTAAAGAAATAGACAGACGCTCACGCAATGCCCATCATGAAATAGCTTTAAAGAACTCTCCTCTAAAAAAAAAAAAACCTACTAAAACACAAAAATATTACATTACAGTCAAACATGAGGACATAAAAACACCAGAAAAATAACATAGTTGAAAATGGCCTGTGAAGAAGCTGAAAGTGCTTGAATATTATGGAACATTTGTACATTTCTTATCTTCAGCAAAAAGGAAACAAGTATGAATATTGGAAAAATTAAATAAAAAATTAATAAAATCTTCCTTGTTGGTTGTTTTTAATGAAACATGTTTAAAAGAAAGATTGCTGCCCAAATATATATATATATATATATATATGTAAGCTTATCATTATATTCATTTCGAAAAACCCTCCAAGCACATAAATGGAAGGAAAAAATGGTGATAAAAAAGAATGAGCTAAGCGCTTGAGCATCAGTCAAAGTACGCAGCCCAAAGAAAAAAACCTGAGACGAGTAACCTAAAACAAATAGAGCAAACAAAGTAAATAACTAACTTAGAGAGCCAACGAACCTACCAAGGTTTCACCAAATTGGATCTTCAGGGAAAGTTCAGGGAAAGAGCCAACTTTCCCTGAAGATCCCATTTGGTGAAACCTTGGTAGGTTTGTTGGCTCTCTAAGTTAGTTATTTACTATATATATATATTTAGGAAAAACTACTAAAAAGTTGTAAGTTTAAAAATGTATTTTTTTTACAGTATTTATTTAGTTCTATTATTATATATATATATATATATATATATGTATATATATATATAAATGTGATATTTCGGACCGTCCTCGGCCTTTCATCAGAAACAAATGATTTTAAAATTTAAACTAGAAATGTATTTCGCGAGAGCATTTGTGGAGAGATTGTTTACATCACGTGATGCAGAAAGCGACAGATTTTTATATATATATATATATATATATATATATATATGAAATATCAACACATAATTGAAAGGTTATAAATCCAGAATTTATTTTGGCAGCTGTAAAAATTGCACACTGCTTTGTCAAACCCAAAAAATCAAATGTTACACTTAATTCAGAATATTAAAAAAAAAATCTGCACAGGAAGAAAATAAGGTTAGGTGACGGGTAGAGGTGTATAGAGTTGAACATTGCAACAACAAATACCGGAAGTGTCACAAAAATAAAGAACACATACACCAAATCACACATACACACAAAAAAAATCTGAAATGAAAAAATATATACAAACACAAAACAGTAGAATAGATATAATCATACACAAAATAATTACACACGCACACATAAAATAATAAGAGGCCATATATGTACGCGATAATATACACACAATAAAATACACAAAACAAAAACCAAAAATAACCAAACTAAAAAATAGTAAAAAGAAATAAAGAAAAAGGGTCTATATAATATACTTACAGTTACAAATAATTAACAATTACAAAAACTTAAAAAAAAAACTTTTAAAACTTTAAAAAAATTTAAAACTAATAATTAAAGATTCACGAGAAAAAAATATTTTAAAGAAATAAGAAAAGAGGTTCATAAAGAAAAAGATTCACAGAATTGATCATTATGACAAAAAATCATATTGCTCTGGATAACATCCATTGAGCTCTTTATTTTTATCTATTTAATATTTTATATTAGTTAATTAAATTTTTTTGAATGACCTTCACTGTTTTTATGGGTTTTGTCACATTTTCCTACATACATACATACATATATATATATATATATATATATATATATATACACGAGAAAAAATCGCAAGATCGCCAATCGGGGTCTTGGCGATCTTGCGATTTTTTCTCGTGTGTTTTTGCTCTACGTCACTGCCTCTTGGTTAATCCTTTTTGGTTAGTTTTGTATTGAGCACTTTTCTTTCTTGGTGGTTCGTTCCGTTTGAGGGTTTTTTTTCTTTGCTGTGAAGTACTGTATGTATTGTCGGTGCTCCGCAGTTTTCTTTTTTTTTCCCCTCATTGTCCAAAGCTTTATAGCGGCGGACAATAACGGACTTAGATTCTGCTGGTTATTCATGGTCCTAAAGGATTACTTGTGTAAGATTTTAAGATTTGGATACGTACAGAGTCGATTTTATTATTATTATATATATATATATATATATATAGGAAGCTTAGAACCAACTTAATAAAAAATTATCCAAATATTGGAGAATTTTTGTTTCTATTTTCACCTGAAATTGAAGCCAAAATATGGTGTTTAGAACGGCACATGATTAAACATAATAGACATTCATTGTCTCTTATATTTAACAGTATATATTTAGAAAATTATTTGCTGCCTCGATACACTAAATATATATATTTGTGTATTTAGGCAGCAAATTTTCTTTTAGGAATGTCATTAAATAAATTGCAAACATTATGTCTGCTTATTTTTAATAAAATCCATTCATACTTGCGGATAATATTTCGTGTATTACTAATACTAATAATACACGAAAGATTATCTGTGAATATGAATGGATTTTATTAAAAATAAGCAAATATATTGTTTGCAATTTATTTAATGTGACATATATATATATATTTACGCTCTCACACCCTGATTGGGCACTCTGGAAGAATGGTAGACTTTGAAAAACCGTAGCTACTCTGGCATCTACGCATTGTTCATTCAGCAATCAATTAGAACACTCTCAGCTATTGGGCGTCTATAATGATAATATACACGCTAAAAAGTCTGCCTCCTTCTACCGAGCACCCATAGCTCAGAGTTAGAATTGCCGACTGATGCCAAATTAGTCAGGTTTCAATCCTGGGTAAAAAGCAATTGGCTGTCTAACTGTACTGATGAGCTGTGATACAGTGAAATAGATCTGTCTGCGGATGACATATATATATATATATATATATATATATATATATATATATAAAGTATAGGGTAGCTATGGAGACAATAAATTTCCATATCAAAAAAACACTATTCTTAAAAAGTGTTCAATACAAAGTAGAGTGAATATTTATTTAGAATTTATAACATAAATATGTTATGTCACTACAAAAGTAGCCATTTTGTTTTGACACTACTTGTGCCTTATCAAGTGATAAGGTTTATTTCAAGTTGAAGAGTTTTAAAAGGTTCAAGACTCTTCAAGTTTCTTGAACCTTTTAAAACTCTTCATCTTGAAATAAACCTCATCACTTGATAAGGCACAAGTAGTGTCGAAACAAAATGGCTACTTTTGTAGTGACATAACATATTTATGTTATAAATTCTAAATAAATATTCACTCTACTTTGTATTGAACACTTTTTAAGAATAGTGTTTTTTTGATATGGAACTTTATTACATCCATACCTACCCTATACTTATGTATATATATATATATATATATATATATATAAAGGAAAACTCAACACATCATCTAAAGTGTTTATAAATTATAATCCATTTTAATTAGGTAATAAACTCATCTCATCGGCCCATATTTTATTTGGTATGAAGATTTTCTCTGAAAACACAGCTAAAAAAAATCATTCTGAGAAAATCCTTATGTCAAATAAAATGTAGTCTAATCTAATTTATTGAAATGGATTATAATTTATAACCACTTTAAATTATGTGTTGAGTTTTCCTTTATGGCTATATATATATATATATATATATATACTTTTGAATCCAATACTATTTCTTATTACTCTAATGGTGAACACATTTATTTTTATTTTTTTTTTATTAAGTCTATCAAATTCGTTTAACTGTAATTCATAGAGTTTTTTTAAAAAGAAGACATTAACTCAAACATGTGTATCTGTCTATATTTCTGAGATGAGGTAGTATTTACATTATTCAGACTATTGTTTTCATCATTGTTGCCATTTGTATGACATTTCAACCATTGTACACTCTGGCTTTCTTCAGGTGCTAGGAATTTTGAACCAAACCCTTTATTACAATCACTGGGGTATATGATCTTCATCCCCTGTGTAGAAGCTCTTCTGGTAGTCATAAGATCTCCCTCTAACCCCATAAGTTACTTGTTCCCCACTGCTGTAGCCTGGTATTGAACTCACAACTCTTTGGGTCAAGTCACAGGAACTAACCAATATATCCACTGGGTCATGTGTCCTTAAGGACAAGAACAACTGAAAGAGTTGTGAGTTCAATACCAGGCTACAGCAGTGGGGAACAAGTAACTTACAGGGTTAGAGGGAGATAACTCATGACTACCAAAAAGAGGCTCTATGCAAGGGATGAAGATCATATACCCCAGTGATTGTAATAAATGGTTCAGTTCGAAATTCCTAGCACCTGAAGAAGGCTGGAGTGTACAACGGCTGAAATGTTGTACAAATGGCAATAAAGATGAAAACAATAGTCTGAATAATGTAATTATTGTAAATACTACCTCATTTCAGAAATATATGCACCTGAAGAAGGCAGAAGCGTACAACAGCTGAAACGTTGTACAAATGGTAACAAAGATGAAGATAATAGTCCGAATAATGTAAATATTCAAACATGTGTATCTACTAAAATAATGTTTGAGTAATAAGTTGAAACCTCCTGATGAGTGGATCGAATGATTACAAAAGTCAAAAGAAAAACTTATTTTAACCGACGTGTTTCATCCTCTGAGGGACAAATGTAAGGATTTTAATTGCGACAAGTATTTATAAACAAAAGTAACACGTACGCACACACATGATACAAATATATAAAATTTGTCACTTAGCTGATTGTTGTTATGTTCAGTGCTCTCTCTCCAGAGTTTCATAGACAAACCTTTTTAGTCCTGGGTATGACGATAAACTGCTTCTGGCAGCAAGGTCTCTGATTGGGAGGTTATGAGGAACATAGAACCACCTCTTAATTGCTGTTGTTCTCAGATTCACCCTGATCCAGAATGGTAGCACCTGTTAGGGTCCCAGCTATGGGTAAACAGTAAACCCCCAAACTGGGGGTCAAAAGACTAAAAAAGTGTAAAAATACACTTTTATAGAAATATGTACATAAAAATAGACTTTTATAGAAAAATATGTATTTTTGAAGGAAAAATATTGCCAACGATACATTTTTGAAGAAAAAATTATTACCATAACACATTTTTGAAAGAAAAAAACTATTCTCAGCAAAACATTGTTGAATACAAACTACAAGTCATTTTCAGTTTTCTAAAATAAAAAAAAGAATAAAAACAAAAGATTTTTATTAAAGGCCGGGCTATACTGCTAGTAAAAGTATAAAAATAAGCTTTTATAGAAAAATATACATTTTTGAAAGAAAAATATTACCAACAATACATTTTTGAAGGAAAAAAATTAATCTCCGCAAAACATTTTTAAATACAAAACTAGAAGACATTTTCAGTTTTCTAAAATAAAAAAAATAAAAAACTTAATCAAAATCTGACTAAATCAACCTTCTTACTATAACCAAACAAAAAAAATACCTTAAAACCCTACCTTTCTGGCATTAAATAACTCACAGAGGTTAATATGTTATTAAACAAAACTCAAACTCAAACTCAAAATCTGACTAAATCAACCTATAGTGAGATATAACCAAACATTATAAAAAACAAAACCTTAAAACCCCACCTTTTTGGCATTAAATAACCCACAGAGGTGTTGATATGCCGTTAAACAAAACTCAAACTCAAACAAACCTTTTTGTAATTGTTTTATTCAGTCCTCAGGAGGTATCAACAAGTATCAACAATTGTCTGCCGATTTTCTTATTGTTGTCATTTTTATATTAAGTTAAAAAAAATAATTTCTGCTCATTTTCATTGGTGTTAGGTTGATTTTTTTCTCTTCCTTGTGTGTGTGTGTGTGTGTGTGTGTATGCCTGTACATGTGTTTATATGCACACACTCACACACACAAATATATAGATACCATATATTTCCACGTATAAGGCAGTCTTTATAGTTAAGATGACTTCAAAAAAATATAGCAAATTTTTCATTTTTTTTTTTTTTACCTGTAGTAAAAATGATTGCTTACTGATTATATAAAAATTTTATTGGAAATGTTGTTACTTATTGTAACATTAAAAATTAAATTAAAAATTAATGTTAAAAATTCAAAATAAATGAAATAACAAAACTGACGCAATATTTGCTACATGTCCCCCTAAAAGGGAAACAGTTGTTTTGTTTACATTTTATGGTGTGACCTCTTTTGAATACTGATTAGACACCCTCTTCTTTTCCTATATCTAAACAGTTACAAACAGCCTGGTGTACTAATGGCCATTTACTTACACTTCATATTTAATACTGAAATGATGATGATTTTTAATGAAAAATGAACATTATGTTATCCTAAATACTATTGCTGTCATACTTAACACTACCGTAATTATTTTTGAAAATTTAGTGAAAGATAAAGGTTGTTGTGAATGCAATCATAAATCGATGTATGAGACAATTACCAATTAATTATTTAAAGATAATGTGATTGAAAATGTTATTACTTTAGAAATTCAAAACAAATGAAATATCAAAATAGATTCTATGTCATGTTTTTTCTACATGTCTCTGTAAGAGGGAAACGATTCTTTTGCTTACATTTCATTACATTACTATATCTAAGCAGTTACAAACAACCTGGTGTACTTATGGCCTTTTACTTATACTTCATTGATAATCACAAAATACCATTAATAACAGTATGACAATGTATGATAATAGTACATTCTTACGGCCATATCACATTGAATACACTGGTTCTCGCTCGATCACTGAAGTTAAGCAACGTTGAGCTTGGTCAGTACTTAGATGGGTGACTGCTTGGGAATACCAAATGCTGTAAGCGTTTATTGATGGATGTACGTTGTGGTGCAGTGGATGTTGACTCGGAAAGAGAAATCAGTGAGCCGAGTTCAAATTCCAGTTGAATGCCTTCCATTCACTTACGCACTGGTACCTTCCCTCCAGTTATGGGTTAAATAACAGGGCAGGACTTGGGTCCCTGCCCTTAAAACAAATCCCAATGAAACTTTCTCCATTGGGGAGAAAGCCGGCTCAACCCCGACCAGGGTGAATGCGGCTTGGACACATTCTGTTGTTAATGTGAACGCAATTATAACTCGATGTTTACATTTTCTCAGCTGAGCTTTTTTTTTTTTTTTTTTTTTTTTTTTTAATCATCTCACCCCAAGCAAGGCATTCCACTGCCACTATTGTGCATGGGGCTACATAGGGGAAGGTAAAGAGGAGGAGTGGTTAGACATAGGGAATGTCAGGAGGAAGGTGACAGATGAGTAAGGATAGCGAGGATGAGGGTTGGGCAGATGGGAAGAGTGTTTGATAGAATGGGAGCAGGTTAGTGTGTTAGGAGGTTTACATTTAAACTCCTGGAGATAGTACATAGATTGCATAGATACAAGTTGATTTCATTGATATGGAATTATTCTTTGATAGATAATTTATTATGAAGTTATACCAGTAATAAGGTAGAAATGGTTTTAGTACTTTTTTTTATCAGTTTATTTGATAATGTGTATCGCCTCGTACATTATTAATTATTGCATCAAGGCTGAGGTTAGCCTACCAACAGACGTCACTCAGAATTGAAGGTTTCTTTTTTAGAATTGTAATATTAGATGAGGATGTGCGTTGTGGTGCAGTGGATATCGGCTCGGAACAAGAAATTAGAGAGCTGAACTTGAATTTGTTGCATTCACTTATATGCACACTTGCAGTATTATAGTGCGTATCTTATCTATTCTTATTCTAGTTGTAGTGGGAGTCCGTTCTAGTGAAGGGTAGTTGTATACTGTTGCGGGTTAACAGAATTTGGCCTTGTGGTAGATAGCCGACTATAAGTTATAAAATGATTATAAAATCAAGAAAAGCAAATTGAGTTGAAAAATAACATTTTTATATATACACATATAAATTAATGTTTTTACAATTAAAGTAATAACATGAATATAAGTCCAACGTAGGTTAAAATGTTCATGGCAAATAATAAGCTGAAAGAGATTTAAGGCTTAGGAATGTGGGGAGCATGTAAGTGAGGAATGTCTTTGATGCGGTTGCTCCTTAGGTCGGTAAGTAGTTTTGAGACAGGGGAGAAGAAAAGAGGCAAGCGTAGTAACCACTTGACTTAGGTCAAGGAGATATTGATTACACTCTTCTCCTGAGGTCTGCCTGCTGGGGTCTGTCTGTATTGCTTTTTATATCTGCTTTTTGGATCAAAGCAGCTCATTTGGGATTTCACACTTGTATTTGATTCTGGGCTTTCCCATTGGTTGATAAATAAAATTTATGTAGGCTTGCGAAATGGAAATTTAATATTTGATTAATTTTTATTTTTCAACCGGAACATCTGCGCAAACTCAGATGCACATGGACGACTTTTCGTCATTTGCCTTTTTGTCGTGAGAGCAAACATCCTGTCCATCGCTTTTGCTTGGTCGGTATCACCACAGTATAGCCCGGCGTTGCTCGGGTGGAATGAAAGCTTTAAAACTAATCCATGGTCCTGGAGCTCAGACTCTTTGGACGTTGGCATGAAAGATTAAAAAGCAATAGTTGTTTCCAGTTAAAGTGAAACCGTAGACTGAAAGAAAAATGAATGGATGTAAGTCAAATTTTGATTCCCTGATATCGATATCAAATTAGTTTTTTTCGTCGTAAACTGAATTTTGAAGACTAAATAAGTCCTCTGAGTAAATGGTATCATGGCTGAGACTAAGAACTGCAATTATACCTACTTAGAGCCAAACGTGAAGCAAAAACTAACATAAGAGGGCTGAAAAAAATACAGACATACAAGCAGATAAACAGACACACAAACATTTTGCCTTTTATATATATATATATATATTATTGATTTTCTGCACTATTGTAAGAACTGCAACCTTGAAACTTCTGAATGCCTGAAACATTGTTAATATGACAATAAAGATAAGGACCATAATCTGAATAATGTAAATAGCATATATAAGTTGCCAATAAAATGTGAAATCTCTCTTCGGGATTTCATGTAGAAATGATCATACAACGGTTTTGAACTTTGAAATTTATTTTATAATTGGCTCTGTAATTTTAATTACATTGAGCCCTCTACCTGTATCATTTTTTAATATTAAAATATTAATATTAATTAGGATCAGGTCTTTGGGATTTATCTTCATGCTTTTCCTTTTGGATTTAAGTTTTTATATTAAAAAAAAAAGTATATATATATATATATATGTATCTTTGGTAATGAATTCTCCCCGTGGTTGGCGTATGTATACACTGCATATATATAACACACTAAAATTTCTTTTACTCTTATTCCATGTGCCGATAACTTAGGGAGAAGGCACTTTGGCTGACACCAAACCAGCCGAGTTCCAATCTCGGCTTGAAGTAAGTGGATGTCTAGCCACACTGATGAGTTGTGATAAGTGAAAAAGGCTTGTATGTGGATAAGTAATAAATATATATATTCGTGATAGGTGCTGTCTATGTTTACTGGAAAAAATTTCAATATTAAAATACCCCCACCAACACCGGCTACTGAATATTAGGAGGGAATTCATCTGTAAGTGCTGCCACAAGGCAAATTTTTCGAATACTTAAATTTAGAATTTAAATCCCCATTGACTAGATGTTAGAATATAAATTAAAAGGATTCAATCTAAGTTTTAATCTTAATTTTACTCTAACGTTAACCTTAAATAGTATTTTAACCCCCCTACCTTCCTATCCCAAGCTCCTTTAATTGCCTATCTTTAGAAAATATGGATTCTTTTACTAAACCCCTTTTTCCTTGGTTAACACATATATGTATATATATATTTGTTTTTTCTCTAATATTTTTTTCTCTAATATTTTTTCTCTAATAATTTTTAACTGATAACTTCCTGTAATTGGCATTTAACTCACTTCTACCTAAAAGGTTTAATCAAATAAACTTGAATAAAAATTTTAAAAATCTTATATTGAAACCCATTCCTTCTCGTCTAAATATACCACTTCAAACAGCCCAAAATCTTAACCTTAAAAAAGTAATTTAATTCATTTAGTTGTCTATCTTTATAAAATATGAACTCCTATTCCTCCCCTTCCTAAATATACCATTTCAACACCCTGTGACTACCAGCTCTGCCCTTTTCCACTTTGTGACCATTGTTAACCAAAAACCCCTCCACACTCTAACCCAGGGCCTTGCCACTTGGAAAAAAACAATGTCGCTGATGTGACATAGGATCTCTAATAGAGATTCTATGTCGAAATGTACATCCGACACCTTTGAATTTTGAAAATTTTCTGTAATTTATATTGGCTCTGTATTCTTAATACATTGAGCTCTCTGCCTGCATCACTTTTTAATGTTCAAAATTTTTAATATTGATTAGGATCAGGTTCTTGGAATTTACCTCCCTACTCTTCCACTTCGGATTAGAGAAAAACAAAATATATATATATATATATATATATATATATATATATATATTAATTCTGATACTTCAATCCAAGGGAAAAAAGCAGGAAGGTAAATTCCAAAAAACCCGATCCTAATTAATATTAAAAATTTATTTTAATATTAAAAAATGATACAGGAAGAGAGCTCCATGTAATAAAATATTACAGAGCAAATATATATTAAAAAAGGATTAATTCAAAGATGTTGAATGGCCATTTCGATATGAAGATCCCCACGGGGGACGACACATCACCTCAGCAACAGAAAAAACCTTTCAGAAACTGGAGAAAAATTAGTCTACTTTTCCTTTTTAAATAGATTGCAAAGAAATTAAAAAATAAAAAATAAAATAAAATAAAAATAAAGGGAAAGAAAAAGAAAAAGATAGAATAAAATCAAATAAATAAGAAAAGAAAAAAATTGACATTGTCTGGGTTCGCAAAAAAAAGGGAGAATGTAACTAAAAATTAACAGACAGCCATGTTAAATCTACGTAAGTTTAAGCAACACGGAAAAAAGGTGGTAAGAGAGATAAAAGAAGGTAGGGAGGGAAAAAGAAAGAAACTAAAGAAAAAAATTTTTTTAAATATTACAGACGCTGGACAAATTCAAAAACCTAATTTCCCCAAAACGTTGAAGTATTAGAAAAAGGCCTTTACTTAAAAAGGCATAATTATTAATAAAAGGGAATAAAAAGATATAGGATTTAAAATAAAATTATTTTTAAAAAAATTAGGTCATTTGAAATTAAACTAAATAAAGACAACACTAGGTAAGAAAAAAAAAAAAAAAAAAAAAATAATTACAATTATACATACCTATAGAAGTACACACATACATACATATATATACACACACAATTCTACGAATAAGAATACATATATACATATACATACACACACATACATTCAATTTATTACACACTTATATACATATACATGCGCATACACACACACATATATGTGTGTACACACCTATATACAAAAAATTCATATACACACAATATACATGTGTACACATACATGCACACATATACACACACACATATATATATATATACATATTCCATATGCACTCACACACATACATATTAATGAATATTATGAAAAGGAGCATTTAAATAGCTAAAAATTTTTTTTCAAAATTACATATAGCCCACATACATAAATACATATATACATATATATACATATATATACAAATATGCACATCCACACAAACATACACATATACATAAAAAAAAAATTATAGAAAAATTTAGAATTTAAAAATTAAAAATTAGAAGTTAAAATCCGCCCTATGGCGGCACTTAGTCAGCGATTTATATATATAATATATATATATATATATATATATATATATAAGAGGTAGAATCGCTAACTGATGCCAATTCGGTTGGGTTTCAATCCTGCGTAATAAGCAGTCGTATGTCTAACCATACTGATGAGCTGTGATACAGCGAAACAAATCTGTCTGCAGATGACACATATTTATATATAATTTGCAAATTTTAAAATCATTTGTTTCTGATGAAGGACCGAGGGCGGTCTGAAATATAAAATATAATAGTAGAAATAAACAAATACTGTAAAAAAAAAAACACATTTTTAAACTCAAAATGTTTTAATATTCTTTCCTATACATATTAAGACAGTATATGTGGATCATCACTATGCTCTCTCTCTCTCTCTCTCTCTCTCTCTCTCATATATATATATATATATATATATATATGAAATTATTTGTTTGAATCTTATTTTTGATCGATACTCGTATTTAAGTAGATATTCTGTTTATAATCAAACAGCATAGATATTTATTTCTACCGACCTGATTATTTAGATATATATACTGTTTGATTATAAACGGAATATCTACTTAAATACGAGTATCGATCAAAAATAATGTTCAAACAAATAATTTCAAATTGTTGGTTGTTTATAACCAATTTTGTTAATCTTCGTTATATATATATATATATATCAATCAGTTGAGTGGCATATGTGACACATGCTTGGCCGATCATGTCTTGAAAGAAACATGACTGACTGGGCAGAAGATTATCTCACAGTAGGTTGCCATTGCTTTCTGTGGTAGACTGGTTGCCAGCCAAGGCTATAGAAACCAATCTATCCTATCATTTAAAGCATTACTGGAGGGAAAAGATGGATTAATACCTTTCCCAAGGGTATTTGTGCGTAAGTGAATGCCATGAATTCAACTGGAATTCGAACTCGGCTCCCCGATTTCTCATTCTGAGTCGATATCTACTGCACCACAATGCACGTTTTGTTTACTCATTTAAATTAATTATGGGTCAAAGTTTACCCAAAATTGACCAGTTCTAGCAAATTTCGGGAAGTGCTCATTATCAAAGCCATACATATATGTTGGGGCACCTTCCCTGTTTACACTAATATGGACTCTTCCTAACACTATATATAGTAGTAGTCATTAGTGGACTACAGTGTTAGTGTATCCCAGTGATCTAGTGATGAGGGTAACATTGCCAAGTCTCACGTCTCGTATTATCTCGTATTCTCTTGTATTTGACTAACCGTATTGTACGACGTTGTACTAACCTCCACTGTACATATTTCTCTTCAATATATTGCATTTTCTACTGTATTACTCTCCGTTGTGTATTTATTGGATCTAACCCCAGATCCACAATAGAATCAAGCCGTTTATTTCAGTCACTGAGGTATATAATTCTCATTCCATGTGCGTACAATGGCCAAAACTTTGTAAACATGGCCATAAAGATGAGGATGACAGTCCAAACAGTAAAATAATGTAAATACTAGCTCATCTCAGAAAGATAGACAAATGCTATATAACACAAATCAATTTATATAGCTATGAAAGCAGGACAGTTTCCTTCCAGGTTAAGTGGAAATTTGAGGAAACAGTAATTTGGTTCTACAGAAGGATATTGAGAATATCATTGATGGAACATGTGAACAATGAGGAAGTTTTAAAAGCAACAGAAACAAAAAAAAAGATACTTATAATCTGAAAAGGAGAGATGACCGTAGTGTATCCCAGTGATCTGGTGCTGAGGGTAACATTGCCAAGTCTCACGTCTCGTATTATCTCGTATTCGACTAACCGTATTGTATGACGTTCTACTAACCTCCACTGTACATATTTCTCTTCGATATATTGCGTTTTCTACCGTATTCCTCTGCGTTGTGTATTTATTGGATCTAACCCCAGATCCACAACAATATATATGTTTGTGTGTGTGTGTGTGTGTGTGTGTGTGTTTGTTTGTTTGCAAGCATCATGCTTTTTATTCATCAGTTATTTACTCCGGTCACTGTCAGAATAATGCCTTCTGCAAACCTGAGAGATTCAGCATGTAATGGGCCTTACCAATACCATTGCTGGCTCATGACATATTGATATAGTGGAGGGTGGATTTAAGCTGAAGTTTGTTCTTCTTTGAGACTGCATGCCTGAGCAAGGCTAGAGAGTCAAGTCCACTGTATTACTTTACCTATACTTGAGAGGGGATGAGATCATTCCTTGCCTTTCCGAAAAGTATTAATGTAAAGTGAATGCAACAGTTTATCAAACATTTCCCATTTTTGATCTCAAATGGAACCACTACATTGAGTCCATAGCTAAATCCACTGCTAAGGTTGGGTCACTGTGTCTGGCCAGGATGTTTTTCCTGCCTGAATCCATCCTGCATATATACAAATCAACCATTCGTCCGTGCATGGAATACTGCTGCCATATATGGTCAGGTGCCCCTGCCGTTCATCTCAGTGTTCTCAACAGGCTCCAAAGGAGAATCAGTAATGAGATAGGTACCGACTTGGCGGCTTGACTACAGCCACTTCCCCACCGACAAAATGTGTCCTCCCTTTGTCTGTTCTATAAATACTTTCATGGCTTCTGCTCCAACGAGCTTAAATCACTGGTGCCTCCTCAAGAGGTGTTTACTCGTGCAACCAGATTGGCAACTGGGTCCCACCCATTCACAGTTAGATTAACCGAATGCAGATGACAATTCTACTCCTGCAGCTTCTTCTCTCGCACTTCCCGCCTGTGGAACTCGCTCCCATATTCTTGCTTTCCTGACGGCTACAACCTCCAGGAATTTAAATGCAATGTCAATACTCATCTACTAACCACTTGACTCTAGTTCTTTCCCCACCCCGTATATCCTTTCCTTTCTCTCCACCTTTGAAACTGTCATCACACCTGTATTCCCATCCTTCTATTGCCCCTTTCTAACTGGTTCGTCTTCCTCTTCACTCCCTTCTAATTAATCTTTTTACACTTATGTAGCCCCCTGCACATCAGTGGCATTACCGCCTTGCTTGGGGTGATACGATTAAAAAAAAAATTTTTTTTTAAATTAAATATTCTGTTGAGTTTAATCAAGATTCTTGGAGCTGGTTTTTGGATGCAATTTCATGGTACCATTTAATTTCCTTCTCTCTCTTCATCTCTCTCTCTCTCTCTCTTTTGGTCCTGGATATGATGATAAACTGCATCCGGTAGCAAAGCCTCTGATTGGGAGGTTGGAAGAAACATGGAACCACCTCTTAATTGCTGTTGTTCCAAGGTCGACCCTGACCTGGAGTGGTAGCACCTGTTAGGGTTCCAGCTATGGGCAAATAGTTAACCCCCAAACTCGGGTCAAAACACTATGAAAGTATAAAAATACACTTTTATAGAAACATATACATAAAATAGAATTTATAGAAAAGTATTCATTTTTGCAGAAAGCAATGGCAACCTGGATAATCTTCTGCCTAGTCAGTCATGTCTCTTTCGAGACATGATTGCCCAAGCGTGTATCCCGTATGGCACTTAACTGACTGACTGATTCATTTTTGAAGAAAAATAATTATTACCATAACACATTTTTTGAGGGAAGAAAAATTATTGCTATAATACATTTTTGAATATATATATAATACATTTTGTCTAGAAGACATTTTCAGTTTTCTAAAATAAAAATAAAAAATGAATCAAAATCTGACTAAATCAACCTTCTCACAAAAACTAAACATTAAAAACAAAACCTTAAAACCCCACCTTTTTGGCATTAAATAACCCACAGAGGTGTTGATATGCCGTTAAACAAAACTCAAACCCAAATTCATAATCTGACTAAATCAACCTATAGTGAGATATAACCAAACATTATAAAAAAAACAAAACCTTAAAACCCCACCTTTTTGGCATTAAATAACCCACAGAGGTGTTGATATGCCGTTAAACAAAACTTAAACTCTCTCTCTTTTCATCACTTTTTATCTTTCTCTCTTCCTCTCCCTCTCTTCAGTTTTCCTTCCCTTCCCCTCTTTTTCATTTCTTTCTTTCTCTTCCTCTCTCTTCACTTCTTCTTTCTTTCCTCTTTCTTCACTTTTCCTTTCTCTTCCACTCGCTCTTTATTTCTTTCTTTCTCTTTTTCTATATCTTCACCTTTCTTTTTCTTACTCTCTCTTCTTTTCTCTTCTCTCCTTCTTTCTCTTCCTCCTCTTTCTCTCTCTTCCTCTTCACCACTCCTTTCTTCTTCACCTTTCTTTCTCTTTCTCTCTCTTCATCTTTCTTTTCTCTTCCTCTCTCCCTTTTTTTTAATTGATGTAGAATTTAATATTGAAAATAGAAAATATTTCCCTAAGCCTGTTTTCTATCTATCTATCTATCTATCTATCTATCTATCTATCTATCTATCTATCTATCTATCTATCTATCTCAGTTTCTTCAATATCTATCTGTCTATCTACTAGCAGTCTAGCCCGACGTTGCTTGGGCGTAATGAAAGCTTTAAAACTAATCCATGGTCCTGGAGCTCAGACTCAGCCTAAAGAATATTTGTGTGAAGTTTGGTGAGAGTTGGATAAAAATTGTGGATTTGTATAAAGGACAGATAAACAGACACACACACAAATATCTTGCTTTTATATATATATATATATATATATATATATATTATCGATTTTCTGCACTATTGTAAGAACTGCAACCTTGAAACTTCTGAATATCGTTTCTTATCTCTTTGTCTATGAGTGTATCAAATTTGATTAAAATCGGACCATTCCTTCTATAACCCAATTTTTTTGATTATCGATTTTCGATATTTATTGGGGGTACCTCAACACAAAACCTAGCTAAGATCACTCGCAGATGCTTATAGTACAACTGTGCAAATTATCAAGAAAATCAGTTCAGCCGTTTCGTAGTGTATAGGTAATGGACACAGACACACACACGCACACAAAGTTCCATTTATAAATGTGTAGATCTATCTATCTATCTATCTATCTATCTATCTATCTATCTATCTATCTATTTCAGTCTCTTTACTATCTATCTATCTATCTATCTATCTATCTATCTATCTATCTATCTATTTGAGTCTCTTCATATCTATCTATCTATCTATTTGAGTCTCTTCATATCTATCTATCTATCTATTTCAGTCTCTTCATATCTATCTATCTATCTATCTATCTATCTATCTATTTCAGTCTCTTCATATCTATCTATCTATCTATTTCAGTCTCTTCATATCTATCTATCTATCTATCTATCTATTTCAGTCTCTTCATATCTATCTATCTATCTATCTATCTATCTATCTATCTATCTATTTCAGTCTCTTCATATCTATCTATCTATCTATCTATCTATCTATTTCAGTCTCTTCATATCTATCTATCTATCTATCTATCTATCTATCTATTTCAGTCTCTTCATATCTATCTATCTATCTATCTATCTATCTATCTATTTCAGTCTCTTCATATCTATCTATCTATCTATCTATCTATCTATCTATTTCAGTCTCTTCATATCTATCTATCTATCTATCTATCTATCTATTTCAGTCTCTTCATATCTATCTATCTATCTATCTATCTATCTATCTATTTCAGTCTCTTCATATCTATCTATCTATCTATTTCAGTCTCTTCATATCTATCTATCTATCTATTTCAGTCTCTTCATATCTATCTATCTATCTATCTATTTCAGTCTCTTCATATCTATCTATCTATCTATCTATTTCAGTCTCTTCATATCTATCTATCTATCTATCTATTTCAGTCTCTTCATATCTATCTATCTATCTATCTATTTCAGTCTCTTCATATCTATCTATCTATCTATCTATTTCAGTCTCTTCATATCTATCTATCTATCTATCTATTTCAGTCTCTTCATATCTATCTATCTATCTATGTATCTATCTATCTCAGTCTCTTCATTATCTATCTCTCTATATCCGTATTATTTATCTATCTGTTTAATAGTGATCTATTTATTATGAATGGCTGGGTGTGGTCTGTAAATATATTTATTTACCTCCTCTTCTCCCCATCTCTCTACCTGTTGGACAACTCACCTATTGGACAAATGTAATTTTAGATAAATCTAATGCATGCAGGCAGGTACATGCATGCAGGCAGGTACATGCATGCAGGCAGGTACATGCATGCAGGCAGGTACATGCATGCAGAATGACTTACTAAGCTTAATTTAGCCAGGCACAATGCTAAAGTAATGGGACACCTAGTGAGGATTGAACTTATTGGAAGACTGGTATGTTAACCATCAAACTTCCGTAGGACTTATCATACACATCCACACACACACAATTTTGGTCAGTCTCTTAAGCACAAGGACATATTTGTGGGTCACCTAAAAGGCTGGAACTTTTATGTTATAGTAGCTGTAATTATTGTAGGCTTGTGCCAGACATAAAGCTTAGCAAGTTAAATAATTACACACACACACACACGCACATATATTTTCCATTTGTAAATGAGTTATTACACGACCCAGGTTTCTACCATGAGTAGTGTCTTCAGGCAATTTTCAATAACTTTATTGAAAATCACCTGAAGACACCACTCATGGTAGAAACCTAGGTCGTGTAATAACTCGTTGACAAATGTAAAATATTCAGAAGTTCTACAATATAATTGTATTGAACATTTTTTAATACAAATGTGCACTAGTCTTATTTTATTATGACCAAAAACTAAGTAATCAAATAGTCAGTATATATATATATATGTAATTAATATAAGTAAAAGTTTGTAACAGCTGATTGATGTTATCCTCAGTATCTTTATTCAAGAGTTTTGTTCCTCTTTCTTATTTACTGCTTATATATATATATATATATATATACTACCAGCCATAATTATTAGGCCAGCCCAGTTAAATTATGTATTTCATACTATTTTTAGTATTTATTGCCAAGTGGATAATTCTAAATGAAAATAGAATGGTTCTTTTGTTATTATTACTTTGCAAAATTTTACAAGGCAAAGGAAGCAAAGATGAACTCGTTCGAATCACCCTAAATTTTCTTCATTCTTTCATTGATGAAACTGCAATATAGGTAATTATTAAATATTTATAAATTCATTTGATGCCCATGTTATTGTGCAGTATTAACAAAAGAACAATTCTATTTGCATTTGGCCGGTAGTATATATATATATATATATATATATATATATATATATATATATATATATATATACACACACACAAGTCTTTATTATAATAGAGAGAATAGCAAAGATGAACTCGTCCGAATCACCTTAAATTTTCTTCTTTCTTTCATTGATGAAACTGCAATATAGGTAATTATTGAATATTTATAAATTCATTTGATGCACATGTTATTGTGCAGTATTAACAAAAGAACCATTTTGTTTTCATTTACAATTATTCACTTGGCAACAAATACTAAAAAATAATATGAAATACATCATTTTTTTAAAACACTGAGGTGGCCTAATAATTATGGCCGGTAGTGTATATATATATATATATATATATAGCACATCTGAAGGGTGCGATGGGTAAATTGTTGCTATTTGCTTTGTAAAATTTTACAATTTAATAATAATAAAAGAACCATTTTATTTTCATTTACAATTATTCACTTGGCATTAAATACTAAAAAATAATATGAAATATATCATTTTTTTAAAACACTGCGGTGGCCTAATAATTATGTCCATTAGTGTGTGTGTATATATATATATATATATACACACACACACCACACGCATAAATAAACATTTCTTTGTGAAAAAAGCTTGCACTAGAGCACTACACACAAACACACACACGTGTGTATGTGCAAGTGTACCTCTTCTAGTGTAATGATTTGCAAGCTTGTATCTCAATCAAATTTTTATTTATGGAGAAAAACGTTTTTCTTTTTGTTTTTTTGAGCATTTCAGTGCAAAGCAGGACCACCACTGGTGTGCAAGGAAATAGAAGATGACAATTGGCATTGCGTTTAAACTTGTAGCTATCAGGGAAGCAAGCAAATGAAAGGGAAATCAGATGTGCGAGAAAAGAAACTGTTTGAGTAGAAGAGGAGGTTACATTTAACTATTTCAACAGTAAAAAGGTGGGACCTTAATGCCAATCTAGTAGCACACTTAAATTAATGTGGTCAGGGCACCAAGAAGCTTGTTAGAGCAGTAACCATAGAAACACTTGTAGCAAAGGCAGAGACAAGCCACATCCTGTTGATGAGAAAGTGACTGAAGGTTGTCCACTAAGGCAGAATCAATTTCATTTGCAGGTCCTTCTTTGGATTTTCTAGAAAATCTCAAGATGAACAGCAAGAGCACCCGACCAGACATAGCAACGGTACTCAATTTAAAATTTATGAGCCATTTCCTTCCCCATTCGATTGCAAGCTCCCACTGATACAGTTTGTCCCTGAATAAGAAATGCTTAAGCTTAGAGCTTAAGTTAAAGTTATATAAAATGATGTTATTTAAACGAATATTGTAGTTAGAAAATGTAGTCTGTTAAAAGAGATGGGTTGGAAAGCAGGTAACATTCGAGTTTCCCCACCCACGCATAATACACTCCTCACAACTGAATAATGGCAGAAGTGGGTTTTTTGTACTATGGAAGCTTATTACTGATATAATTAGATTCAAAACCCACTCTTTCTATATTATTAATTTACATGCTTCTAATTTGTTTTTAGATATTTCTGGTAAATTTCAAACAATCAGTTCCTGTTTTCTTGATTTTTATATGCTGATAAGATTTTATTAATATCAATAATATTATTAATTAAATAACTATTATTAATTATATTTTGCTAATATCATAATTTATTACATCCTATTCTTTTTTAGTAATTTTGTTTGTTCCTCCTGTAGTTTCTGAGTTATTATGTTTTTACGTTATCTAAACTTATTTATAAATGGAACTTTGTCTGTGTGTGTGTGTGTGTGTGTGTGTGTGTGTGTATCCATTACTTATAGACTCCAAAACAGCTGAACCGATTTTCTTGAAAATTTACACACTTGTACTATAAACATCTGCGAGTGTTCTTAGCTAGGTTTTGTGTCGAGGTACCCCCAATAAATATCAAATCTATAATCGAAAAAATCGGGTTATAGAAGGAGTGGCCCGATTTTAATCAAATTTGATACACTCATAGACAAAGACATAAGAATCGATATTCAGAAGTTTCAAGGTTGCAGTTCTTACAATAGTGCAGAAAATTTGATATCGATACCAGGAAATTAAAATTTGACTTACATCCATTCATTTTTCTTTCAGTCTGCAGTTTCGCTTTAACTGGAAACAACTATTGCTTTTTAGTCTTTCGTGCCAACGTCCAAAGAGTCTGAGCTCCAGGACCATGGATTAGTTTTAAAGCTTTCATTACACCTGAGCAACGCCGGGCTATACAGCTAGTATTCTCATAAATAATGGACTGTCCTGTTTAGATCATGTGGAAATATGGAAAAGACATATCAGAGATGCTACTGAATTTTGGTGAGAAAAGAAGAAAGTAAAGAAGGAAAAACCTTGCCATTAAATTTAAAGTGTTAGAAAATCGGTCAGTCTATAATGCCTGATGATTCTGAAAGGCTGAAACCATGGTCGCATAATTGGCTGATCTTTCTAATTTTGATATTTTAAAAACTTTGCATGTTAAATCTTGCTCTTTTAAGTTTTCTTGAAATGTTTGAGAACTTTTTAATACAACTGTCTACTGGTCTAAATTGATACTGACCAATAACTGCTAAATAATTATATATATATATATATATATATATATATATGGACTAGGAAAAACATTTGTGGTCTACAAAAGAAAAGGCATGCTTAAATACAGGTATAATCCAAATCTTAGGATGCGTGTTGTGGTGCAGTGGATATCAGCTAAGAATGAGAAATCGGGGAGCCGAGTTCAAATTCCAGTGTTTAATTTGTGGGATCTTCCCATAAATTCTCATTGTAAAAATATAAGAGAAGACTCGTCTGACGTGGCAACAATACTAAAGGAGGAGATAAAAAAAGATTTTCCCGGAAGTATCCTCTGAAGGTTTGGGCAGATGTTCCAAAACGTTGGCGATAATCAAATTAAAAGAAAACGTGACTCCGGTGTTCAAAAAGAAGAGAAACGTGCATTATGTGGCTATTGATAAAATTGACACTGAGCTTGAAAGACTAGAAAAAATAGGCGTACTAACATAAATCGACTATAGCAATTGGGCCGCACCTGCTGTTTACGTAAAAAAGAAGACGGGAGAGATTAGAATATGCGCTGATTTTTCGACCGGACTAAACAACGCCATTGAGGATTATCACTACCCTCTACCAAGCCCGGAGGAGGTATTTTCTAAGCTGAATGGCGGGAAGGTTTTTTTCAAAAATAGACCTTAGCGACACATATCTCCAAATTTACAAATTCGAACGGTTGGCGTTCGGAATAAAAACAGCACTGGCGGTGTTCCAGCAGACAATGGACACTATGCTGGCAGGATTAGATTTCGTGATCGCATATCTTGATGACATCCTAATAAAAAGCGAAACTGTCGAAGAACATAAGGGTGACCTACAGGAAGTTTTCAAAAGAATATGGAATTATGGCTTGAAGATAAAGGAAAGCAAATGTGATTTGTTGCTGGAAGAAATTAAATATCTGGGTCATATTATCAATAAAGATGGGAAAAAGCCAGACCCAAATCGCTCCCATGCGATTCGAAATATGCCAGATCCAAAAAACGTAAAGACATTGCGAAGTTTTCTAGGTTTGGTGAGCTACTATCAGGAGTTCATTCCAAATCTGCACAAGTTGCGTGCTCCTTTAAATGAGCTACTAAAAAAAGATAAATTATGGTGCTGGTCTGAGGATTGCAAGAAAGCATTTAAGGAGATAAAAGATAGACTTACATCAGATTTATTTTTAGCTCACTACGATCCCAAATTAGACATCGCAATCGCTTGCGATGCTAGCACATATGGGATTGGTGCATGTATATTACACAAGTGGAAGGATGGACAAATAAAGCCTATTGCACATGCAAGCAGAACACTGCTCCCGGCTGAACAAAATTACTCACAAATCGAAAAGGAGGCACTGGCAATAGTGTTTGCAGTAACAAAGTTTCACAGATATATTCATGGAAGGAAATTCACATTGCAGACGGATCATAAACCGTTGTTGACCATTTACGGATCCAAAAAGGGACTCCCCACATATACTGCAAATAGACTACTGAGATGGGGTACTTTGCTTCTAAATTACAATTTTGACTTACAACACTTAGCATCAACAAAAATTGGACACGCGGATGGGTTGTCGAGACTCATCCCGAAGTCAAACAAACCTTTAGAGGACACCGTTATAGCAGCTTTAAAATCTGAAGTGGAAGTGAAGAATACTCTCACTGGAACTGTCAGAGATTTACCGGTGTCATTAGCAGATATAAAAAAGGAAGCGTCAAAAGACAATTACATCAAAGATGTAAAAAATAAATTACTGAAAAAAGACCAACGAATGGCAGAAACTTTTTCTACGTGCGACAACGTATTACTCTACAGCGAAAGAGTTGTAATTCCTTAAAGTGTTACAGAGGAAAATACTGAAAGATTTTCATACGGGTCATCCCGGTGTGAATCGAATGAAGAGCTTAATGCGGTCATACGTGTTCTGGCCAGGCATGGACGCGGACATTGCGGCCATGGTTGGAAAATGTGAGGGTTGTGCGCTGGCGGCGAAATCGCCACAAGTACTACAAAAGCCTTGGCCGAAAACGGATAGACCGTGGTTGAGACTGCACATAGACTTTGTCGGTCCAATGGTTAAAAGGTATTACTTAATTGTCGTAGATAGCTACACCAAGTGGCCGGAAGTTTTTCAGATGAAACAACCCACAGCAAAAAATACTATAAACAGACTCCATGAGCTTTTCGCAAGATTTGTAGTAGTAGACACAATTGTCAGTGACAATGGGTCACAATTTACATCAAAAGAGTTTAAGGAATTCTGCGATACATTTCAAGTGGAACATATAACCACTCCACCCTATCACCCACGTAGCAATGGTCTAGCTGAAAGATTCGTGGATACCCTAAAGAGAGCATTAAGGAATGCTACGGGGACGCCCACGAAAATGGCTTTACAGTTATTCCTACAGGTATACAGAATTACGTCGAACAGAGCAGCACCATCAGCGCTGTTGCCAGCTGAATTAATGTTCGCAAGAAAAGTACATTGGGTTTTTGATAAGCTAATTCCATCAAAGAAAGCTGATACACCTAATGTAAGCACACCCAAAAGAAAATTTGTGGTGAATGAAAAAGTGTTTTTCAAAAACTATAAAAACAACACTACGTCCTGGATGAAAGGCAAAATTAAAGGACGTATTGGGAACATGCTCTATGTGGTGCAAGGACCGAAATTTGAACATAGAAGGCATGTTAATCAATTGAGAAAAAGATTTTCGGAAGAGACAACTGTTGTGCCTGAAGAGATGGATGAAAATGTGGAGGATCTTTTTGATACTTTCGAGTTACAAATGCCTCAGGTACAAGAAGGTAGTACCAGGAAATCCACCCGCAAAAGGAAATTAACACACCAGTTGTCGGTAAACCCGAAAAAGAAAAAATACGATTGAAGCAAAAGTCTTAGGAGGGGGGTGTTAGGGCACCGCTCCTATTTGACTACAAATGGACTGTTCCCATTGCTATATATAGCAATGGTGGATGCTCTACAGGAGAGTCGTAGAGAGTCACTTGAGAGTCTCTAATGAGTTACTGAAGAGTCAGTGCGAGTCAGTGAAGAGTTAGTCACACTTCCGGTGGCGTACCGGAAGTAATCACGTATACACACGTCTTACGACGGATTGGACTCTTGTATCTTTTCTATTGTAAATATTACTAATCACTTCTGTACATACTAACCGTCTTTCCGCGGAATACAACTTATATTCTGATTCTGTTGTTGAGTTATTCATTTATACTTGGCAACATAACATTTATAATAAATATATATATATTATGATATGATATAGTATTACTTTGCTCTGTTCTTTTCCTTCCTCTTATTTTTTTTTATTGAGAACATTATTAATTCCATTTGTTCAGAATTTTGTCAATTACCCATAACCATGGCCAATTTATTCTCTATTTTTACTTTCCAATATATAATTAGGTAAGTGAAATGTTTTCGAAAAACAGAATATAATTATTTCACTGATAGGAATCATTAATTATTAAAATCAGCCATAGTCTAAAACAAGCTTCTTTTATTTTAAATGTGCTTTTTTGATTTTAATGGTTAATTTGTTCACAGTAGGGTTTTGTTAACATCTAAAAATATGAGGGCCATTCAATAAATAAGGTGAATTTTTCATTATAAAGACTTCTAATACAGATAGAAGCTTACTTTTTTAAAATTTTTTTCCTTTGCTTTTTTTTCAAAGAGATTTAATTTTTTTGCTGATTGAAAAAAAAACTTTGAGAGTTTTGGAAATGAACAAAGATGGCCAACCAAGAAGCATTCTCCAGGATTGAACAGAGGGTCAGTTATCAAGTTTTTGGTTGCTAAAGGGTGCAAACCAGTTGAAATTCATAGGACAATGTCAACTGTGTATGGTGCCACGTGTTTCAACAAAAAAGAAATGTCTACAAGTGGGCTAAATTGTTTAAAGAAGGATGGAGCAGTGTTGAGGATGAAGACAGGCCTGGGAGGCAGGCCTGGGAGGCCTACAGAAGTGAGGTCTCCTGATGTGATCGAATCAGTCAATGACCTTATTCAGTCTGACAGAAGGGTGACAGTGGATGGCATTGCAAGGACTTTGAGTCTATCTGTTGGGACAGCACACAAAATTGTTCATGATGACCTTGCCTACTTGAAGAACAATGCAAGGCCTCACACAGCAGCCCAAACGGTGCAGAACATCAACGATCTGGGTTGGGAACTGCTCCCTCATCCCTCTTACAGCCTAGACCTTGCCGCTTCAGGCTTTCACCTGTTTTGTCCCTTGAAAGCATTCACGAGAGGCATGAAGTTTGAAAGTGACGATGAAGTCAAAAGTGCTGTGAGTGATTGGCTGAGACATCAGTCCAAAGATTTTTACGCTGATGGCATACGGAAGCTTGTGCACAGATGGGAAAAGTGTGTGACACTGCTGGGAGACTACGTCGAAAAAAAGTAAGCTTTTATCTGTATTAAAAGTCCTTATACCAAAAAATTCACCTTATTTATTGAATGACCCTCATATAAGTGTATGGTTTATTTAATGCTGAAATATAAATATTTTGCACATAATTTTATACTTTCAGGGTAAAACCTGTGATTTTTTTTTAGATATATTGTTTGTAGGTCATAATATATATTACTGATAATTTTGCAATGACAATGTAGTGTTGATTCTTTTGGTGGGGAGGGTTCACTATTTGCCCATAGAAGGAATCTTAACAAGTGCTACCACCCAAGATCAAGGGTCCCAGCTATGGGTAAATAGTGATCATTGAAACTGGGGGCAAAACATGAAAATATAAAATTACATAAGAAAAAATTATCAATAATACATTTTTAAAAACCAAAAAAATATTACAAAAATTTACAAAAAAATAAATTTTGGCATTAAATGACTCATAAAGAGTTGACTTGTTGGCAGACAAATTAAATTAAGTGAAATCACTCTTCAAGTCTAAAGTTAATCATTATCTTCCCAGCATAACTCACAGAACTTTACTGCTTGTTTTTTCTCATGCTTATACACTATCATACAGTAGCCCGCTGCTTTGAGTGGCTCTTGTGTCTTATATTCGGAGAATATTAGTACATAAAAATAAAGTCTAAAAGAAAGGCAACTCTCAATTCAAAACAGGTAGGTTTCTTAAAGAGCAGATAGAAGATTTTTGTCCTTGGTCAGCAATCTGTTGAGAGATGGCAACTCAGTAAAAACTCCCTTCCCCCAGCAGCTGATGGGAACATGTTGGTTTGTAAACATGGACAATGATGAAAATTCTTAAGTCATGTGAGTTGGATATAGCATCTTCATAACACCCAGTCTCAGTTTTCAAAATCACAGCCTTGCGGGTGATGAATTGTTATTCATCTTGCAACCACTTTCTAACAGATGGAACATTGTGAGCCTCTCAATTTTCTATTGCTATTTCCATGAAAAGTATTCAGATGAATTAAATTCCTGAGGTCCTAACCTTCATGGCTAAGACCTGCTTCTTCCTGCACATTGTAGTGATCTGACCTTATCCCTTTCATATTACACTGGTGAGCCAAAAAAATTACTCTCCTTAGTTTCACCACCTGTAAACTTCATGGCTAAGACCTGCCATATCATACACTTTGTAGTGATCTGACCTCATCCCTTTCATATTACACTGGTGAGCCAAAAAAATTACTCTCCTTAGTTTCACCAACTGTAAACTTCATGGCTAAGACCTGCCATGTCATACACTTTGTAGAGATCTGACCTCATCCCTTTCATATTACACTGGTGAGCCAAAAAACTTACTCTCCTTAGTTTCACCAACTGTAAACTTCATGGCTAAGACCTGCCATGTCATACACTTTGTAGAGATCTGACCTCATCCCTTTCATATTACACTGGTGAGCCAAAAAAATTACTCTCCTTAGTTTCACCAACTGTAAACTTCATGGCTAAGACCTGCCATGTCATACACATGGTAGCGAACCACTCTCAACCATTTCATATCTCCCTGGTGTTTCAGATGAATTACTCTCCTTAGTTTCACCAGCTCATACCCCCACAGATAAGACCTGCTATACTGTGCATATTGTAGCGAACCACCCTCAACCTCTTCATATCTCCCTGGTGTTTCAGATGAATTACTCTCCTTAGTTTCACCAGCTCATACCCCCACAGATAAGACCTGCTATACCATGCATATTGTAGTGAACCATCTGCATTTGCTAAATATACTCCTGGTCAGTCCGCTGAATTATTCTACTCAGTTTCACTAGTTTTAACCTTTATGAATAAGAATTGCCGTGTCATGCACATTATAGTTAATAACCCTCCCTGCCTTTCTATTCTATTGATAAGGTGAATGTTCTACTCAAAGAGCTGCTGCTTTGTGGAATTAGCTCACAAGAGGACGTTCCCTGATCACTACAATTTTAACCTGTTCAAGTCGAGGGTTAGCTGTTATGTATCCTCATTGTCCCTCTTATTCTCTAATCCTCTACCTTGAGTGGCTTCTGGCCTTTGTACAGATTAAGCAATGATTGTCTTGAAGTAATCCACAAGACACAAGATATTTTCTTTAATTTACGTCATAGTATGTACAGCTTTGTCCGTACATATGGTTTAAGACCCTTCCCACTTAAACAGCCGCTAATTTATTGAAACAACGGCTAAAAGTATGCTTCCTTGATCACTATAATCTTTCATGCCTGATGTTAACCATAGTTTACCTCACATATCCTCATAAACTGTGTCTGTTAGTTCTTATTCTGTAACACTACTTTGATTGGCTCTTGGGCTTTATATAAGGTGAACATTATTTTTAAAAAAACAGATCACTACACTATTATGTAAGAGTTAGTTAACTTGCTTAGCTAGATTATTAAAGTTAGTCTGATACTTTCTGGGCAATATATACATATGATCTTATGTCAGACTAAAATAAGCTTAATAAATACCTAAATATGATGTACAAAATATTTGCTGCTTTCCCATTCATTGTTCCAATCTTGCTGCCTGTGTGTCATCAATCGATTCACTATTGTCCACAAAGGCCCACCTGTTTATATCCAATTCTTTTGTTTTGTTTACCTGTCTTTTATGTGCCTGTCGTTTTATCTGCTGATCAATTGTCCTGGTAAGTAGTTGTTAGTTTTGCTAAACAAATTCATTTTTTTTTTATTATTTATTTACTTTCTTGATCTAATTCTGTGGCTCTTGTCAAACAAACAGAGATCCTGGCTAAATTTCTGAAATAAAGAGTTGTCATTATTCATTATTGTCCTCATCTTTGTTGTTTTTATCATTTCATCGCCTTCTGTCTGAATTACAGGAATGAGGTGTTATTATTTACATTCAAACTAATGTCCTCATCTTTGTTGTTATTATCACCTGATTGTCTTCTGCTTGAATTTCTGGTATGAGAAGTGATTATTTGTTGTGAGTAATTGGAGTAGATAGACTGAACTATCGCCCGGTTCACACTCCACCCAAGTCTATTGAACAGGTGAAGAGGCTCATCCCTTGTTCCCTGTTTAGGATGTGGTTTCTGGCTTTCTCTTTTCCAATCTTTTCACTTTTCTTTTCTTTTTTCTTTTTCTTTTTCAATTGGAGTAGATAGACTGAACTATCGCCCGGTTCACACTCCACCCACGTCTATTGAGCAGGTGTAGAGACTCATCCCTTGTTCCCTGTTTAGGATGTGGTTTCCAGCTTTCTCTTTTCTAATCTATTCATTCTTATGTAGCTCCCTGCACACCAGTGGCCTTACCGCCTTGCTTGGGTGATGTGATTTAAAAAAAAAAAAAATCATCTAATTGCCTAATCCTGATGTTAAGTATCGGCTTCCTTTTCATTTTCATACTCTCAAAGTCCTCATTGCTGCTCACATATTCAGTCCATGTTATCTTAAGCAACCTTCTGTAAAGCTACATTTCAGGCTAATGGAAATTATCATGTACTGTTTAACTATATATATTATGAACTGCGTCTGCTATTTGGTTACTGTTATCATTGCTTAGCAAAGTTTTTTATGTCAGCACAAGATAAAATCATCTTTGATGGTGGATGTTTTTATGTTAACATCTCTGTAACCTCTCTGAAGATGGCTCATGTGAGCCGAAAGCTTAGAACCAACATAATAAATAAATATCCATATGTTGGAGAATTTTTGTCTTTATTTTCACCTGAAATTAAAGCCAAAATACGATGTTTAAAATGGCTCATGATTAAACATAAGAGACATTCATTGTCTGTTATATTTAACAGTATATGTTTAGATAATTATTTGCTACCTCGATACACTAAATATATATATATAATTATATAGTTATGAATTAATTGTACATTGCGACATGGAATTTCTATGTTTTGAGATAGATTCTCGTCATCAGTCAATGTTGATGTTGGTTGTGCAGATGATTTACATTTAAATGGCAAAAACCTTTGGTTTGCTGTGTATGTATGTGGGAAGATATCAAATTTACATATGTGTTTCTTTTGACATCAGAGCAGATATTCATTTTGGGATTTAGCCCCAAAGAATACATACTAACCAACTTTTTCTTTTTTTTTCCTTTTTCTTTTTTCTTCCATCATCCTACCCTTTTCCCTTGTTTTGTTTCCCTCCTTAACGGTCAAGATGTTAACCTGCCTTTAACCTGATCTTATCATTTTTCCCTTTTTCCCTCTCTTCTCCCTTTAGTTTTATTGCTTTTGATGTGATATTTTTCACTTATCATTTTTGGTCTATCTATTTATTTGTTGTAAAGTTTTTTTTATAAAAAGAAAGATTTTTTTTATAAAATAATTTTATGTTTCAATTTATTTTTATAGTTTGTCAGTAATTATTTTTGTTAAGCACTTGTTGGTTATATGCATGTTATTTTATTTAGGTTTTATCCATTTTCTAATGTGAACAATTTGCAATGTCTACATATGACATTTATCTCATTGCGCTTATTTAATAGATTTTTATTCTTAAGTGATTTAATAATAGTTTTTTGTATAAACATAATGAACATGGTTCATTTAAGTACTTAATGTAAATCATCTGCACAACCAACATCAACATTGCCTGATGATGAGAATCTATTTTGAAACATAGAAAATTCCATCTCGCAATGTACAATTAATTCATAACTATATATATATATATATATATATATATATATATATATATATATTAAGCTCTATAATACTCATTATATTGAGCATTGTCCATAATAAAATAAATGCCAGGGCACTCAAAATAATAAAACCTTGAGTCCTCTTCACCTGGAATTACACTAAATATACATATATCTATATATACATGAGTTTTGAATCGATAATTTCCTGTTTAGCTTGTTACATTTACTTTTGTCCCTCCAGCAATGAGTTAAATAGCAGTGAAGAGCTGTCTAGCCTTCAGCAACAACTAGTCTATGAGAAGGAAAACTTTCAATTAAAAAATATGGAGACAGCAATAAAAAACAAATTTTACTATCGTTCCCAAGAAGTTCAGGACTTCGACATGGTTAATGGTTAGCACACTTGGTACCCTATACATCTGGCCTTGTGTCACATCCAAGCTAAGCTTAGAAAATAGCCATTCCTAAAAAGTCATGGCAATTCACAGATAATAAAGGAAAAAGAATCTGTGGTGAGCCATGATCACTGTTGGCTTGAAGTGACGTACTATTAAATATTTATTAAGCTTAGATTAGTATGGCACAAGGTCAGAGTTGTGGGAAATACTCTGTGTGAATCAGACTTCATACATTTGCAATAGCTTGCTGCATTGAATTACTCAACTGTGTAACCAATAAATGATAGAGACTTTTATTTTACATTCGGGCTTCCATAGATTTTTCATGGTAACACTTGTGGTC
Organism: Ascarosepion bandense; assembly: GCA_037127315.1. Taxonomy (NCBI): domain Eukaryota; kingdom Metazoa; phylum Mollusca; class Cephalopoda; order Sepiida; family Sepiidae; genus Ascarosepion; species Ascarosepion bandense. The sequence continues at coordinate 760,421 of JBBBDQ010000528.1, read as the reverse complement.
AATCAATAATTTGCCAAGTGACTCTTTCTAGGCCGTGAAAAGATTGTACATCAGCAGCGATATTATAGTGTGTGTGTGTATAGTGTGTATAAATATTTGTGTATGTGTTCATATATGTGCTTGTATGTGTATATATGTGTGTGTGTATATATATATATATATATATATATATATATATTAAAAACACTTTTTCTTATTTATACATGAGTGGTGTCGTCAGGCGATTTGCAAATTTGTTATTGCAAATCTCCTGAAGACGCCACTCATGGTAGAAACGTATGTCGTGTAATAACTCGTATACAAATGGAAAATATTCAAAAGCTCTACAATATAATTGTATTGAACACTTTTTAATACAGATGTGCACTGGTCAAATCTTATTATGACCAGAAACTAAGTAATTAAACAATATATATATATATATATATATATATATATGATGGACTCTCCCGTTGATTTCAACGTATGAGGTCTAGACAACCGTTTAATTTGATGTAGCATGCCCGCACTTACTCAATCGTAAATGGCATTTGAGTCCTGCAAGAGATTTACAAACAAGTCCACAATGGAGGCAAGAAGGGAGATTGCACGAATGATCGGCTAGGACACTTGCAGATGCTTTGGTTCTCTCACGTCTTATGCGCACTTGGTCAGTCTCAGTCTCAGAGAACTGCTTGATGCCCCTCTGGCAAGCAGACCTCCATTCTATTCATTGAGAGGCAATTCGTTCAAAATCACGGTGAGGAATATTTGTACATGTCAAATTCATTTTCAGCTTATCCTTAAAGCGAAGCAGAGGTCTACCCACATTCCGCCGTCCACTGCTAAGCTCACTGTACAACACTTGCTTTGGTATCCGGTCATCTTTCATACATAAGACATTTCCTGCCCAATGCAGCTGTGATTGCATCAAAAAGCTCTCAATTCCACTAATACTGCAGCGCGTGAATAGGTTTGCATTAGACATACATCCGATTGTTTAGGGTGAAACCACAAATTGTTCTAAGGCAATTTTTGTGGAAGACATCAAGCTTCTGGATGTGATTGTGATAGACTGTCCATGATTCCAATCCATAAAGCAGCGTCGTTAGCACAACTGCTTTATACGCAATTACTTTAGTCCTTAGGCTAATCCCCCTATCATCCCACAACCGATGGCGCAGTTTCCCAAAAGCACTAGTTGCTTTCGCAATTTGATTAATGATTTTATCATCAAGAGAAGAATTCCAGTTAACCTTACTTCCAAGATAGGTAAAAGTTTTCCACATATTTCAGATTTTTACCATCTACTCGGATTGGTATATCGGGAAAGCTGTATACTGGTGGCCACTGCTTCACACCCAAAACTTGTTTTGGTGTGGGGCGAGGTTGGTGAATCACCTCTGTTTTCTTGATGCTGATTGTCAGACCAAAAGCCTTGAAAGCAGCAGAAAACCTATCTACAAGCAGTTGCGCTTCCTCTTGATAGGTTGCACAAATGCACCGAGACATGATACCAAGATACCATCCTTAGTCTTTGTTCAGCCAGGTATCTAGGAGAAGGAAACTCGTATATATATGTATATATATATATATATATATGTGTGTGTGTTAAAGAATCCTGTTGCCAGATATAGGCTCTTTCAGCAGCCACCCACTTGACCCAGGACAGCACTACCTGCTTAAGACACTTGATGTAGTCCTCCATGTTGAGTCTTAGGCCCTGGGAAGATGAATGGAGGCATAATGTTGCCAGCACTAATAATCACTCTAAACACTTTCATAATCACCATTATTCTCCTCCAACTCTTTCCAAATCTTCTGCACTGTCCTCAGATTGACACCCAAACATTCTGAAATCTTTGTATTGGAGCTTCTGACTTGAATGTTAAGCAGATCAGCATGCCATTTCTAAATTTCTGGTGGAGTGAATTGTGACATGTTTTGCTCACAGGTTGTGCCCAACTGACATGATTATACTGTTCTATCAACAAAAACCAAAAAAATGCACTTACAAAATTAAAAATATAAAATGGCGACAATTTACCCATCACAACCTGTATGCATATATAAATCTTTTATATATTTTTTTTTATATATGTATATATTTTCTAAATATATACTGTTAAATATAAGAGACAATGAATCTCTATTATGTTTAATTATAAGCCATTCTAAACATCGTATTTTGGCTTTAATTTCAGGTGAAAATAAAGACAAAATTCTCCAACATTTGGATAATTTTTTATTAAGTTGGTTCTAAGCTTTTGGTTCACATGAGCCACCTTCAGAGAGGTTACAAGGACGTTGACATAAAAACATCCACCATCAAAGACAATTTTATCTTGTGTTGACATAAAACTTTGCTAAGCAATGATAACAGTTATCAAATAGCAAACGTAGTTCGTAAATTTGTAATGCGGTTCTATGACGTCACACCGCGTGAGAGCTCGAAATGTTAACAGAACCATATATTTAAATGCAATGTAATGTGTTATGATCAGATTTAAACGTGATTTTATTAAGTGTGGAGTGTTTGGATTTAATCTAGATGGCCTCTAATATCTGAAGGTTCTTTTTACTGTGTGTATGAGTGAGGATTATTGTATTGTTGACTAAAATCTGTCTGATATCACCAACATGGATATGTCTGTATGTGTGTTTGTGTGTCTTTATTCTAACTAACCCCACTCCTCCGAAACCCTTGGTTCGATTCCCACCAAAATTGGGTCAGTTGTCGATTATGACATGAACCTTTGATGTACACAAAAATTTTACTGATTGATTTACAGGGTATGGCAGAAATCACTGAAATGCTTAAAATTTATGAACACTTCTGCTTCAAGATGTCTTATGCAAATTCAAATAAAATCAGGTAACTTGTAGCTCAAGGTCAGACCCCTTTGATTTCCACAAAAATTTTTCAAATCAATGTACAGGGTTTGTTAAAAATCAACAACAAACATAATTTTGAGTAGTCTTTTGCGAACTTTCATGCATTTCTCCAAGATGCTTCACTGAAACTCAACCAAAATCGTCACTAGTAGATCAAGGTCTATACCTTGATATGTGAACCAAAGTTTCAATTGATAAACAGAGTGCAACAAAAATTAATGGAAAAGGCTGCTTTTTGCGATCATTTATTTCTCTAAAACGCTTAGTTGGATTCCAATAAATATTGAGTCTTTTTTGTAACTTCTACCTTATCATATGCCATAACAATTTCACATTTTCTACAAGGTGCCAGCCCCTCTGACATTGCAGTGACAATGCATCCACTTCTTTGGCATCACAATGTCATTGCATAACATTACAAGCTCCTGTAACACCTGTTCTTCCAATTGTACATACATTATTCCTGTTTATTAGCAAAATTGACCAAGCATGAATCCTGTTTTACAAATACAATAAAAACCAATACTTACTTTGCATTTTTTTAAATTATGCATCATGGCAACCTCATCCTGGAGCTTTTTGAATAAGTATTTGACCATACCATTTTTCATATAACCACTGAAAAACCCAGAGCAAAGCTGGGCTATACAGCTAGTACCCTGATTGAGCACTCTGGAAGAATGGTAGACTTTGAAAAACGGTAGCTACTCTAGCATCTACGCATCGTTCATTCAGCAATGAATTAGAACACTCTCAGCTATTGGGTGTGTGTATAATGATAATATACATGCTAAAAAGTCTGCCTCCTTCTACCGAGCACCCATACCTCAGAGATAGGATCACCGATTGACGCCAACTCGGTCGGGTTTCAACCCTAGGTTAAAAGCAATCGGAGTCTAACTGTACTAATGAGCTGTGATACAGTGAAACAGATCTGTCTGTGTATGACTATATATATTAGCCACAGCATTGTTTGAACCTGCGCGGAACTTGCTAAATTCTAAAAACTGAAATTTTGAATAAATGTAAACATGTAAAAAATTGCTTACTCAATTAGTGTTTGTTTTTTATTTAGTTGTAATAAAGGTTGTTCTACCCTTCTTGTTTTGGTTTCTTCTTTACTCGAGTACTATATATTTGCTGTTTCAATCTTAGTTGTTAACCTCTTACCCTGAAGAACCGTAGTGTGAAACCGCGGTAGGTGGTGGCTCGCTTCTAGATTTCTTGTATTCTCGCTCTACTTTCGTACTTTCGTATCGAGCACTTTATTGTTAATGTTTCGTCTTGGGTTTTTTTTCTTTCTAACAGGCACTAGACATATTGTTCTTGTGCGCTGTTTGTTTCTTTTTTTCTCCCCTCATTATTTAACCCACGAAGTAGTTCTCGCTGGGTTACAAGATGGTTTAAATTACTGCTAAGTTACCACTATTTTCGGAAGTTTAGTCTGTTGTTATTATTAGTGTTGCCTTACTGTGATTAGGTTCATTACTATATATATATATATATATATATATATATATATATATACATATATATATATATTTGTTTATGCATATATATGTTGAATTTATTCAATTGTTTGAGATGACTGTATATGCATATGTATAGAAATTTCATGCTTAATTATAAATCAACTTTTACCAACAATAAAAATGGTTGATAAAAGAGAGTCTTAAGGAAATTCCTCGCATTTTGTTTATTTTATATCTGATTTGATTTTGGTTACAAGCTCAGATTGAAGATTTGCTAAAACTTGTATGCTTATCTCTAATCTTCTGATCCTGAATATGGTTTATGGTACAATGACTACGATATAATGGTCATGTAATGCTTAAAGAATGAATTTGATATAGATTCTCATAGTTTTAAGCCCATCTGGCTTTAAGGAACACTGACTCTTATATAATGGTCAGATTTTATTTTGAAATTTTGCACATATCGTTTTTTAATATTTAAGACTAAAGATTTTCTCTTTAATATTTAAAATTTTAAATATTTAAGACTGAATATTTAATTATATTTAAAACTTTGAATATATTTTTTTATGTATGTAAGACTTTGAATATATTTTTTATTAAATATGACTTTTCATATATATTTTTTTTAATATTTAAGACTATTATTCAGTCTCAAATATTAAAAGTCTTAATATTTTTAAATATGTAAGACTGCACATTTCTTTAAACATTTAAAATGTTAAATATTGTTGAATATTCCCATAAATATTTAAAATTTTGAATATATTTTTTAAATATGTAAAACTTAAAATGTCTTTTTTTTTTCTTTGAATATGTAAGACTTTTAATAAATATTTTTTAAATATAGAAGAGTGAATATAGTTTGAAACATATTTAAGACTGAATAATTTTTTCCTATCAAGAAAGGATTATAGCTAGTATACACTGCTTCAGGAAGGCCTGGGAGTGTATAAAATTGCCTGGCATATATTTGTGCAAGTGTGTGTTTGTATGTGTCACAGCTGGTCAAGCCTGTCCCACTGCCCACTTTCCCCACCTGCTTTTCTTTTGACCTTCCTGTAACGGTTGCCCCACTTGTTTGTCCTATTTTTGATAAATCAACAAAAATTTGGTTCTAGATTTTAGTTTCACTTTTACAGAAGGATTATTCAGCTAATATTCCTGGTTTTATTTGCTGTACAAATATATGTCAGTCAAATTTTGTACACGCCTAGGCCATGTGCGTTGTGGTGCAGTGGATATTGACAAATTGACAAAATGACAAATTGAGGTGCCGAGTTCAAATTCCAGTTGAATTCCCTGCATTCACTTACACACAAATACCCTTGGGAAAGGTATTTATCCATCTCTCCCTTCCAGTTATGGGTTAAATAACAGGACAGATTGGGTTCTACCGCAGAAAGCAATGGTAACCTACTGTGGGATAATCTTCTGCCCAGTCAGTCATGTCTTGAAAGAGACATGATCGCTCAAGCGTGGTAACGCCAGTAGTTATCCAAGTGGATAAAGAATGAAGAAAATATTAACGTTCAAAACATTAATTTAAAACAAATTGTAAACTAAAATATAACTTATATATATATATATATAATATAAAATAGCCAGCCTTCCCTGAAGATCTGGTTAGGTGAAACCTAGGTAGGTTTGTTGGCTCTTTGGTTATTTATTTTGTCTGCTCTGCTGACGTATTGAGCGCTTTTTTGTTATAGATTACTCGTCTTGGGTTTTTTTCTTTGGGCTACGTACTTTGATGTTCACGTGCTTAGCTCTTTCTTTTTTTACATCCATTTTTTCCTTCCGCATTTATACTTGGAGGGTTTTTTGAAATGAGTATAGTGATAAGTTTACATTTAAATAAATGAATATATATATATATCTGAATAAACATAATTTTATGTTTATTCAGATATATATATATATATCTGAATAAACATAATTTATGTTTATTTTTTTTTATAATATTCAGACCTAGGCTGCTTTTGACAAATGCTAACTTCAGGAACCAATCATTGGCACAATTATAATTATATTAGACTGAATAGCAAAGACTTTCAAGACATAATGCTGGAATATGTTTAAAATTATGATTATTATAAATATGTTAAATTAAAAAAATAAATAAATTTACGATTAAACTAAATGCGTAAATAAAATAATGGTTAAATGATCCAGTGGAGTATAAAAGAGAAAAAATGAAGCTCACACATCTCCAAATATATGTAGTTGTCCTTTCGCTTGCACAGTACAGGTTGAAATAATTTCAGGCATAAAGCTTCCAAAATTAATAAATGATGTTTTGACCTACGTGTGTGCAAAATAGAAAATGAGTCAGTTGAAAAGCGTGATGAGCATGACTCATTTTCCAATAGGTGTTGTTCAATTGCTGACTCATGTGCGGATTGCGACGCACGAGTGTAATTACGTAAATGTAATCTAACACATTTTGGAATGTCTTGGCTTATTCTCGATTTTAACCTAAGACTCATCCGCCCTATTTATTCAGCTTCATACTGACATCTTTTTCGTAAAGATACCTTTTCAGGTCTTTACATCAGTTGAAACTCTTTTGTCCTTTGTACCAAAAAAATAAATCTGATTAAAACTTTAGGACATCAGGCCTTATTAATTTGTTCCTCATGCACATTCCAACAGGAGTTGAACAGGATCTGTTGTATTTTTGTTAATAATGGTTTTCTGACTAATATTGTTGAGCGCACAATTGAACGAAAGTTGGATAACTTTAACATGCCCCCAAAATTTGGCCCTAGTCTGTGTCCCATTTATTTGAAATTACCTTGGCTTAGCAGAAAATGTTAACTTTTAGGTGACAGTTTCCACTATTGTCTGTGCCATTTTTTTTCAGCCAAATTATGTGTTATTTTTGGCACTCATTCGATTTTTCCATCATTTTCTAAAGACCGTCTACCCTATCATAATAAAAGTTTACTCATCTACAAGTTCAGATGTCAGTGCAAAGCTGAATTCATAGGGCGGATGAGTCTTAGGTTAGAAGCGAGAATATGCCAACAAGTTCCCAAATATGTTAGATTACATTTACAGAAATACCACCCATATAATAGTAAGACATTAACACATCATTCAATAAGTCCCAAGCCTGACATATAGATGGCTCCACTAATAAAGAATCCATATGATTTTTATGAAGTAATAATCTTCAATTGACACATGACAAAATTTGGGCCCAATCAGATTACTAGTTTACAAATTACAGTTATTTAAGTGATGCTACTGTTGCAAATTTTCAAAACAATGAAAAAAATTTGAATTTTGTGTGTTGATAAAACACTGCCTTCTGATGGGAAAAATACTGTTCAAGCAAAGCAATGGCTTGATAAGTGTTATTCAAACTTTGCTTCATCAAAAACAACAATTAAGAGGTGGTATGCTGACTTTAAACGCGGTTGTACAGACACAAATAATGCTGAACACTCAGGTTGCCCAAAATTGGCAGTTTTCCCAGAAAACAGCAAAAAAATTCACAAACCTTTTTTGGTCAATTGTAAATTGATGTTATGTGAGATAGCAGAGGATTTGAACATATCAAAAGGCAGTGTATTTACCATTTTGCATGAACATTTGTCAATGAGAAAGCTATGTTCAAAGTGGGTGTCTCGTTTGCTCACAGTCAATCAAGAACAACACATCGACGATTCAGAGCATTGTTTGCAACTGTTTCAACACAACAAGAGGTTTTTGTGTAAATATGTGACAATATGGATCCACTACTTGACTTTGGAGTTAAATTGGCAGTCAGCTGAGTGGACAATAGCAGGTGAAAGCCGTCCAAAGCAACCAAAGACGCAAACATCAGCAGGCAAGGTTTTGGCCTCCGTATTTTGGAATGCACAAGGTATTCTGTTCATCGATTACCTTGAGAAAAAAGAACCATCAACAGTGAATATTATACATCATTATTTGTGCATTTGGAGAAAGAAATTGTTAAAAAATGGCTACAGATGAAGAAGCAAAAGTGATCTTTCACAAAGACAATGCACCATGTCACAAGTCGACCACAACAATGGCAAAGCTACATGCATTGCACTTTGAGTTGCTTTCACATCCACCCTATTCTCCAGATCTAGCCCCCAGCAACTACTGGCTGTTTGCAAACCTTAAAAGAATGCTCCAGGGAAAGAGATTTGGCTCCAGTAAGGTAGTGATATTGAAAACTGAGGCATATTTTGAGGCCAAAGACAAATCGTTCTACAAAAAATGCATCGAATTGTTAGAAGCATTAGAATCAGTGTATCACACTAGAAAGAGACTATGTTGATGAATAAAGTCAAATTTTGCCTAAAAATATTGTTTTATGAGTTAGGCCTGTGATTTATTGAGTGATGTGTGAGTAGCAATGGTGTTTTGATCTAGCTAATGTCTTATACTTACATGGGGGGTATTTCTGATGCACCCTGTATTGTGTTAATACATGATGGTCATGACAGTGTAATTGTATTGTTCTAAGTTATTAATAGAAATAATATGAAGTCTTTGGATATTTTCACTTCACATAATCTTCATGAGGTGTGATCAAATATGGATCAGAATCTAACATGATAAAGAAAAATTAAGAAACGTTGTTGGACCTGAAGCAAACTACCACCACATTTAATTTCATTGTTTTTTACTTTTTTCAGCGCAGTCCTATCGATTACCCCCTTAGCTTTACGAATGACAAAAAAAATTTTGAAAAATTTAAATATTTAAACATTTTCTTGGGGGGGGGATCAGTTTCTCATACAACATTATAGTAAATCAAGCCTCCATTTTGAAACCAGTTGCCAGTATGACATTCCCACCACCTGTAAATGAGTTCATTATCAAATTTATGGGACTTTTTTCAGTGCAATATTATCTTTTACACCTTAAACTTTACGAATGACAAAAAAAATTTGCAAAAATTTAAATATTTAAACGATTTGGGATGGGGAATATTTTCTCATACAACCTTAAGTGGATTGAAAATGGATGATCAATTTACTATAACATTGTATGAGAAACTGACTCCTCTCAAATTTGTTTAAATATTGTAAATTTTCAAATTTTTTTTTGATAATCGGAAAGTTTAAGTAACAATTGATAGGACTGCACTGATAAAAGTAAAAAAAAATAAAAAAAAGAGAAACAACAAAATTAAATGTGGTGGTAGTCTGTTTCAGGTCCACCGAAATGTTTGTCAATCTAACATGTTTCAATTTTGTTCAAGCTTCATCAGAGAATAAAGCTTAAATAGAAGTGAAACATGTTAAAGTGATTAATCTTATTAATTTTGATAGTCATCAGCAAAAAGAACACCCCAAAATGTCAACTACAGGTCGGACAAACTACAATAAAACAAGTAAAGATATTTAAATACCTGGGAACCGTACTGACAGAGGATGGAAAGTGTAACATTGAGATCCAAAGACACATTAGCATGGCTAAGGACACATTTCAAAAGCTAACCAAAGTACTGAGAGACAGGAAAATCTTATTGAAAACTGTTGTAGTGAAATATCCTGTCCTACCCAGGAATGGGTATGGCCCGGGTTATAAAAGACCGGGACTAGAACGAACCACAGAGTAATTGAGAGTCTTCGTCATTATACGAGAGTGATCGATTTTAGTCGAGAGCCATTGGCCTTAGACAAGAGTTAGACGTCACTAGACGGAAGCCTTCTTTTCAAGACAGACGCATACGTCCTATACAGAGACATTGCCTTCTTAATTGTTAGTCGTGTTAACTGTTCGTTGGTGTACGTGTATTTGGTTTATTGTACTGAGGTATAATAAATCTCTCTTTATATATCCTCAGTGTTAAGAATTATTTCTTGCACTATTCTTTCTCTGGTTATCCCCTCCCGGGATACAACAGAAACAAAAAAAGATTGCCGGACCGCTATGTGATATCTGTCCTTCTGTATGGCCGTGAATGTTGGACAATCTTCTCAAAGATTAAAGAGAGGCTCCTGGCAGCAAAAAATGTGGTCTACAGAAGGATGTTGAGGATACCATGGACTGAACACATGAGCAATCATGAGGTGTTGGAGAGGATACAAACAAAAAGAAAACTCATACTTAACATCTGGAAGAGACAGTTGAGGTTCCTGGGATACGTACTGAGGAAGGAGGGCCTGGAGAATCTAATACTAACAGGACAGATAAAAGGAAAGACAGACAGAGGAAAGCAGTGTGTGACATATTTGATAGACTTGATTGGGTGGGTGGTGGAGTGGGGCTTGGGAGAGATGCCAAGAGGAAAAATATTGAGAGTGACAAGGAACAGGGTCAAGTAAAAGTCCATGATCACCTACGTCCTGAAGGGACACGGCACAGAAAGAAAAAGAATCACCAAAAACATTTTGATAGACAGACTGACAACCTGCACTTCTATTGGTGACAATCAAAAGTACCTGAATGTATAAAAATAAACTTTAGGCAGTTTAACATTTTTAATTCTGACTTCAGGCTAAAGTTCGCAGCTGACAGGAAGTGAAAAGACTATACTGAATCCATTGCTTGGTCAGTTTCTAAGAAAGTTGGTTCACTGTGTTGTGTCAGATAATTTTCTTTTTCTCCAGAATCTAGGTCCTGGGCATGATGGTAAACTGCATCCGGCAGCAAGGCTTCTGATTCAGAGTTTGTAAGGAGTATGGAACCACTTCTTGCTGTTGTTCTCAGGTTCACTCTGACCTGGAGTGGTAGCACCTGTTAGGGTCCCAGCTATGGACAAATAGTTAAACCCTAAACTGGGGGTCAAAACACTATCTAAACTTATTTAAAAATGGAACTTTGTCTGTGTGTGTCCATTACCTATAGACTCTGAAACAGCTTGAAAATTTACATAGTTGTACTATAAGCATCTGCGAGTGTTCTTGGCTAGGTTTTGTGTTGAGGTACCTGCGATAAATATCGATAATCGAAAAAATCGGGTTATAGAAGGAGTGGTCTGATTTTAATCAAATTTAATACACTCATAGACAAAAATATAAGAAACAATATTCAGAAGTTTCAAGGTTGAAGTTTTTACAATAGTGCAGAAAATCAATAATATATATATATATAAGGCAAGATGTTTGTGTGTGTGTGTCTGTTTATCTGCCTGTATGACTGTATTTTTTTCAGCCCTTTTATTTTAGTTTTTGCTTTGGGTTTGACTCTAAGTAGGTATAATTGTAGTTCTTAGTCTCAGCCATCATACCATTTACTCAGAGGACTAATTTAGCTTTCAAAATTCAGTTTACGATGAAAAAAACTTATTTGATATCGATACCAGGAAATCAAAATTTGACTTACATCCATTCATTTTTCTTTCAGTCTATGGTTTCACTTTAACTGGAAACAACTATTGCTTTTTAGTCATTTGTGCCAACGCCCAAAGAGTCTGAGCTTCAGGACTATGGATTAGTTTTAAAGATTTCATTACACCCAAGCAATGCCGGGCTATACTGCTACTGAAAGTATAAAAATAAACTTTTGCAGAAATATATACATAAAAATAAACTTTTATAGAAAAATATAAATTTTTGAAAGAAAAATATTACCAACAATACATTTTGAAGGAAAAAATTATTACCAGCAATACATTTTTGAATACAAAACTAGAAGACATTTTCAGTTTTCTAAAATAAAAAAATAAAAAAAATTAATCAAAATCTGATTATAACAACCTTCTTACTATAACTGAGCATTAAAAAAATAACTTAAAACCCCCATTAAATAAGCCACAGTGGTTGATATGCAAAACTCAAACTTTAAAAAAATTTTTCATTTCATTGAAACAGCTGTTAATTCTGTCTTTCCTTCTTTATAGGCACCACAGCATGATGTAATGGTTAACAAGCTTGTCTCACTAGAACCAGTTACAACTGAGTAGTGAGTTCGATCCTCACTGGGTGTCCCATATTTTTGGCCTTGTGCCACATCTAAGTGGTGCTTAGAAAATCACCTATCTTTCCTTCTTTATTTTTTTCTTTCATTTTCTCACTAAATCAAGTAGTGACTTTTCACCTCTTTCCGCACAATCAAAACAAAATTGTCCATTATTTACAAGGTATTGGCAGGGCATAACGGTCGTGCAAACTAACTGAGGGGAAGACAAGCTCAATTATGATAGGTTGCTTCTAAATTCTTGCAATCCAAGAATAATTTTTTTTAATTTACACACATTGCTTGATATTGCTATTTTTTCACTAGCCAATCTCATGGTAACTGTGGGTGCTATGCAGACTTTGTTCCAGTCCTGCTCCCATAAGATAGACTATGTGTAAGCAGGTTGGCTGAGCTGTTGATGCACAGCTGTCTTCTCCCCAACCATTTCTCAACTTTTCTGTTACCTGAGCATTACAAAAATGAGGACTGACATATGGAATTTCGCAGCATTAGACGTGATATCTATCACCTGTCCTACATTTTACCTGGTCGTTAAGTGTGGTGGTGGGTGATGATCAGCGACATATTATAGCAGAATAAGTACTGGCAGACCACGTTATTGAGGAAGCAGGGTACTTTGACTGGGAAGTGTGCTAGCAACTCTGCTTACCTCTGCCAAATCTGTAATCTCGTACGAGATAAAAAAAGGACTGTTTTGTTCATTTAATATTGCTTGCTTATTTTGAGTTTAACGGCAATGAGCATACTCTCATTGACAAGCTCAAAGACAATTGCTATTCAAAAGTAGGATTTAATTTATTATTTAATTAATAAGTATTAGTCTGTTAAATGAAATAATAGATTAAATCCTATTTTTTAATTAATAAGTATTAGTCTGTTAAATGAAATAATAGATTAAATCCTATTTTTTAATTAATAAGTATTAGTCTGTTAAATAGATGATACAGTGATGATTGCAGACACCGAAAGAAAACTACAAGACCTCCTACAGAAGGTAGCTGTGGAGAGTGACAAAAAAGACTACAAATAAACTGCAAGAAAACTGAATGCATGATCATCAGCAAAAAGAGCAACCCAAAATGCCAAATACAGGTGGGGAATATTAGAATCAAGCAAGTACAGAAATTTAAATACCTAAGAAGTGTTCTAACAGGAGATGGAAAGTGTGACACAGAGATCCGAAGGTGAATTGGCATAGCGAAGGATGTGTACTAAGTACAGTAAAGTACTAAGACACAGGAGAATTTCACTAGAAACAAAGAAGAGAGTGCTAGATTGCTATGTGATGTCAGTTCTTCAATATGGCAGTGAATGCTGGACAATATCATTGAAAATGAAGAAAAAGCTTAAAGCAGCGGAAATCTGGTTGTACAGAAGGATGCTGCGGATATTGTGGACCAAGCATGTGAGCAATGATGAGGTGTTGGAAAGAATGGCAACGAAAATAAAATTAATAGCGAGCATCAGGAAGAGACAACTGAAGTTCCTGGGACATGCAATGAGGAAGGAGGGCTTGGAGAACCTGATACTGACAGGCTAGATAGAAGGAAAAAGAGACAGAGGAAGGCAGTGGATAACATGTAGGGCCTGATCAGGTGGATGATGGAACGAGGGTTGCGAGGTGTAACAGGAGAAAACATACTAAGAGCCACCAGAGATAGGGAGATGTTGAGAACCATGATCACCTACGTCCTGAAAGGACAGGGCACATAGAAGAAGAAGTTTGTTAAAAAAAGTATAATTTATTTCTGTCTTAATTTCTGAGATAATGTGTGTTTTTGTTTATTTTAATCATTAAGGTGATAATGCCACTAAGACGCAGGGCCGTTACAGGAAGTAAAAGTGAAAGAGATGACTGAGAATAGAGAAGATTAAGACAAGGATAATAAAATGGACAGGGTTCGAAAAGCCAAATGATGAAGACTGACATTTCATTTACATTTTTGAAGATATTAGTTATCACCACAGAAAGTAATGGCAAACTTCTGTGGGAAAATCTGCCCAATCAGTTATGTCTCTTTCAAGACATGATTGCCCAAGTGTGTATCACGTATAGCACTTAGCTGACTGAGTTATCAGGGAAGCAAAGAAATGGAAATGTGTTTCACAAGTGGTAAACACAAGGAAAAAACTGTTGGAGTAAAAGTTGTGGTTGCATTTATTTATTTCAACAGTAAAATGGTAAGGCCTAGTTGACAATCTAGTAACACACTTAAATTCAAATAGTTCTCATTATTTACACTATTTATATTTGGGCTATTGTCCTCATCTTTGTTGTTATCACAACGTGTTGGCCATTGTGCTTTCTTGCCTTCCTCAAGTCTATATCAATCTGGGTAACCTACAAGGAATTAATTTCTGGGAGGGGCAGTTCTCATTATTTACACTATTTATATTTGGGCTGTTGTCCTCATCTTTGTTGTTGTTATCATAACATTTTGGCCATTGTGCTCTCTTGCCTTCCTCAAGTCTATATCAATCTGGGTAACCTACAGGGAATGAATTTTTGGGATGAGAAGTTCTCATTATTTACACTATTTATATTCAGACTATTGTCCTCATATTTGTTATTGTTATCACATTTTGGCCATTGTGCTCTCTGGCCTTCCTCAAGTCTATATCAATCTGGATAACCTACAGGGAATGAATTTTTGGGATGAGAAGTTCTCATTATTTACACTATTTATATTCAGACTATTGTCCTCATATTTGTTATTGTTATCACAACATGTCAGCCATTTTGCATTCTGGACTTCCCCAAGTGTATATTGATTTGGGTAACCTCAAATGTTTCGGGCATTGTGCTCTCTTGCCTTCCTCAAGTCTATCTGGGTAACCTACAGGGAATGCATTTTTGGGATGAGGAGTTCTCATTATTTACACTATTTATATTTGCGCTGTTGTCCTCATCTTTGTTGTTATCACAATGTTTTGCCCTTTGTGCTCTCTGGCCTTCCTCAAGTGTATTTCAATCTGAGTAACCTACAAAGAATTCTGAACTGAACACTTTATTTAATCTACATGGGTGGTCTGTTAATATTCCACTTTGTACTTTTATAGGGGCCTATTGCTTAATGGATAAAAGTGTTGGTTTGTGAATTTAGTAACATTGAGGTTGTGAGTTCAATCTCTGGGTCAGGCAGTTTGTAGAAATGGACAAGCAGTAACTGAACAGTACTAATTAAAAATAAAAATTAGACAAGATATCCCTAGACATAAGCAGTGGAATGAGAACAGTCTACCTCTGTAGATTTAATTATTTTTGTTTAAATTAATTTTTCAATTATTACTTAAAAGTAAAATTTATAAAGTATTTAATTTCTTTATAAATATTTATAATTGATATTTATTATTTAAAAAAAATATTTTTTCAGGTGTGATTTTTAGGGATTATTTAATTTCCATTCACTTGCTATTTCAATGGCAAATATTCAGATGAACTCTATTTTCTAGTTTCATCAGTTCAGGCAATTTACAACTTGAACATCTTATGCTACTTCGTCAAAGCACCCTTATTTCCTTTTGTAGAAAATATTTTCTCGCAAATTACTCGAATATCGGGCCAGAAAAAGAAAATGCTGACAATTCAACTCGCCGGTACAATATTGCGAACTGCTATCCACCTAACCAGTCAGACCCCAAAACATTCTTCCCCGCTTCGAGAACAACGACTGCTTTTATTGGCCGATCAATTTTTTCCATTGGCCAAGAACTCAGAAAGGATGCCAAATATTTGCATACACTCCCATAGCAACTCCTGCGACGGACATTTTTTTTTTTTAATATTCCTTCTTCAGCATGTTATGCAGAATATGTGCTCCTTTTTTTTGTTTGGGTCTGTAATTTTCTTTTTTGCCACATTTTCCGTCGTAGTATTAACGTGACGCACTGTCGCTTGGTTTGACGAGGTAAGTCGCCGTTTTCTTCACTATACCTTTGTATTCCAAAAGTAATTAGAAAGTCCCACTCAGACAACTTTCATACCAAGAACTGCCACTTTGTGGAACTAACTCCCATGTGGATGCTTTCCTGAACACAACAATCTGAACCACATCAATACATCATCTATTCTCCTTATCCTTATAATTTTCACTTTCTACAACCTTCTCTTCATTTCTCACACACCTTACTCATCATAATCCTTTTCACAGCAACTTTCTAACTAGAATGGATCTCGAGCCTTATGATGGGTGAAGTTTAGTATAAAAAAAGTATTATTTAAAAGTAATTGATAAATCTGATATAATTGTGGCCCTATGGTCAGACCAAATCTTTACCCTCCTAAAATTGGCTCTGTTATTTATTCTGCATTTAAAACTGTTATCATCGTCTTTGTTGTTTTAAGCCCTGCTTTTCTGGCATCTATATTTTTGTCCTTCCTTATAGTTTGGTGTTCAAAGATGAAGTACTTTAATTTTTCTATCTTTTGCATGAAGTAATATCTTTAATATTTTACAGAGTCCTCATTTAATACCAACCCTACCACCTATTTAAACAACACTCAACACTATTTTCAGTGGCAGGAATCAACAGCCTATGTTGACTTCCTTATCTTCTCCTGATATTCTCTTCATCCTATTTCGACTTCCTTATCTTCTCTTCATCCTATTTCGACTTCCTCATCTTCTCTTCATCCTATTTCGACTTCCTCATCTTCTCTTCATCCTATTTCGACTTCCTCACCTTCTCTTCAGCCTGTTTCGACTTCCTCACCTTCTCTTCAGCCTGTTTCGACTTCCTCACCTTCTCTTCAGCCTGTTTCGACTTCCTCACCTTCTCTTCAGCCGGTTTCGGACTTCCTCACGTTCTCTTCAGCCTGTTTCGGCTTCCTCACGTTCTCTTCAGCGCGTTTCGGCTTCCTCACGTTCTCTTCAGCGCGTTTCGGCTTCCTCACGTTCTCTTCAGCGCGTTTCGGCTTCCTCACGTTCTCTTCAGCGCGTTTCGGCTTCCTCACGTTCTCTTCAGCGCGTTTCGGCTTCCTCACGTTCTCTTCAGCGCGTTTCGGCTTCCTCACGTTCTCTTCAGCGCGTTTCGGCTTCCTCACGTTCTCTTCAGCGCGTTTCGGCTTCCTCACGTTCTCTTCAGCGCGTTTCGGCTTCCTCACGTTCTCTTCAGCGCGTTTCGGCTTCCTTATCTTCTCCTCACTGGAGATCTGGTCATATGTTTCTTAATGGGAGATCTACATTTGTCTTGTTTATTTGTGAAGTCCTGTTCTCAAATCGATGCTTGAATCATCCAGACTGTTTTGCTCTTCTATTGACTCCTTATCAGATATTTCCTGTTGATGTATAGAATCCGATTTGGTGTGTATGGACAGTTGTGTATTGAATATTTGCATCCCAGACAATTACATGTTTGGACATTTGTGTCCCTAGACGATTACGTACATCTGGTAAACTTTGGAAGTTATATA
Source organism: Ascarosepion bandense (assembly GCA_037127315.1). NCBI lineage: Eukaryota > Metazoa > Mollusca > Cephalopoda > Sepiida > Sepiidae > Ascarosepion > Ascarosepion bandense. The sequence goes on along the minus strand of JBBBDQ010000528.1, from coordinate 742,766 downwards.
TTTTTCTGAGAGTTGCCAACCAACTTTTAATTATTCTAAAAAAGCAAAACGTTAGTTAACATAACAACTTTTTTAATGAAAACAAAACTACAAATAAGAAAAATAATGGCAATATTAGATAAGTATATTCCTGAAAACAAGTTCAATTTCTTAAAAAGGATCACTTCCAACATTCAGAATTTTTTATTAATTTGTGAAACTACAATTCTTTTCAATTTTTGAATTAACAACCGTTATCAAGAATAAAACTGCTAATAAGAGAATCGTGGCACTATTATATAAGTTTATTTCTGAAAACAAGTTCAGTTTCTTAAAAGGTATCACTTCCAATATTCAGAACTTTTGATTAATTTCTGAAACTGCAATAATTTTCATTTTTTTAAATATTTTTTAAAACTGTTAATCTGTCATTGCATTCATAAGAAAAATAAACTTGTAATTTTTTTATTTTATTCTTTTTGTTCTTTTTTAAAAATTTGTAATTTTTACCTATGTTTTTTAAAAAATTATGTTAATTGCTTAAAAGCTTCAACAAATTTTCAGATTTACATAATTATTCAGGGACATATTTGTCCAGGGATCCAAATGTCTGGTATGTAAATATCCAGGATGCAACTGTCCAGTACACAACTGCCCAGGATGCAACTGTACGGTACACAACTCTCTGGTACACAAATATTTTGCATGCAACTCTCTGGGGCATAAATGTCCAGGATAGAAATGTCTGATACGTAACTGTCCTGGATGCAAATGTCCAGGACGCAACTACCTGGTATACAATTGTCCAGGACACAGTTATCTGGTATGCAACTTTTTAGGAAAGAACTGTCCTTGTATCCCAAGTTGGAATCGCTTCCTTGCTCAATTTCTGCCTTCCTTTCTATTCTCGTTTAGATCTACATGCAACAAAGATCCTGTTGCCAATGCCATATTGTTATGATATTCCAAATAGGGGTTGCACTTGTATGCTGTCAGTATTGGGTTTACCATCCAAGTCTTATAACATTACCTATACCATACATAACATCTGCCATAAGCAACATCTGCTCATACACATAGGCTAATTAATGGTAGCACTAACCATCCACTACTACAAATGCATCTTTTTGAGGCTTATGGCCACATCACATTGAAACACTAGTTCTTATACTATCACCAAAGTTAAGCAATGTGAAGGCTAGTCAGTATCTAGATGGGTGACGGCTTGAGAATATCAGGTGCTGTAAACTTGGATGAGCAGGTGGTGTAATTGATAATGGCTCAGAATTGTTAATTGGAGGACCAAATTCCAATTGGTTTGTTATATTCACCTGCACTCAAATATCCCTGGTAAAGGTATGCATCCACCTCTTCTCCCCTCAGCTATGGGTTAATTAGTAAAACTTGTATTACTAAACAATTATTATCTCCAAAAAAAAATTCTTTTTTTGCAATTTAAAAATATTTTCTGGTTTTAAGTAACCTGTAAAGGGTTGATAAATCATAAAAAATTAATCAACTAAACAACTTTTTAGTTTGTATGTACTTTAGCATTCCTGTTTTAAATAAGCGTAAATATGTTCTACTCTGTGCCTCTCTTTCCTGTACAGATGTTGTTAATGTAGTTGAGCATTTTTGGCTTTTATCTGGTTGGTAACTTAGAAAGGTTGCTCCTATGTAATTACAGTCTATGTGCCCTGATGAGATTGTAGGCAATCACGTTATACTCTTAGCACAAGAGGACATTGTTTTTTTTTATGCTACCATTAAACAGGGTGAATTATCAATGAAAGCCAGTGATTACAGACAAGACGACAACTAATATTAAGTGTTCCTGATTGAATGATATGTAATCTACACAATTTTTAAGTTAGGGGTTTTTCAGTCACAAAACTATTCATTACGTTTTACAAATACCATCTTGAATTTCATTGCTAAAGCACGGAAGCATTATCAAACATTATTATTAATTTTTGACTTGTAATTTTTTTTTCTTAATTTTAATTCTTTTATTTTCACCAGTAGCTGTAAGTTTAGATGTGGGGGTAGTGTAAAGGAAAATGGCTTGGAAGATTCAGTTATTAACCAAGTTATTATTTTAGTCAGTTAAGTGCCATACGTGATACATGCTTTGGGCAATCATGTCTCGAAAGGGACATGACTGACTGGATAGAAGATTATCCTGCAGTAGGCTGCCATTGCTCTCTGCTGTAGACTGGTTGCCAACCAAGGCTATGAAACCCAATCTGTCCTGTTATTTGACTCATAGCTAGAGGGGGAAGAGATGTATTATATTATTAAGTAGTAATTAGTGGGGGATCAGTTTATTACTTCATAACAATATTAAACGGATCCCCCACTTTATGCCCAGCAGAAGCCTTAGCCATGTTTTCAACTATTATATTCAGTCAGTCAGTTAAGTGTTATATGTGATACACACTTGGGCAATCATGTCTCGAAAGAGACATGACTGACTGGGCAGAAGATTATCCTCCAGTAGGTTGCCATTGCTTTCTGCAGTAGACTGGTTGCCAGCCAAGGCTATAGAACCCAATCTGTTCTATTATTTAATTTGTAACTGGAGAGAAGGGATGGATTAATACCTTTCCCAAGGGTATTTGTGTGTAAGTGAATGCAAGGAATTCAACTGGAATTCGAACTCCGCTTCTTGATTTGCCATTCTGGGTTGATATCCACTGCACCACAGCACACATCCAAGTTATTATTTACTAAAGCATAAAAGCAATGTCAGCCATTATTAATTTTTAATTAGGAGTAGTTTATTTACTATAATGGCTTTATTTCCACCAGTAGTAGTAGTAGTAGTAGTAGTAATAATAATAATAATATAGCCTTACACACAATTATCCATTTATGTACAAATATCCTTTGGGAAATGTACAAATCCGCTTTCTCTCCTCTCAGCTATGGATTAATAGGATTTGTATCAATATAACCATTATTGTCTTCAAAAACCTCTTATAATCTAAAAATATTTTCTGGATTGTAAAAACCCATCTAAATGTTGATAAGTCATGAAAATAACAAACGCAAGTAGTCATGATAGCCTGAATTTTATATATTTTTTTTTATTTTTTATTTTTTTTTTTAATCATATCACCCCGAGCAAGGCGGTAACACCACTGATGTACAGGGGGCTACGTAATAGTGAAAAGATTGGAAAAGACAAAGCCGGAAACCACATCCTAAACAGGGAACAAGGGATGAGCCTCTTAACCTGTTCAATAGACGTGGTTGAAGTGTGAACCGGGCGATAGATAGATCTATCTACTCCAATTGAAAAAAAAAAGAACAAAGTGAGAGGATTGGAAAAGAGAAAGCCGGAAACCACATCCTAAACAAGGAATAAGGGATGATCCTCTTAACCTGTTCAATTTGTCATCGACACTTGTTCAACAAACAAGACTCGTCACATCACTATGAAAAATTTTTCTTCTTCTTTTATGTGCCATGTCCTTTCAGGACGTAGGCGATCATGTCCTTCCATGTTTCCCTATCCCTGGTGGCTCTTAGCATGCTTTCTCCTGTTACACCACCCAAATTCTGCTCTGCCATAGAAAATATAAATGTATAGAAACTAGCATGGCCACAAAATGAGGGATCAGTTTATATATTGATTATAATATAGATTTGATCCCCCAGTTAATATCCACATTATAATTTTCTTCATTGCTGTTTATAAATCTTCTATGTGTCCTGTCCTTTCAGGACGTAGGCGATCATGGCTTTCCACGTCTCCCTATCCCTGGTGGCTCTTAGCATGCTTTCTCCTGTTGCACCATGCAACCCTAGTTCCATCATCCACCTGTTTAGGTCCTTCAAATATGTTATCCGCTGCTTTCCCCTGTCTCTTTTTCCTTCTATCTGGCCTGTTAGTATCAGGTTCTCCAAGCCCTCTTTCCTCATTGCATGTCCCAGGAACTTTTGTTGTTTCTTCCTGATGCTCAATATTAATTTCCTTTTTGTTTCCATCCTTTCCAAAACCTTGTCATTGCTCACATGCTCGGCCTATGATATCTGCTGCATTCATGTGGAGAACCACATTTCAGCTGCTTCAAGTTTTTCCTTCATCTTCGAAGATATTGTTCCACATTCACTGCCATATTGAAGAACTGACATCACATAGCAATCCAGTACTCTCTTCTTTGTTTCTAGCAAAATTTTCCTGTTTCTTAATATTTTACTCAACTTCTGGAATGCTTTCTTCGCCATGCTAATTTATCTTCAGATCTCTGTGTCTTCTGTTATAACACTTCCCAGGTATTTAAATTTTTGTATCTGCTTGATTTTAGAGTCCCTCACCTGTAATTGGCATTTTGGGCTGCTGCCCTTTTTACTGATGACCATACATTCGGTTTTCTTGCAGTTTATTTGTAGTCGTTTCTTGTTACTCTCTTCAGCTACCTTCTGCAGAAGGTCTTGACTTAGTCAAATAAAACCAACTGATACAAAATGTCCTCTGTCATAAACAGTAGAAAGAGAACAATCTAATCTTGGATGAAATAAAGAGGTCAGTTCAAAATTATAAGATACTTATCAGCTATGAGTAATACCAGATGACAGTTTGATAATACAATGATGAAAACATTTTGGCGATAATAATCAAGATAAAGACACTCTGTTGACAATCATGGCTCTCCACAATTTCCTTTGTATCTAAACTTATTTATAAATGGAACTTTGTCTGTGTGTGTGTGTGTGTCTGTGCTACCTATAAACTCCGAAACGGCTGAACTGATTTTCTTGAAAATTTACACAGTTGTACTATAAGCATCTGTAAGTTTTTTAGCTAGGTTTTGTGTTGAGGTACCCCCAATAAATATTGAAAATCAGTAATCGGGTTATAGAAGGAGTGGTCTGATTTTAATCAAATTTGATACAGTCATAGACAAAGACATAAGAAATGATATTCAGAAGTTTCAAGATCGCAGTTCTTACAATAGTGCAGAAAATCGATGATATATATATTTATAAAAGGCAAAATGTTTGTGTGTCTGCCTGTATGTCTGTATTTTTTTCAGCCCTTTTAATTTAGTTTTGCTTCAGGTTTGGCTCTAAGTAGGTATAATTGTAGTTCTTAGTCTCAGCCATGATATCATTTACTCAGAGGAGTTATTTAGCCTTCAAAATTCATGGCTCTCCACAATTTCCTTTGTATCTCTTTATAAATGTTATTCTTTTGTTGTTTCTTTTAAACCTTGTTTCACCATCCATTTACTTGAGCTCATGAGGTTATGCACTGTTTTCTTTGTCCTACTTGCCTTCAATCTGTCCTGTGAGTATCAAATTTGTCAAGCCTTTTTTCCTAAATATATTTACTCTATAAATTTCAGCTATCTCTTCCTGATGATGTCCTTGAAGACATTTTCCTGATGCCATTTTTGTTTCCATTTTATCTAAGACTTATTTATTGCTCATTTGTTTGGTCTAAGGTATTCTCAATATCCTTCTGTAGAACCACATTTTTGTTGCTTCGAGTCTCTTCATCTTTAAGGCAGTTGTTTGGCATTCACTGCTATGTAGGAGGACTTACAGTTCAGTACTCTTTTCTTCGTTACTAACAAAATTTTCCTGTTGCTTAATACGTTGCTTGGTTTTTGGAATGCACCTTTTGCTATTCCAATGTGCCTTCAGATATCAGTGGTGTATTTTCTGTTCTGTTAAAATGCTTCCCCAAACAATGATTAATTGTTTAAAAATTAATGCTTATAGCTTATTTTATCATTTTTTACTTTTTTTCAAGGTCTGACATTCATAGTTAAGAACCACTATGCCCATACATAGTGATAAAGTTTTGTATTACATTAGTAAGGAGGAAGTTCTATTTGAATAGGTCTTTCCATGAAATATTACTTGATGGGATTGACTTCTGAGGGGATGCTTCCCTCAATACTGTAAAATTAACCACTTCAAGTCTAGGGTCACCCGTTATCTTTCCTACATATCCTCATGAACTGCATTTCTTACTTCTTCCTTTTACGCTCATGCAACAACCGAATTCAGCAACCTTGACTGGCTCTTGAGCCTTGTACTGAGTTAAAGAAAATTAGTAAAAGCAAAAATCGTATTTGGATGGAAAAATATTAAACTGAAAGTTTTTTTTTTTATTTGGAAAAGATGTTAGGATAATCCAGAATGTAAAACACAAAACACAATATGTCTGTATATTTATTTAATCTATCTAAATCTAAATCTAAATCTAATCTAAATCTAATTTAAATCTAAATCTAATCTAATCTAAATCTAATCTAATCTAATTTAAATCTAAATCTAATCTAAATCTAATCTAATCTAAATCTAGCCTAATCTAATTTAAATCTAAATCTAATCTAATCTAAATCTAATCTAAATCTAATCTAATCTAATCTAAATCTAATCTAATCTAATTTAAATCTAATCTAATCTAATTTAAATCTAAATCTAATCTAATCTAAATCTAATCTAAATCTAATCTAATCTAATCTAAATCTAACCTAATCTAATTTAAATCTAAATCTAATTTAAATCTAAATCTAATCTAAATCTAAATCAAATCTAAATCTAATCTAATTCCAATCTAACCTAATCTAATTTAAATCTAAATCTAATCTAATCTAATCTAAATCTAATTTAAATCTAAATCTAATCTAAATCTAATCTAATCTAAATCTAACCGAATCTAATTTAAATCTAAATCTAATCTAAATCTAATCTAATCTAAATCTAACCTAATCTAATTCTAACCTAAATCTAATCTAATCTAACCTAATTTTAAATCTAATCTAATCTAATCTAAACTAATCTAACCTAATCTAATCTAAATCTAACCTAATCTAATTTAAATCTAAATCTAATCTAATCTAAATCTAATTTAAATCTAAATCTAATCTAAATCTAATCTAATCTAAATCTAACCCAATCTAATTTAAATCTAAATCTAATCTAATCTAATTTAAATCTAAATCTAATCTAATCTAAATCTAATCTAAATCTAATCTAATCTAATCTAAATCTAACCTAATCTAATTTAAATCTAAATCTAATCTAATTCCAAATCTAATTTAAATCTAAATCTAATCTAATCTAATCTAATCTAAATCTAATTTAAATCTAAATCTAATCTAAATCTAATCTAATCTAATCTAAATCTAACCTAATCTAATTTAAATCTAAATCTAATCTAACCAACTAATTTAAATCTAATCTAATTCAAATCTAACCTAATCTAATTAAATCTAACTAATCTAATCTAAATCTAATTTAAATCTAAATCTAATCTAAATCTAATCTAATCTAAATCTAACCTAATCTAATTTAAATCTAAATCTAATCTAATCTAAATCTAATCTAATCTAATCTAAATCTAATCTAATCTAATTCTAATCTAACCTAATCTAACCTAAATCTAATCTAAATCTAATCTAATCTAATCTAAATCTAACCTAATCTAATTTAAATCTAAATCTAATCTAATCTAATCTAATCTAAATCTAATCTAATCTAAATCTAACGAAATCTAAATCTAATCTAAATCTAACCTAATCTAATCTAAATCTAACCTAATCTAATTTAAATCTAAATCTAATCTAACCTAAATCTAATTTAAATCTAACCATTCAAATCTAACCATTCAATTTAAATCAAATCTAATCTAAATCTAATCTAATCAAATCTAACCTAACTAATCAAACATCAAACATCTAATCTAATCTAAATCTAATTCTAAATCTAAATCAATTCAAATCTAATCTAATCTAAATCTAACCTAATCTAATTTAAATTCAAATCTAATCTAATCTAAATCTAATCTAAATCTAATCTAATCTAATCTAAATCTAATCTAATCTAATTTAAACTAAATCTAATCTAATCTAATCTAAATCTAATCTAATCTAATCTAAATCTAACCTAATCTAATTTAAATCTAAATCTAATCTAATCTAAATCTAATTTAAATCTAAATCTAATCTAATCTAATCTAATCTAAATCTAATCTAATCTAAATCTAATTTAAATCTAAATCTAATCTAAATCTAATCTAATCTAATCTAAATCTAACCTAATCTAATTTAAATTTAAATCTCATCTAATCTAAATCTAAATCTAAATCTAAATTTAATCTAAACTTATTGATAAATGGAACTTTGTCTGTCCATTACCTATAGACTCCGCAATGGCTGAACCAATTTTCTTGAAAATTTACACAGCTGTACTATAAGCGTCTGCGAGTGTTCTTAGCTAGGTTTTGTGTCGAGGTACCCCTGATAAATATCGAAAATCGATAATCAAAAAAATCGGGTTATAGAAGGAGTGGTCCGATTTTAATTAAATTTGATACACTTATAGACAAAGACATAAGAAATGATATTCAGAAGTTTTAAGGTTGCAGTTCTTACAATAGTGCAGAAAATTTGATATTGATAACAGGAAATCAAAATTTGACTGACATCCATTCATTTTTCTTTCAGTCTACGGTTTTGTTTTAACCCGAAACAACTATTGCTTTTTAGTCTTTTGTGCCAACGTCCAAAGTGTCTGAGCTCCAGAACCATAGATTAGTTTTAAAGCTTTCATAACACCCGAGCAATGCCGGGCTATACTGCTAGTATATATATATATATATTTATTTGCGATTGGTAAATTGTCGCAATTCTTATTATTTCAAATATTTTTTAGGCTGAGTCTGAGCTGCAGGACCATGGATTAGTTTTAAAGCTTTCATTACACCCGAGCAACGCCGGGCTATACTGCTTGCATGAAAAAAGTCTGTCTTTTTATTTTGTCCTTATCTTTTATTCCAGTTCATATCATTTGCCAAAAATGGATGACTTATTAAATTTTTTTTTGCACCTTTCTTAGGCTGCTATGTCTCTTTGCAGTTGTGTCTTTTTATCTCATCCAATATTCCTGATCCTGCTCATATCCTTCACTAACAACAGATGACATTGATACTGTTTTATGTCAATTCATTTTAGTGCCCGAAAATGTTGTTTCGAGAAAGTCATAAAATGAAATCATAATATTATGTGCATGCATACATACATATATATATATATATATATATATATATATACACACAGATATGTACACACATTCATGTGTATGCACCTACATAGAAAGATGCTGTTTATCATACATAATCATGTATAACACCAATGATGTATGGCTTGGTTTTTGAGAAATAATTTCTAAAGATTTTTCTTTTCTCTTTTTTTTTAAAAAAAAAAAAGATATTGATTCTATTTTTGGCTTCTGCTTTTCTGGTTGTTATACCAAAACTAATTCACTTCTCTCCAAGAAAGAAAAAAATCAATGGCAAATAAAAATATTTTCTTTATTCAAGAGTCACCATTCATCTTATGAATGAGATAAGCTAGTTGTTTTGGATAAAGATAGGATAAAAACAATGTCTTATTGGAAACTAGCAGTATAGCCTGGCATTGCTCGGGTGTAATGAAAGCTTTAAAACTAATCCATGGTCCTGGAGCTCAGACTCTTTGGACATTGGCACAAAAGACTAAAAAGCAATAGTTGTTTCCAGTTAAAGCGAAACCGTAGACTGAAAGAAAAATGAATGGATGTAAGTCAAATTTTGATTTCCTGGTATCGATATCAAATAAGTTTTTTTCATCGTAAACTGAATTTTGAAGGCTAAATTAGTCCTCTGAGTAAATGGTATCATGGCTGAGACTAAGAACTACAATTATGTCTACTTAGAGCCAAACCCGAAGCAAAAACTGAAATAAAAGGGCTGAAAAAATTACAGTCATACAGGCAGATAAACAGACACACTAACATCTTGCCTTTTATATATATATATATATATATATTATCGTTTTTCTGCACTATTGTAAGAACTGCAACCTTGAAACTTCTGAATATTGTTTCTTATGTTTTTGTCTATGAGTGTATCAAATTTGATTAAAATCAGACCACTCCTTCTATAACCCGATTTTTTTCGATTACCGATTTTCGATATTTATCGGGGGCACCTTGATACAAAACCTAGCTAAGAACACTTGCAGCCGCTTATAGTACAACTGTGTAAATTTTCACGAAAATCAGTTCAGCCATTTCGGAGTCTATAAGTAACGGGGACACACACACACACACACACACACACACACACACACACACACAAAAAGTTCCATTTATAAATAAGTTTAGATTAGATTAGATTAGATAGCTAATATATTTCATTTGTAAATTCAATATTTTACATTTGAGGAATAGCCATTTCTACAGACTCTTAGAAGCCTGCTTCCCTGGTTACCAGATTTATATTGAGGAAATGAGGTCTGATCATAAAATATCAAGATTGTTGGTATGGTTCTTAATTTTTATGTGCAGTGTCCTTTCAGGATGTAGATGGTCATGGACCTCCACTTTCTCCTATCTCCTGTTGCTCTTAACACTTTTTTCTTGGTATCTTTCCTAAACCTTGCACCGCCATTCACTTGCTTTAGCCCACCAAGTATGTCTTGCATTTCTTTCCCTTGTCTTTCTTTTCTTCTATCCATCCTGTGAGTGTTAGATTCTCCAAACCCTTCTTCCTCATTATGCATTCCAGAAATTTCCTGATGTTAAGATTAAGTTTCCTTATCACTTGCATTCTCTTCAAAATTTTGTCGTTGCTCACAAGTTTGGTCCATGGCATTCTCAGCATCCTTCTGTAGAACCACATTTTTGTTGCTTTGAGTCTTTCCTTCTTCCTTGAGAAAAAAGAGTACTGAATTGCAAGTCCTCCTGCATGGCAGTGAATGCTGAACAATTGCCTCAAAGAAGAAGAGACTTGAAGCAACAAAAATGTGGTTCTACAGAAGGATCTTAAGAATACCTTAGACCGGACAAATGAGCAATAAATAAGTCTTAGATAAAATGGAAACAAAAAGGGCATCAGGAAAATGTCTTCAGAGACATCATCACGAAGAGATAGCTGAAATTTATAGCATTTGCTGCCATATATGAAGACAGATATCTCATAGCAGTTGGGTACTCTTTTTTTTTGTTTCCAACAAAATCTTTCTATCTCTCAATACTCTGCTTAGCTTTTGAAATGTGTCCTTGGCTATGTGACTTTAGATCTCAGTGTCGCACTCTCCATCCTCTGTCAGGATACTTCCCAGGGGTTTAAATTTCTGCACCTGCTTGATTTTAGTATCCCTGGCCTGTAGTTGGCATTTTGGGCTGCTCTTTTTACTGATGACCATGCATTCAGTTTTCTTGTAGTTTATGATTAGTCCTTTCTTCTCACTTTCCCTTGCTCCCTTCTGCAAGAGTTTCTCGATATTCCTTTCCGTATCCGTTATCAGCACTCTGTCATCTGTGTCTCTTATATTGTTAAGATTATGATCACCAGTGATGAATCCTGGCAGGACTTTCATTTCTCTCAGAATTGTTTTGCTGTCAGTCAGTTAATTGCCATACGTGAAATACGCTTGGGCGATCATGTCTCGAAAGAGACATGACTGACTAGGCAGATGATTATCCCGCAGTAGGTTGCCATTGCTTTCTGCGGTAGACTGGTTGCCGACCAAGGCTATAGAACCCAATCTGTCCTGTTATTTAACCCATAACTGGAAGGAAAAGATGGGTTAATACCTTTACTCAAGGTATTTGTGTGAAAGTGAATGCAATGAATTCAACTGGAATTTGAACTCGGCTCCCCGATTTCTTGTTTCGAGTCGATATCCACTACACCACAATGCACATGTTTTGCTGTACAGGTTGAAAAGATCTGGTGAGAAGACCCATCCTTGTCTTACACTCCTACTTTGACAAAGTCTTGATGCCCGACAACTGCAACATATTTGGTAATGATGTCAGTATAATCAAAAGAAACTTGTTATGGTAACAGACCTCGTACAAAGAGTGAAGCTAGTTGGTACAGATTGACGTTAAATCTTGTTGTACATGTAAGCTAAGTTGTATAACGTTCTCGCTCACTTCTGTTGGTTATAGCAGTTCTTGGAATGAGAGTGTATAGATGGGTCACTGTTCTACTTATGTACTGACAGAAAAATTGATATGTGAAGTTGCCTCAGCATTGAAAGATCACAAGAAGTTAAGCAATGTTGAGCTTGGTCAGTACTCAGATGGATAACTGCTGGAGAATACCAGTAAAAGGTGTTATATACTACACAACAAGTAAGCTGGCTTGGTTTTTGAAAAAATAATTTCTAAAGATTTTTCTTTTTCTCTTTTTAAAAAAAAAAAAAAGATATTGATTCTATTTTTGGCTTCTGTTTTTCTGGTTGTTATATCACAACTAATTCACTTCTCTCCAAGAAACTACAATTATACCTACTTAGAGCCAAACCCGAAGCAAAAACTAAAATATAAGGGCTGAAAAAATACAGACATACCAGCAGATAAACAGACACACACACACAAACATCTTGCCTTTTATATATATATATATATATTATCGATTTTCTACACTATTGTAAGAACTGCAACCTCGAATTTACACAGTAAATAAGCATCTGCGAGTGTTCTTAGCTAGGTTTTGTGTCGAGGTACCCCCGATAAACAGAACTCAATATGTGGAGATGCATTTGAATTGAGAGATCACAAGAAATTAAGCAACGTTAAGCTTGGTCAGTACTCAGATGGGTGACTACTGGAGAATACCAGGTGCTGTAAGCCACATAACCAGCATAGCAAGTAGGCAACGGATACAATCTTGTCACTTATGCTAACAAAAGACCTCAGTATGAGAAGATGCTTCTGGACAGACAGGTTACAAAACCTACCTGGAGTTGAGTGTCTTTACATATTGTGTGTTTATTGAATGAACATTGTCTGGAATGTGGCAAGACCAATGGATATTTAGTATTTTTCTAAGACAACATTGATGGAAACCTAAGTACTTCATGTGTGTCTATGATAGGCAATGCACATTTCACAGGAATATAGGAGAACAAAAATAACAGATATTGTAGACAGCTAGCTAAAACTTCAGATCCTTTCCTCAGCTATGGGTTAAATAGTTGGAAAAAATTGTTAATGCATTACACACTTGAAAAATAAAGGCATTATTTTTACAATCCAAAATAGGTTTCATTGAAATGTAAGTATCAAATGAATTGAAAATCTTAGTAGTCCTTTGCAAGTTCAGGCCACTCTCATGTAAAGCAGTGGTTCTCAACTTGGGCGATATCACCTACCAGTTGGCGATTTCAACTGTCGGGTGGTTGATGAGCAACTGAACAGTAAATAGTGGGCGATTGGAAATTGTGGTAGGCAATATAGTATTTTGAGTATTCAAAATGTATTTCAACAGATAGTACTCCCAAAAAATATTCAAAGGAGATATGCAAACCTATATTAAAAATAACCCTAAAAAACAGGGAATTAAGTGGAAATAACTGGGTCACATTCTGAGATAAGGTATAATTATCCTTGCAAACAAGGAATGTTTTGATATTTTCTATGGTTTTGAAAAGGGTTATTAACATTTAAATAACTCTTCAGATGAAATAACTTTTTTTTTTTAAATCATTCACTTGAAAAATAAAGGCATTATTTTTACAATAAAAAATAGGTTTCATTCATATGTGAGCAGCAAATGAATTGAAAAATCTTAGTAGTCCTTGCAGGTACAGGCCAATCTCATCTAATGTAGGGTTTCTCAACCTGGGTGATATCGCCCAACAGTGGGCAATTTCAACTGTTGGGTGGGCGATAAACAGTTAAACAGAAAATGGTGGCTGATTGAAATATTTTGGTGGGTAAGAAGTATCAAAAAGATATATCAACATATGTTACCCCCCAAAAAAAATATTCATAGAAAATATGCAATGAACCTGCATAAGAAATTAAAAAAAAAACAGAAGACCAAATGGGAAGAATTGTGTCACATTCCTAGATAAGTTATAAATATCTTTGCAAACAATAAATATTTTGGTATTTTCTATAGTTTCGAGAAACTTTCAAATCATTCTTCAGATCAAATATAAATTTTCAAACATGAATCAGATAAGAAAAGACCAAGAACAACTTAAAAAGTGACCCCAGGATAATTTTTATTTGGCATAAAACTGCTTTTACCATTTTTATCACATTGGCAATTTTGAATTTCTCAAAGCAAGAGAAGCACCTGTCAAAACACGATTTAACCATCACTGTACTTTGAATATTTACAGTGGGCAGTGGAAAATTTTTCCATGTGAATATGGGTGATGATGCACAAAAGCTGATCTAAAGTGTCATGATCACTTAAACACACACACACACACACACACACACACACACACACACACTCTCTCTCTCTCTCTCTCTATCTATCTATCTATATATATATATATATATGTATGAGAGAATGACAGACCTGTAAAGACAAAGAGGATAATCCAAAAGATTTATCTAATTAATATAAAATATCAATTACATAAAAATAGAGAGCTCAAATGATAGTAAGTTTTCTTCCCTCTCTTTCTCATATATATCTAAACTTATTTTATAAATGGAACTTTGTCTGTGTGTGTATGTGTGTGTGTCTGTGTGTCCCCATTACCTATAGACTTCGAAATGGCTGAACCGATTTTCTTGAAAATTTACACAGTTGTACTATAAGTGTCTGCGAGTGTTCTTAGCTAGGTTTTGTGTCAAGGTACCCTCGATAAATATCAAATCGATAATCGAAAAAATTGGGTTATAGAAGGAGTAATCTGATTTTAATCAAATTTGATACACCCATAGACAAAAACATAAGAAACGATATTCAGAAGTTTCAAGGTTGCAGTTCTTACAATAGTGCAGAAAATCAATAATATATATATATATTTATATATATATAAAAGGCAAGATGTTAGTGTGTCTGTCTGTTTATCTGCCTGTATGTCTATATTTTTTCAGCTCTTTTATTTTAGTTTTTGCTTCGGGTTTGGCTCTAAGTAGGTATAATTGTAGTTCTTAGTCTCAGCCATGATACCATTTACTCAGAGGACTTATTTAGCCTTCAAAATTCAGTTTACAATGACAAAACTTATTTGATATCAATACCAAGAAATCAAAATTTGACTTACATCCATTCATTTTTCTTTCAGTCTGTGGTTTCGCTTTAACTGGAAAAACTATTGCTTTTTAGTCTTTTGTGCTAACGTCCAAAGATTCTGAGCTCCAGGACCATGGATTAGTTTTAAAGCTTTCATTACACCCGAGCAATAGTATATGCTAGTATATATATATATATATATAGTATATCAAGGCAGCAAGTAATTTTCTAAACATATGCTGTTAAATATAAAAGACAATGAATGTCTATTATGTTTAATCATGAGCTGTTCTAAACATCATATTTTGGCTTTAATTTCAGTTGAAAATAAAGACAAAAATTCTCCAACTTTTGGATAATTATTTATTGATTTGCTTCTAAGCTTATATATATATATATATATATATATATATATATATTGTTTAATACTTGGTTTTTGGTCCTAGTAGGGTTAGACTAGTACACATTTGTATTAAAAAGTGTTCTATACAATTGTATTGTCGAACTTTTGAATATTTTAATAATAGCACCAGACAACAAAAGAATGAATGACAAAATAAGGAAACAGCTTTTTAAATTATTCAAAGAACTCGATTTTGATATTACAGTCGACTCCAATAATAAAGTGGTACAATATTTAGATGTAGAACTTAATTTACAAACTGGAAATGTCTCGCCATACATGAAAACAAACACTAAGCTATCATACATAAATACAAAGTCCAATCATCAAAATAATATAAATTAAACACATTTACAAAGGCATAGAACACAGACTATCTAATAATTCGTCAAACAAATCAATATTTAATGAAAAGAAAAATATATACGAGGATGCACTAAGAAATTCTGGCCATAAAAACATTTTACAAGATAATTCTCAACCAAACGGACAAATCAAAAACAACAATAGAAAACGAAACGTTATCTGGTACAACCCACAATTTAATTTAGAATTAAAGACCAACATAGGACAAATATTTTTTATCCTAATAATTAAGCACTTTCCAAAAGAATCAGAATTAAACAAAATTTTCAACAGAAACACAATCAAAGTAAGTTATAGTTGCACTAATAATTTTGATAGTTTCATAAAAAACAAAATTCCAGAAACTTAAATAGCATCGTACAAAACAAAACCACCAACAAAGAATGCAACTGCAGGGACAAAAATAATGTCTACTTCAAGGTCTCTGCAACACAAAAGAAATAATTTATGAGGCAGAAGTACATGACCCAGATGGCCAAAACAAAATATATTTGGGCTCAACCAAAGACACTTTTAAGACCAGGTGGTTCAACCACAGATCTACATTTAAAATAGAAAAATTTATAAACAATACAAAATTGGCTAACCACGTCTAGAAATTGAAATCAAAATATAAAAAAGATCCACACATAACGTGGAGCATTATAAAAACAGCGAAGCCTTACAATGTAGACTGTGCCAAGAAGAAAAATTAGAAATTACGACATACCCAAATAAAGACGAACTGTTAAATGAAAGAACAGAAATTATGACAAAATGCATCCACACTAAGAAATACCTCTTAGATTCATACAACCATGGATAAAAACATCATAATTCATTTGAATTTAAACAATGCGCGTTCATAAATTCTCTGCCACGTAAAAGTTCAAATAAAACACCGTTCGTTACAAGAGCGTTCTTAAAAAGAAAAACGGTAAAAGGTAAAATCAGTTATTAAAAAATCGCCTGAAGACACCACTCATGGTAGAAACCTGGGTAGCGAAATAACTCGTTTAAAAATGAAAAAAAAATATATATATATATATATATATATGCACACACATACAAAGATACATGGAGTAGATAGGGCTGCTTATCTCCTAGTTCATACTCTTTTCCCACATTTTAAACAGGATTAGAGGTTTAAAGCTTGTTTCCTGTATAGGATTGGTTTTCTGGTTCCTTCTAAAATCTTCTCATTCTTTTTTCACTTCTAATAACTATTATTGCCTTGCTTACGATGAAAGGATTAACACACACACACACACACACACACACACACATACACTACCGGCCATAATAATTAGGCAACCCCAGTGTTTAAAAAAAATGATGTATTTCATCCTATTTTTTAGTATTTATTGCCAAGTGAATGATTGTAAATGAAAATAGAATGGTTCTGTTGTTAATACTGCACAATAACATGTGCATTAAATGAATTTATAAATATTTAATAATAACCTATATTGCAGTTTCATTAATGAAAGAATGAATAAAATTTAGGGTGATTCAAACGAGTTCATCTTTGCTTCCTTGCCTTGTAAAATTTAGCAAAGTAATCATAACAAAAGAACCATTCTATTTTCATTTGGCAATAAATACTAAAAATAGTATGAAATATATCATTTCTTTTAAAAAACTGGGGTGGCCTAATAATTATGGTCGGTAGTATATATATATATATATATATATATATATATATATATATAAACGAGATTATAATAATACTCGTCTCGAAAACCTTCCTCAAAAACTATCGAATGAAGGGAAAAATGGTTGAAAAAAAAAAAGAGCTTAGGGCATGAAAGTCAGTTAAAAGTGTTTGAACTGAAATCAGCACGAAGCCCAAAGAAAAAAAAACCGACACGAGTAATCATCTAACAGAAAGCGCTCAATACAAAAGTAGAGCAAACTAAATAGCACCTAATGAGCCAGACGAACTTACCTAGGTTTCACCTAAACGGATCGTCAGGGAAAGCTTTCCCTGACGATCCATTTAGGTGAAACCTAGGTAGGTTCGTCTGGCTCATTAGGTGCTATATATATATATTTCTGTCATACCGACTTTGAAGTCAATATTGTTATATCTTCACTTTTCAGGTTTCTTCAAAGACCCTCAAGAGTGAAGACATCTCTATCTGCCTAAACATTTATTCTTATTCTTATTCTCTATTCTTCATTTTTTCTTCATTTCTTCTTTAATAGTGATATTGTAATGAATTTTTGATAATATATGTGGAGGGGGATTATGTCTCTTCATACTGAGGGTAGCGGGTTGGCAGATTTCATCTCATGGCATATTTCTGCTTTCTTCCATTCTTAAATCTTTCGTTCTTCATCTCTTTTACAATTTCCTTCACTTCCATCTTTATGTAAGTTTCCTTTTTTCTTTCACCCTTTCTCTACTGTCTGTATCATTCTATTCTTCTTTCACCCTCTCTCTACTCTCTTTCTGTATCTTTCTTTTTTCTTTCACCCTCTCTCTACTCTCTTTCTGTATCTTTCTTTTTTTCTTTCACCCTCTCTCTGTATCTTTCTTTTTTCTTTCACCCTCTCTCTACTCTCTTTCTGTATCTTTCTATTTTTCTTTCATCCTCTCTCTACTCTCTTTCAGTATCTTTCTATTTTTCTTTCACCCTCTCTCTACTGTCTGTATCATTCTGTTTTTCTTTCACCCTCTCTCTACTCTCTTTCTGTATCTTTCTATTTTTCTTTCACCCCCTCTCTACTCTCTGTATCTTTCTATTTTTCTTTCACCCTCTCTCTACTGTCTGTATCATTCTGTTTTTCTTTCACCCTCTCTCTACTCTCTTTCTGTATCTTTCTATTTTTCTTTCACCCTCTCTCTACTGTCTGTATCATTCTGTTTTTCTTTCACCCTCTCTCTACTCTCTTTCTGTATCTTTCTATTTTTCTTTCACCCCCTCTCTACTCTCTGTATCTTTCTATTTTTCTTTCACCCCCTCTCTACTCTCTGTATCTTTCTATTTTTCTTTCACCCCCTCTCTACTCTCTGTATCTTTCTATTTTTCTTTCACCCCCTCTCTACTCTCTGTATCTTTCTATTTTTCTTTCACCCCCTCTCTACTCTCTGTATCTTTCTATTTTTCTTTCACCCTCTCTCTACTGTCTGTATCATTCTGTTTTTCTTTCACCCTCTCTCTACTCTCTTTCTGTATCTTTCTATTTTTCTTTCACCCTCTCTCTACTGTCTGTATCATTCTGTTTTTCTTTCACCCTCTCTCTCTCTCTTTCTTTCTGTATCTTTCTATTTTTCTTTCACCCCCTCTCTACTCTCTGTATCTTTCTATTTTTCTTTCACCCCCTCTCTACTCTCTGTATCTTTCTATTTTTCTTTCACCCCCTCTCTACTCTCTGTATCTTTCTATTTTTCTTTCACCCCCTCTCTACTCTCTGTATCTTTCTATTTTTCTTTCACCCTCTCTCTACTGTCTGTATCATTCTGTTTTTCTTTCACCCTCTCTCTACTCTCTTTCTGTATCTTTCTATTTTTCTTTCACCCTCTCTCTACTCTCTTTCTGTATCTTTCTATTTTTCTTTCACCCTCTCTCTACTGTCTGTATCATTCTGTTTTTCTTTCACCCTCTCTCTACTCTCTTTCTGTATCTTTCTATTTTTCTTTCACCCTCTCTCTACTGTCTGTATCATTCTGTTTTTCTTTCACCCTCTCTCTACTCTCTTTCTGTATCTTTCTATTTTTCTTTCACCCTCTCTCTAATGTCTGTATCATTCTGTTTTTCTTTCACCCTCTCTCTACTCTCTTTCTGTATCTTTCTATTTTTCTTTCACCCTCTCTCTAATGTCTGTATCATTCTGTTTTTCTTTCACCCTCTCTCTACTCTCTTTCTGTATCTTTCTTCTTTTCTCTCAACTTCTTCTCTCCACACTCTTTCTTTCTTTCACTTTCTCTCTGCTCTCTTTTTGTATCTTGCCATCTTTTCTTTCACCCTCTCTGTTTCTGTTTCCCACAATTTTCTATTTCTATCAGCTTCTGTTTGCACCTCCATATTACTCTCCATCCTTTCTCTCTTTCTTTATCACTCTCTCTATCTTTACTTCTCTTTCTCTATCACTTTTTCTCTCTCTTTACTTCTCTTTCTTTATCACTTTTTCTTTCTTTACTTTTCTTTCTCTCTCACTTTTCTCTTTCTTCTCTTTCTTTATCATTCTCTCTCTCTTTACTTCTCTTTCTCTATCACTTTTCTCTCTCTTTATTTCTCTTTCTTTATTTCTCTTTCTCTATCACTTTCTCTCTCATTATTTCTCTTTCGCTATCACTTTTCTCTCTCTTTACTGCTCTTTCTCTATCACTCTCTTTCTTTACTTCTCTTTCTCTATCACTTTTTCTTTTCACTTCTCTTTACCTTATCACTCTTTCTGTTTCTTTATCACACTCTCTCTTTACTTCTCTTTCTTACTCTTTCTTTTTTCGTCTCTTTATCACTCTGTTTGACTTCATCACTTCTTTTTATCACTCTTTCCTTTCACTTCACTTTCTATAAACCTTTTCATTTTCTTTCTCCTCAACTCTATTTCTCTGTATCATTGTCCTCCTCTCTCTTTCTCTCTGTACACTCTCCCACTCTATCGTTCCTTATTTCTCTCTATTCCTCCCTTCGCTCTTTGACCAATTATTGCAAGAAAAGAGCAGATCATTTAACAGATTAATGGATTTTTCCTGGTGGCATTTTATATTTTTTTATTGCAAAGATAATTTTATTAGATTTATGTGAAGCTGAAACTGAGGCTGAGGCTGAGGCTGAGGGAAGGCTGAGGATGAAGCTGAAGGGTGGCTGAGGATGAGGCTGAGGGGTGGCTGAGAAAATTGTTCAAACTTTAACTTGGAAAGCAGCCAATAATTCAGTGCAAATTATTTTGATCACTGACAATTGATGCACGCGCTTTGGAAATCAGAACAAATTTTAATTTGTTTCTTTTATTCCGTTGTTATTATTATTATTATGTCATTTTTCATCATATTTCAATTTCTGCTTTGGTCTCACTACCAACCAAGTCTGCGGGGAGACCTAAGGCAGGTCGTGGCATGTTGTTATGACTCCATTTCATGTTTTTCTATCTTCCCTATCATCCCTAGCATTACATAGATAAAGTTTTCCTTCGTGTTTGGGCTGTACTTAATAAGACAATTTTTTGTATATCTCTTAAGCTGGGGTTTCCAGGGATTCTTTCAATGTGTTGTTTTGTTCCATTTTTTATCATTCCAAGTGCACCTACTATCACTGGCACAACTCTTGTTTTCAATTTCCACATTTTTTCTATTTCAATTTCCAGGTCTTTATATTTTGACAATTTTTCAAATTCCTTGATTGCTATGTTACAATCCGCTGGACAAGCCATATCAATTAATAGACAAGTTTTCTCCTTCTGGTTTTTAACAATAATGTCTGGCCTGTTTGCTTCAATTTTTCTGTCTGTGTAGATGGTGTAATCCCATAGAATGGTTACATCTTCTATTTCTGTAACCGGTGCTGGATGATGTTCATACCAGTGTTTGTTTACAGATTTTCCATAATGTTTGCACATTGTCCAATGTAAATATTGCCCGACTCTATCATGACGATTTTTATATTCATTTGGAGCAAGCACAGATTATTATTATTATTATTATTATTATTGTCCCAGTGTTTTTGGATGAACAAAAATGAATTAAAATAATAGAGAAGTGTATTTTAGCATATAATAGGATAACTTTTATTCATTTACTGTCTGAGAACAGCAAGGATTAGTTGAGATTTTGTATTAGAGAGTTTCGTTGGTAACCCAAAAGGGATAGAGTCATCTGTATGTTTTACAATGGAGTATAGAGACAGTGAATTAGTGAGCTTCAGACTTAAAGTGAATGGGACAGTACTTTGTGTGGGCAAAAATGATGGTGTTGATTGTAGCCATTTTTATTGGTTGGGATCTGGGCGCTCATTGGCTAAGTGATGACTGGTCGGGTGCATAAAAGCAAGGTATGCTCATTCAGAGGTGTTTTTCTTTGTTATGGTGTTGATGTTTGTTTTTTGTTTTTTCCCATACTGCATGATAGCGGACAAGACCTTTTAATATCTGGCAGATTTCAGAATTCAGTGGCGCTGCGACTGACATGTCGATTGTAGAATGAATTGAAAATGTTGAGTTAGTTTGTGCCATGGATAAAGTTGAGCGTCTTGCTGCTAATATAATATAGCCATATAATCAGCAACTGAGTAAGGGGCAAAGGGCAGACTCAGAACAGATCAAACGGGCCCTCTTAAGAGCGTTCTTAAAAAGAAAAACGGTAAAAGGTAAAATCAGTTATTAAAAATCGCCTGAAGACACCACTCATGGTAGAAACCTGGGTAGCGAAATAACTCGTTTAAAAATGGAAAAATATATATATATATATATATATATATATATATATATATTTTCTATTTCCTTTTAAGAAAAACTTTAAACACCGGTCATATTTCCGTAATAAATTTATTTCAGTCAATAATTGTTGTTGCCAACAATCACCGACTTCATCAGACGGAAGGCCCTATTCGACTTGTTTCATGTCGTATTACTACGGAATGAAGGTTCAGTCAAGGCCAGGCGGAGGGGGAGGCAACATGATGCACACACATACAAAGATACATGGAGTAGATAGGGCTGCTTATCTCCTAGTTCATACTCTTTTCCCACATTTTAAACAGGATTAGAGGTTTAAAGCTTGTTTCCTGTATAGGATTGGTTTTCTGGTTCCTTCTAAAATCTTCTCATTCTTTTTTCACTTCTAATAACTATTATTGCCTTGCTTACGATGAAAGGATTAACACACACACACACACACACACACACACACACACACACACACACCACACACACACACACACACACACACACACACCACACACACACACACACACACACACACACACACACACACACACACACACACACACACACACACACACACACACACACACACACACACACACGCATACACTACCGGCCATAATATGCAACAGATGTGTTCAATGCGTTTGACCTTTTTGCAACAGATGCGTTCAATGCGTTTGACCTTTTTGTGGTGCGACAACTTAAACATGATGAAACAGTGGATGAATTTTTGGCAGAATTGAATCGCTTGATTAGGTTGGTTGGGGGATCTCTGTCTGGATGTTGAATGTTATGCACATTTGTATCTGGTCTGCCACAACATGTTAGAGAGCTTTTTGGGGCATCATCTAGGATGGGCACTATGAGCGTAGAGCAGTTGTTAACTCAAGCCTGGGCTATTATAACTGATGACAAGGAGCACAAAGAATAGGTTGCCGCATCTGACTAACAAACACATACAGACAAGGAAGGTCGGTAAATTTTTGATTTATTCCCTGAAGGCCTTTACCCCTTCAAATTTTTTCAAAACATCCTTATTCTTGTGCAAATGTATATTCTGAACTCAAATCGATAATTGTTTATTGAAGAAATCTACCTTTTTTCCATGAAGGTAAATTTTTTATTTATTCCCCAAAGGCCTTTACCCCTTCAAATCTTTCCAAAACATCCTTATTTCCGTGCAAATGTATATGCTGAACTCAAATCGATAATTGTTTATTGAAGAAATCTACCTTTTTTCCATGAAGGTGAATTTTTTATTTATTCCCTGAAGGCCTTTACCCCTTCAAATCTTTCCAAAACATCCTTATTCTTGTGCAAATGTATATGCTGAACTCAAATCGATAATTGTTTATTGAAGAAACCTACCTTTTTTCCATGAAGGTAAATTTTTTATTTATTCCCCGAAGGCCTTTATCCCTTGAAATATTTCCAAAACATCCTTATTTCCTTGCAAATGTATATGCTGAACTCAAATCGATAAGTGTATATTGAAGAAACCTACCTTTTTTCCATGAAGGTAAATTTTTTATTCCCCAAAGGCCTTTACCCCTTCAAATCTTTCCAAAACATCCTTATTCTCGTGCAAATGTATATGCTGAACTCAAATCAATAATTGTTTATTGAAGAAACCTACCTTTATTAATGTTAACAACCAGAAAAAATCGAACTTTATCTCACCCCTTACCACCATTCTCATATCTGATTTAGTTGCTGTTATTTGCTACAGATGCTCTGGTCTTAACCATATGGCCAGAGACTACATGCAGGAACATTCCAAGGAGACGAATAATCTATCGTGAAGGACCCGCCGTAAATGTGATGAAATCGGGCACCTATCAGAGTGTACATATCAGGGAAACACCTGAGCGAAGAGGACATCAACACCAGTCTTCTTTCCAAGCAATTAAAGAACCAGAACCTGCCTGCTATAGAGGTATTTGTCAGTGGACAGAAGGGTGCAACTTTGGGGAACTCTGGGTGATCACAGATGCTGGTGAGCAAAGCAGTATGCTGTCTTTGGAGGCAGAAGGAAGCAAAAGTACTAACAGTTGATGGGAGAACCTTGAAGTGTTGTTGTTATGTCGCCAAGTATAAATGAATAACTCAACAACAGAATCAGAATATAAGTTGTATTCTGCGGAAAGACGGTTAGTATGTACAGAAGTGATCAGTAATATTTACAATAGAAAAGATACAAGAGTCCAATTCGTCGTAAGACATGTGTATACGTGATTACTTCCGGTACGCCACCGGAAGTGTGACTAACTCTTCACTGACTCGCACTAACTCATTAGAGACTCTCAAGTGACTCTCTACGACTCCCCTGTAGAAAATCCACCATTGCTATATATAGCAATGGGAACAGTCCATTTGTAGTCAAATAGGAGTGGCGCCCTAACTGTTGTAGGTACAGCAAAATCAAATTGGGCACTGTGCAGGCTTGTTCTGTGACTGTTGGGGCCTTGATCATAGATAGATGGTTGTTGATATTTGATCTTCTTGAGATCATGGCAATTAGGGAATTCGGAGGCATGCAACTAACCAGATCAGGTGAAGTGCACTTTCTTGATGGGAACTTAAACTGGTCCACTGTTTTTTCTATCAACGAGCATGATATTTGACCAAAATAATAATGCATAGGCTACCATGTGGAAATGGGCGAGTGGTCATGTACCTGGTGAACTGAAAAATGAAGTGCCAGAATACACAGTGCCAAGAACTGGTAGCATTTGGTAGCATAATGGATGGCTGCTGCAATATCCTGAAAAAGAGCTTGATGTATTTCATACTGTTTTTATGTATTTATTGCCAAGTGGATAATTCTAAATGAAAATAGATTGGTTCTTTTGTTATTATTACTTTGCAAAATTTTACAAGTCAAGGAAGCAAAGATGAACTCGTTTGAATCACCCTAAATTTTCTTCATTCTTTCATTGATGAAACTGCAATGTAGGTAATTATTAAATATTCATAAATTCATTTGATGCACATGTTATTGTGCAGTATTAACAAAAGAACCATTCTATTTTCATTTGCAATTATTCACTTGGCAATAAATACTAAAAAATAGTATGAAATACATAAGTTTTTTAAAACACTGGGGTGGCCTAATAATTATGGCCGGTAGTGTGTATATATATATATATATTTCATAGTCATCTGCAGACAGATCTGCTTCGCTGTATCACAGCTCATCAGTAGGGTTAGACTCCGATTGCTTTTAACCCAGGATTGAAACCTGACCGAATTGGTGTCAGTTGGTGATTCTACCTCTGAGCTATGGGCGCTCGGTAGAAGAAGGCAGACTTTTTAATGTGTATATTATCATTATGCACACCCAATAGCCAGAGAGCTCTAAGTCATTTATATTTCTGTATATTTGGCAGCAATCTTTCTTTTAAATATGTTTCATTAAAAATGACTGACAAGGAAGATTTTATTAATTTCTGATTTAATTTTTCCAGCATTCTTACTTGTTTCTTTTTTGTTGAAGATAAGGAATGTAAAAATGTTCCATAATTTTTTACATTTTAAGTGCTTTCAGCCTTTTCACACGCCATTTTTCAATGATGTTATTTTATCCTCATGTTTTGACTGTTATGTAATTTTTGTATTTTTGAAAAGGAGCATTATTCAAAGCTATTGCATGAGGCACATGACTGGACATTTCATGAGCGTCTGTCTATTTTTAAAAAACTTTCAAAACTCCATTTCCACTGTTAAATAATGTAAGATTGATGGTAGGATAAAAGTTTTTGATATATAGTGTCTCTCTTATAGTGAGGTGCCTTTGATATTGTGATTTTTAAATAGTATTTTTCTATTTTCAACTAAAATTTTTGTTACATATTTGGCATGTAAGGTATTTACTCCAAAAAATGTGGTAGTATGGTCAATATAGGTAATTAATTTATGACAAGAGACACAATCTTGTACAAGGCATTGAAATTCATACACTACTAGCAGTATAGCCCGGTGTTGCTCGGGTGTAATGAAATCTTTAAAACTAATCCATGGTCCTGGAGCTCAGATTCTTTGGATGTTGGCACGAAAGACTAAAAAGCAATAGTTGTTTCCAGTTAAAGTGAAACCGTAGACTGAAAGAAAAATGAATAGATGTAAGTCAAATTTTGATTTTCTGGTATCGATATCAAATAAGTTTTTTTTCATCGTAAACTGAATTTTGAAGGTTAAATAAGTCCTCTGAGTAAATGGTATCATGGCTGAGACTAAGAACTACAATTATACTTACTTAGAGCCAAACCTGAAGCAAAAACTAAAATAAAAGGGCTGAAAAAATGAAGACATACAGGCAGAAAAACACACACACACAAACATCTTGCCTTTTATATATATATATTATTGATTTTCTGCACTATTGTAAGAACTGCAACCTTGAAACATCTGAATGTTGTTTCTTATGTCTTTGTCTATGAGTGTATCAAATTTGATTAAAATCGGACCACTCCTTCTATAACCTGATTTTTTCGATTATTTATTTTCGATATTTATTGAGGGTACCTTGACACAAAACCTAGCTAAGCACACTTGCAGATGCTTATAGTACAACTGTGTAAATTTTCAAGAAAATTGGTTAGCTGTTTCAGAGTCTATAGGTAACAGACACACACACACAGACAAAGTTTCATTTATAAATAAGTTTAGATAGATATTAGTCATTGTAAGTTCAGATTTGATGGGATTATTTTTATTAGAAACAACAAGGTTTGCAGTCTTCCATTTTCTATAGTTTATTCTAAATTTTACATGTTTTTGAGGAATTATGGCAGAAATATGGTGTTTAATAATTTTTTGTATAGAAAATTTGTCCTGTTTATAATTATTTTACATCTGATTACAGTAAAATATGTTGATATTTTTTGTGTATTATTTAAAAAAAAAAAACACTAGTAAGAACTCTTGTCTTCTAAACTAGAATAGCCAAAGCCCGGAGAGATATAAAATAGCTGTATTAATGAACCTCTTAAATAGGGCACACCAAAATTCCTTCTCCCAAAGAATATGTTTGAGCAAACTAAAACATATAAAAGAGACATTAGTCAACAATAAATTTCCAAACTGCATCATTGATAAACAAATAAAATTATTTTTACAAAAACTTCAGAAAAAGTCAGATGTACAACTATAATTGGTTAATGAAGACATACCTCCAAGTATATTTTTAATTCTGACCTTATGCCCCCCAACATTAACTGTTGAAAAAAAAGATAAAAATGTAACAAATTGTTTTTAAATTTTCATAAAAATAATTTTTATCACCAGTTACTAACCATCGCCCATGAAGTATAATTCATAGTACTGAAACATGTTATAATCACTTATAATAAGATATTGCTCTTCTTTGTATTGAGCACTTTTAAAAAGTAAATGCTACCAACTGTGAATTTTTATTCCATTTGTTCTTACTCTTGCTTATATTACATATAAAAAAATTCCAATTTTCTTATATTGGATGGCAATTTTGATGGGTAAATTTAACCACTTATCTCATAAGCGAGACCAAAACATTGTTAATATCTAATATTAATAGGATCCTTTGGGATTTACTACCAAGCCTTTTTTTAAATTTATGACCTGTGTGTGTGTGTGTGTGTGTGTGTGTGTGTGAGCTTTTTTAAAAATCATTTCACTCCAAGGAAGGCAATAAAGCCATTAAGATGCAAGGGGTTACTGAGAGTGAACGTATATGAGGAAAATAAAAACATTAAGAAAAGAGATCAATAAAAGAACAGGAATTAAAAAGACTGACGATAATGATTCACATTGCATTTAGATTTTTGAAGGTCTAAGTTAATCAGAAAGCAAGAATCTAGAAGAGAGTTTCGTTAGCGAAAAGTATGAGAGAAGAAACTGTTAGCATAGAACTTGCAGTTACAACTGGCCATTTCAACTTTTAAATGATGAGACCCATCTACCAATCTAGTCAGTCATCTAAGTGCCATACCTTATACACATTCGGGTGATCATGTCTTGAAAAAGACATGACTGACTAGGCAGAAGATTTTCTCACAGAAGGTTGCCATTACTTTCTACAGTAGACTGGTTGCCAACCAAGTCTATAGAATCCAATCTGTCCCGCTGTTTAACCCATAACTGGAGGGAGAAGTGACAGATTCATACCTCTCTCAAGGGTATTTGTGCGTAAGTGAATGCAACAAATTCAACTGGAATTTGAACTTGGCTCTCTGATTTCTTGTTCTGAGCCAATATCCACTGCACCACAATGCAACCTAGTACTGTACTTAAATTCATAAAGTCCAGCTAACAAGAAAGGAAGCTTGTAATAACATTACCTATTTAATTAAGTAAAATAAATACTTTTTGAAATGCTTATTTTGTTTAATTTATTTATATTATAGACTTTGAACAAATATCAAACTAAAATTATAACATTGAAAATTGTCTTCAGATGTTTTAATGGTAAAAAAAATAAGGGAGATAAATGTTTATTTTATTATATAAAATGTTAGAGAAAGCTAACTTGTTTGTAATAACACTCACTTTGAATTCATTTGTTATTATTGATCACTTTCTTTCTCATATTTTTCTATTTGCTATTGATTTAGTATTGATTAGGCATAAACATAACTACCTACTATGAAATTGATGGCCTTATAGATTAATCTAAAAATGTCCAGGAGATATGCTTACTAACTTTTTGTTTAAAATCATTTCATGCCAATCAAGGTAATAAATGCCACTAGAATGCAGGGGTTTACAGGGAGTGAAAGAGAATGAAAAGATTTTAGTTGGGGTGATTCAGGAAAGGATAAAAATAGAACAGGGGTCATGAAGACAGAAGGTGACAATTGATAATTTTTTTTTTTAATCATATCGGTAATGCCACTGATGCGCAGGGGGCTACTTAAGAGTGAAAAGATTGGAAAAGAGAAAGCTGGAAACCACATCCTAGACAGGGAACAAGGGATAAGC
The DNA here is from genome assembly GCA_037127315.1 of Ascarosepion bandense. NCBI lineage: Eukaryota > Metazoa > Mollusca > Cephalopoda > Sepiida > Sepiidae > Ascarosepion > Ascarosepion bandense. The sequence continues at coordinate 713,691 of JBBBDQ010000528.1, read as the reverse complement.
CTCTTCACCTGTTCAATAAACGTGGGTGAAGTGTGAACCAGGTGATAGTTTAGTCTATCTACTCCAATTGATGGAATTTAAATTTTTGACGATTATAGATGTAATTTTAATTTTTTTATTAAAGTTCGCCCATTACAAGACTCAAGAGACTCTCAGAAAAGAAGAGGTGACAATAGATATGGAATTTAAATTTTTGACGATTATAGATGTAATTTTAATTTTTTTATTAAAGTTCACCCATTACAAGACTCAAGAGACCCTCAATGTAGAAAGGTACTGAATGAGGCATGTGATATGAATGTCACAGGAGTATGTAGGAAGTGATGATGAAATCAAGAATTAAATTCCTTTCGGCATTAAGAGCAATCATTCTTGATAGAAAATATTTTATGATATAATTGTGTTAATATTGAATTATTATTATTATTATTATTTTGTATTTGTTGTTTGATACAATCCTTCAGCGAGTCTTTCAAATGGGAGTGAGTGCAACTATTGTAATTGATGCGATTTTTAGGGAAGAACTCAATTCATATACTTATAGTCTTGTCAGATTAGGACTTTCATATCGATGACATGGAAGCAAGAAATTTGAAAGGATTTCCACAAGTGGGAAGTGCAAGAGAAGAAACTGTTAAAGTAGAAGTGCAGATCATGCTAAAATTAGACCATGAATTTGACTTGTGCGTATCTCTACCATAGTTGCTATTGGTCAGTGTTCAAATCCTTTGAAATCAATGATTTTGAATGTTGATTTTCAAGACAGGTAGATCACCTTGAAATTTCAAGGTGATGAGCCTTGAAATTTGGTGTAGCAAAATCTTCATCCTTCTGTGATTTGTATCTCTATCTACTTATCTATCTATATCTACTTTAATCTGTCTATATCTATCTATCTATCTATCTATCTATCTATCTATCTATCTATGTCTGAACATTATCTATCTATCTATCTATCTATCTATCTATGTCTGAACATTATCTATCTATCTATCTATCTATCTATCTATCTATCTATCTATCTATCTATCTATCTCAGCCTGTTTCATTCAGTCAGTTAAGTGCCATGCGTGATACACGCTTGGGCGATCATGTCTTTGTGCATTTGCAAAATCAAAAAGGCATAACGATTGCTTTGGAGATCAATCAATAACTAATGGGTTGATGGAAATTAAACATGTTTCAACTTATCTATCTATCTATCTATCACAATCTGTACACATCTATCTATCCATCTCAATTTGTATCTATCTATCTATCTATCATTGCTTTCACATGTCTCTCCTTTTTTTATGAATCATTGACTATACAGGATGTGATGAATAAATTGTCATCAAAATGATGCAAAAATGAGTGGGGGATCAGTTTTGTATTGTTATGAAGTAATAAACTGATCCTCCTCTAATTGCTACTTAATAATATAATGCATCTCTTCCCTCTCTAGCTATGACATATTGGGTTCGATAGCCTTGGCTGGCAACCAGTCTACCACAGAAAGTAATGGCAACCTACTGCGGGATAATCTTCTGCCCAGTCAGTCATGTCTCTTTTGAGAGATGATTGCCCAAAGCGTGTATCACATATGGCACTTAACTGACTGACTGTATATAATAGTTGGAATAATGATTAAGGCTTCTATTGGTCATAAAGTGGGGGATTAGTTTATTACTTCATAACAATAGGAAACCGATCCCCCACTAATTACTACATAATAATATAATACATTTCTTTCCCCTCTAGCTATGAGTCAAATAACAGGACAGATTGGGTTCTATAGCCTTGGTCGGCAACCAGTCTACCGCAGAAAGCAATGGCAACCTACTGCGGGATAATCTTCTGCCCAGTCAGTCATGTCTCTTTCGAGACATGATCGCCCAAAGCGTGTATCACGTATAGCACTTAACTGACTGACTGACAGTTTACACATTGCACCCTGTTGATGAGGTTACCTAGGTTTATTGTTCTGAATATCTTTGAATATAGTTGGCATAATATCTACAGCTTTATCTATTTGTCTATTTGTGTGTGTTCGTGCGTGTGCACATAAAATACATTGTTTACCTTTTTATATAATTTCTCCATGGAAACCAAAATCAGTCTGTAGGCTGAGTGGCCAAGATCAACATTTGTTTAGTCTCTTGGGAAAAGTCATTGAATAACAAATGTCTTTGTTTTTTACAATCCTGACCTATATCAAGCAAAAAAGAGCAATAACATTAAAATCTATCGACAGGAAAAATGTCAAGACAAGACATTTAAGAAAAAAAAATTGGGAAAAATCATTTAAGAACTAGAAAATAATTATTTAAGGTTTACAAAAAATTAGGAACAAAAGACATTTAACATTTAGACAAGACATTTAAGAAGAAAAAATTTGGAAAAATTCTTTTAAGAACTAGAAAATAATTATTTAGGGTTAACAAAAAATTAGGAACAAAAGACATTTAACATTTAGACAAGACATTTAAGAAAAATCAATTGGGGAGAATTCTTTTAAGAATTAGAAAATAATTATTTAGGGTTTACAAAAAATTAGGAACAAAAGACATTTAAGAAAAACAATTGGGAAGGATTCTTTTAAGAATTAGAAAATAATTATTTAGGGTTTACAAAAAATTAGGAACAAAGGACATTTAACATGTAGACAAGACATTTAAGAAGAAAAAATTTGGAAAAATTCTTTTAAGAACTAGAAAATAATTATTTAGGGTTTACAAAAAATTAGGAACAAAAGAATAAGAAATATGAACAAAAAGAACAAAAGTAACAAATTGTTACAGAAATTTAACTTTCACCAAAAGTTTTAAGTAGTACGTTGTATGTTTGATGATCATGCAAGCTATTCATAATATGTTCATTCATAGTAGTTTAATAGCAATCTAGGGTCTTATGCATAGGGTCTTATGCATAGGGTCGTATGCATAGGGTCTATTGGCACAGAAATCGGAATTATTATTTCTGGTTACTTACACTATTTACATTATTCAGACTGTTGTAATCTTTGTTGCCATATTCGTGAGGTTTTTGTTGTTGTATGCTCTGGCTTTCTTCAGGATTAGTCTATATGACTGAGATGAGGTATTGTAATTATTTACACTATTTACATTGTTCGGACTGTTGTCCTCATCTTTGTTGCCATATTCACCTTCAATATCTGTCTATATTTCTGAGATGAGGTATTGTAATTATTTACACTATTGACATTGTTCGGACTGTTGTCCTCATCTTTGTTGCCATATTCACCTTCAATATCTGTCTATATTTCTCAGATGAGGTATTGTAATTATTTACACTATTGACATTGTTCGGACTGTTGTCCTCATCTTTGTTGCCATATTCACCTTCAATATCTGTCTATATTTCTCAGATGAGGTATTGTAATTATTTACACTATTTACATTGTTCGGACTGTTGTCCTCATCTTTGTTGCCATATTCACCTTCAATATCTGTCTATATTTCTGAGATGAGGTATTGCAATTATTTACACTATTTACATTGTTTGGACTGTTGTCCTCATCTTTGTTGCCATATTCACCTTCAATATCTGTCTATATTTCTGAGATGAGGTATTGTAATTATTTACACTATTTACATTGTTTGGACTGTTGTCCTCATCTTTGTTGCCATATTCACCTTCAATATCTGTCTATATTTCTCAGATGAGGTATTGTAATTATTTACACTATTGACATTGTTCGGACTGTTGTCCTCATCTTTGTTGCCATATTCACCTTCAATATCTGTCTATATTTCTCAGATGAGGTATTGTAATTATTTACACTATTTACATTGTTCGGACTGTTGTCCTCATCTTTGTTGCCATATTCACCTTCAATATCTGTCTATATTTCTCAGATGAGGTATTGTAATTATTTACACTATTTACATTGTTCGGACTGTTGTCCTCATCTTTGTTGCCATATTCACCTTCAATATCTGTCTATATTTCTGAGATGAGGTATTGCAATTATTTACACTATTTACATTGTTTGGACTGTTGTCCTCATCTTTGTTGCCATATTCACCTTCAATATCTGTCTATATTTCTGAGATGAGGTATTGTAATTATTTACACTATTTACATTGTTTGGACTGTTGTCCTCATCTTTGTTGCCATATTCACCTTCAATATCTGTCTATATTTCTCAGATGAGGTATTGTAATTATTTACACTATTTACATTGTTCGGACTGTTGTCCTCATCTTTGTTGCCATATTCACCTTCAATATCTGTCTATATTTCTGAGATGAGGTATTGTAATTATTTACACTATTTACATTGTTCGGACTGTTGTCCTCATCTTTGTTGCCATATTCACCTTCAATATCTGTCTATATTTCTGAGATGAGGTATTGTAATTATTTACACTATTTACATTGTTCGGACTGTTGTCCTCATCTTTGTTGCCATATTCACCTTCAATATCTGTCTATATTTCTGAGATGAGGTATTGTAATTATTTACACTATTTACATTGTTTGGACTGTTGTCCTCATCTTTGTTGCCATATTCACCTTCAATATCTGTCTATATTTCTGAGATGAGGTATTGTAATTATTTACACTATTTACATTGTTCGGACTGTTGTCCTCATCTTTGTTGCCATATTCACCTTCAATATCTGTCTATATTTCTGAGATGAGGTCTTGTAATTATTTACACTATTTACATTGTTTGGACTGTTGTCCTCATCTTTGTTGCCATATTCACCTTCAATATCTGTCTATATTTCTGAGATGAGGTATTGTAATTATTTACACTATTTACATTGTTCGGAATGTTGTCCTCATCTTTGTTGCCATATTCACCTTCAATATCTGTCTATATTTCTGAGATGAGGTCTTGTAATTATTTACACTATTTACATTGTTCGGACTGTTGTCCTCATCTTTGTTGCCATATTCACCTTCAATATCTGTCTATATTTCTGAGATGAGGTATTGTAATTATTTACACTATTTACATTGTTTGGACTGTTGTCCTCATCTTTGTTGCCATATTCACCTTCAATATCTGTCTATATTTCTCAGATGAGGTATTGTAATTATTTACACTATTTACATTGTTCGGACTGTTGTCCTCATCTTTGTTGCCATATTCACCTTCAATATCTGTCTATATTTCTGAGATGAGGTATTGTAATTATTTACACTATTTACATTGTTTGGACTGTTGTCCTCATCTTTGTTGCCATATTCACCTTCAATATCTGTCTATATTTCTGAGATGAGGTGTTGTAATTATTTACACTATTTACATTGTTCGAACTGTTTTCCTCATAGACGTAGATGTGTTTAAGTTTGAGAAATATTGGTTCCGAACTTTTTGAGTTATTTAGGTTTACTTGGTTTTCAGAATAACTTCAGTCAGGGTAAAGTTAGATTAAATTTTCTGCAGCAATCGGGTCCTGTAGCTTAAACAGTTATACAGCTGTCACAGAAATCCTAAAGCAGTTTGGGTGATTCAGATAATAGTCTAACAAATATAATTACAAGTTGAAATAACAAGTCTAACAAATATAATAATCTCTGTATATAAAAGGCAATCTGTGAGTCTGTGTGTGACTGTTATCTATGCATGCTTACATTTTTAAAGCTACGCCATTCAAACTTTCTAGGGACACATATCTACAGGGAAGCCAGGTCGACACATACTTTTTGAATTTAAGTTCAGCAATTTTCCCTTTTGCACTTTTTGGCCAATGGACACAATTGTTTGCATTTGCTCCATAAAACACCTAAACTCTAAGATGGTTGCTAAATTACGTCACAGAAATCAAATCACACATGTCAAGCGTGACTAAAATATTTTTTATTAGAAAAAAAACTTATTTAATTTTTATTCCAACATTTTAAAAATTCATTTGGTCAACAAAAAAATGTGAATATTTTTCCCTGTAATTTTGAAGCCAAAGAAATATTTTTTTTTAAAAAAAAAGTGTTTTTTCAAACAAAAACAAAACATGTAAAAAAAATAAAAGTGCCAATGGTTAATTTAATTATTTAAGTCTTTTTTTTTTTTTCAGATTTAATATTTCATACTTCAGAAAATCAAATTAAAAAAAAAAAAGAAGCTTTTTTTCACTAAATATTTCATGCAGGAAATCAACTGTCTGTAATTTGTGTGGCATTAATGTAACTTTTTCCTCTAAAATTAAATGTCTACATTTTTAAATATTCTTCGAAAATTTCTGAACTGAGAGCTTAATAGTTTTAATATTTCTACATTTTTAAACATTCGAAAATTTCTGAACTGAGAGCATAATAGTTTTTATATTTTCCCCCGTAATTTTGAAACAAAAACAAACATAATGTTGTTTACAATGTCACACAAAACATCAAATCATGTTTACGCAAAACAAAAGAAAATAGATTTTTTTAATGCTTCTCCTACTACTAAAATATTCTGAGTTGCACGGGCAACGCCGGGTTATGATGCTAGTAATCAATATAGCCAACTTTAATTTTTTTTGGATAAAATACCTTAAAATGGCAAAAACATCAGATAAATTCACTTATTCATCTTTTGTTTTTATTTTTGATTTCATTCACTTGTTTAAAAAGAATAAATGTGCCAAAAATAATAAACTGACTTTATTGGCTTCTTTTATTCAACTTTACAGGCCTTTGCTCTATTTAGTTTTATAAAAATTTAATTATACAATAAACAAATTAATTAAAAAATGAACCCTAACAATTTCCAGATACATAATTTTCATGCTTCTTTAACAGCTAATTCGAAAAAATATTTTTTCACACAACAATGACAATATTTTTTTTACAAACCATCTGGCTTTCTTAGAAATACATTTTTCTCAAAAGAATGTGTAAAATCAACTTTAGCAATTAAAAAATTTACTTATTGCACTTTAAATTAAAGACTAACTTTATTTTCATTTGAATTTGTTACATTCACTTTCATGCAAACACCCTTGTGAAAGGTATTAATCTATCTCTACTCCCCTCCAGCTATGGGTTAAATTGGGTTCTGTAGCCTTGGTTGGTAACCAGTCTAATGCAGAAAGTAATGGTAACCTACTGTGGGAAAATCTTCTGCCTAGTCAGTTGTGTCTCGAAAGGGACATGATCGCCCAAAAGCGTGTATCACGTATGGCATTTAACTGAGTGAAGATAATAGTTGGAAACATTAGTAAAGCTTCTACTGGACAAAAAGTGGGGGATCAGTTTTCTATTGTTATTAAGTAATTAACTGACCCCCCTAATAATAACTACTTATTAATACAATCTGTCTCTTCTCCCTTCAGATATAGTTTAAAGAGCAGGATAGAAAATCTTCTGCCCAGTCAGTCATGTCCCTTTCAAGACATGATCGCTCAAAGCATGTATCATGTATGGCACTTAACTGACTAACTAAAAAAATATAAAAGTTTGATTGTTCATAATTGCTGAGGTTGGCTATTGTTGTCTCCGTGTTGGCTCTTTGTTAAATTACAAAAATGTAAAATTTTTGGAGATGAAATTGGAAACAGTTTTGTCATCTTCTTAACATTGTATTTTTTATTGACACATTTACATTTTTTATTGACTTGTTTGCATTTTTTATTGACTTGTTTGCATTTTTTATTGACATGTTTGCATTTTTTATTGACATGTTTGTGATTGATTTAAAATCGCTAATATTTACCTGTATCTTTTGCTTCTCCCTTTTTGCCTTGTCTGCAGAACCATGTAAGTATTTTGTAAATAAATAATCAGTTTTCTTGTCATTTCCTTGTCAATCCTAATTTTCTTGTCATTTTCCTTAGCTTTTTTTCAGTTTGTAGTTAAATGAGATGCTTAGTGAGAGATACAGACAAGCACCAATGTAACCTTGTTTCAAAAAGAATTTCCCATAGCTATACCCAAATTTTCTAAAGGGCAAAAGTCAAGACCCCGAAATTTGAACTATAAAATTTACTCTAAAAATATGCACAGGTCGTCAAACAAATATTTCTGACCTGATTTCACTGACATTTCTACAATTTACTTGCAATTAACAAATGTATATACTTAGTTTTTGTTTAATTTTCATATTTTTCTTGCTTTTTGGATCAATTTTTTAGTTATATTTGTTTTATCATAATGCCTGAATTTCTTCATTCTCTTGCATGTTTACGACTAGTAAGATATGTTTTAATTTTTTTGTTAGTTTTCTTGAATGAGTTATTGTCAGTATTTACATTATTCAGACTATTGTCCTCATCTTTGTTGCCATTTGTACAATGTTTCGGCTGTTGTACACTGGCCTTCTTCAGGTGCTAGGAATTTTGAACAGAACCTTTTATTACAATCCCTAAGTATGTCATCTCCATCCCTTGCATAGAGCCTCTTCTGATAGTCATGAGTTAACTCCCTCTAAACCTGTAATTTACTTGTTCACCACTGCTGTAGCCTAATATTGAACTAACAATTCTCTTGGTCAAGCCACAGGAACTAACCAATGTCTATATACCAGAAGAGGCTCTACGCAAGGGATGGAAATGATATACTCCCATGATTGTAATAAAGGGTTTTGTTCGAAATTCCTAGCACCAGAAGAAGGCCGGAGTGTACAACAGCCAAAATGTCGTACAAATGGCAACAAAGATGAGAACAATAGTCAGAATAATGTAAATACTGTAAATACTACCTCATCTCAGAAATATAGACAAATAGAATGATCTATTATTAAACGTCGTACAAATGGTAACAAAGATGAGGACAATAGTCCGAATAATGTATATACCTCATCTCAGAAATATAGACAAATAGAATGATCTATTATTAAATGTCTATCAAATGGCAACAAAGATGAGGACAATAGTTTGAATAATGTAAATCTTTTAAATACCACCTCATCTTCGAAATATAGACAAATTCTAGAGTTATTGTCAATTATTATGAATTTTTCACTAGTTTCTCTTCTATCCGATTTCTCTTGCTTTTTTTACATCTCATAGCAATAAGATGTTGAGGTGTTGTTTGAAATAACTCCCCTTTACCCCCTCCCTTCAGATTCAAGGGGAGCTGAGGAAAAAGATAGAAAGAAATTTGCGAGCCTATGTGAAATTTTATTTGGACCAATGAAAACCTTGTCTTCGCAAGAATTGAGCTTAGAGAAAAGAAAGAAAAGAAAATAATGAGCCTATGCAAAATTTTTTGTTTTTATATAAAATAAAGAAAAAAGATTAAATGAATTAGAGAAGAGTGAAAAGTTTTTTTGTTCGTGTGTCCAGCTTGAAATTTTCATCAGATTACTACTCATCCATTTGTTTATGCTTAGAATAGCGCGGCCATATATGGTCCAGTGCCCCTGCAATTTACCTTGAACTCCTTGATAAAATCCAAAGCAGAATCAGCAATATTATGGGTTCTGACCTGGCACCTAAGCTTCAGTCACTTTCCCTCTGCCATAAGGTTGCCTCTCTGTGTCTTTTCTATAAATATTTTCATGGTAATTGTTTTGGATGAACTCTTCACTAGACATTTTGAATTTAAGTGCAGTACTAGACTGTCATCGAGATCTTGTTAATTTACAGTTGAGTTAGCTCGATTTAGTTGTAAGTTCTATGCTAACAGTTTCTTTTCTTATACTTCACACTTGTGGAACTCCCTTCCAGCTCCATGCTTTTCAGTCAATTTTTATCTTCAAAAATTTAAATGTTATGTCAATTGTTTTATACTGTCCTCCTTACTACTCTTTCCTCTTCCTGCTCATTATTAATGTTTCTGTTCCTGATTCTTTCATATCTTGGAACCCCTTGTGTCTTAGTAGCTTTACTGCCTTGCATGAAGTGATACCAATTTTATAAAGATATGTATGCAGTCCTGTCAAAGCATATCCTCTACAGCTAAGGAAAGGATCATTCGCATTGATTCGATGGTCCTAATTACAGTCGATGCCTTTTCTTACATGTTATTTCTCTTGCTTCTTTTCATCTGGTAGCAACAAGATGTAATAGTTTTGAATTGTCTCAGTTTCTTAGATGAAGCATTGTTAATTATTATTAAACTAGCAGTATAGTCTGGCGTCGCTTGGGTGTAATGAAAGCTTTAAAACTAATCCATGATCCTGGAACTCAGATTCAGCCGAAAGAATATTTGTGTGAAGTTTGGTGGGAATCGAATAAAAATTGTGGATTTGTATAAAGGACATACAGACAGATAAACAGACACACACACAAACATCTTGCCTTTTATATATATAAATATCGATATATATATATATTATTGATTTTCTGCACTATTGTAAGAACTGCAACCTTGAAACTTCTAAATATCGTTTCTGATGTCTTTGTCTATGGGTGTATCAAATTTGATTAAAATTGGACCACTCCTTCTATAACCCAATTTTTTCGATTTTCGATATTTATTGGGGGTACCTCGACACAAAACCTAGCTAAGAACACTCGCAGATGCTTATAGTACAACTGTGTAAATTTTCAAGAAAATCGGTTCGGCTGTTTTGAAGTCTATAGGTAACGGATACAGACACACGAACATCTTGCCTTTTTTATATATACATATATATATATTATTGATTTTCTGCACTATTGTAAGAACTGCAACCTTGAAACTTCTGAATATTGTTTCTTATGTCTTTGTCTATGAGTGTATCAAATTTGATTAAAATCAGACCATTCCTTCTATAACCCGATTTTTTTCAATTATCGATATTTATTGGGGGAACTTCGACACAAAACCTAGCTAAGAACACTCGTAGACGCTTATAGTACAACTGTGTAAATTTTCAAGAAAATCGGTTCGGCTGTTTCAGAGTCTATAGGTAACGGATACACACACACAGACACACGAACATCTTGCCTTTTTATATATATATATATATATATATATATATATATATATATATTATTGATTTTCTGCACTATTGTAAGAACTGCAGCCTTGAAACTTCTGAATATTGTTTCTTATGTCTTTGTCTATGAGTGTATCAAATTTGATTAAAATCAGACCATTCCTTCTATAACCCGATTTTTTTCAATTATCGATATTTATCGGGGGAACTTCGACACAAAACCTAGCTAAGAACACTCGTAGACGCTTATAGTACAACTGTGTAAATTTTCAAGAAAATCGGTTCAGCCGTTTTGGAGTCTATAGGTAACGGACACACACACACACACACACACAGTTCCACCTCTAAATAAGTTTAGATTTAGATTTAACTATTTTGATTTTCTTGACACTCTTAGATAAAGATTTTCATAATCACCTATTTCTTCTTTTATTGTTTTTAATTAAAAAATCTGTTTTTAATATTTAAGATTCATTGTTCTTCAGCTGATAATTTAGTAATTTTGTACTACTTTGTTGTATAGTGTTGTTTTACGACACATGATCAGTAGTCACTTTCCTCCAATTCACCGGCGTGACAGAAATTTCCATTATTGCTACATAACTTTCCAAAACCTTTTGCCTGGTTTCCCTTTAGTGTTTTAGCCCTAGGTTGGGCTGCGAAGAACTGGATCCAAGTTTCGACAAATTCTGATTCATCCAAGCAACTTAAACATTGTATTATAGTGGGTTATCCATTCTTTTCCAGTTTATAGTGGAGAGTCCGTTCTAGTGAAGGGTAGTTGTGTATATTATTGCAGGTTAACGGAATTTGGCCTTGTTGTAGATAGCCCACTATAAGTCATAATTGATTATTAATCAAGATAGGCAAATTGAGTTGAAAGTTAACATTTTATATATACACATATCAATTAAGGTTTTTACAATTAAAGTAATACTTGAAGTATAGGTCTAATGGATGTTAAAATGTTCATGGCAATAAAATGCTGAGAAGAGAATTAATGCTTAGGAATGTGTGAGCGTTGTAAGTAAGGAATGTCTTTGATGTATCCACTTCTTAGGTCAGTCAGTTGTTTTGAGACAGCGAAAGATAAGATGAGAGGGGTAAGGGAGGCGAACATTGTAAGGTCAAGGGGAATACTGATTACACTCCTCTCTCTCGAGTCAGTCTGTGTGTGTTGGCCTGCGTCAGTCTGTCTGTCTGGCGATGCTTTCTGTATCGGCTTTTATTTCGACTTTTTGGATCGCAGCAGATTATTTGGGAATTCATAGCCATATTTGATTCTGGGCTTCCCATTGGCCGATAAATAAAATTTGTGTAGGCTTGTGAACTGGAAATTTAATATTTAATTAATTTATAGTTTTCAACCAGAACATCTGTGCGAATCCAGCTGCGCACTGATGACTTTTGGTCATTTGCTTTTTTGTCGTGAGTGTGCAAACATTCGGTCCATCGCTTTTGCTCGGTCGGTATCACCACAGTATCAGTGACAGCGTAAACTTCTTTAGACCTAAACAAAAAATATATTATTGGATGATAAACTACATCTGGCAGCAGGGCCTCTGATTGAGGTTTTGAGGAGTGTGGAGAACCAACTCTTAATTGCTGTTGCTTCCAGGTTCACCCAAACTTGTGGTAGCACCTGTTAGGGTCACAGCTATGGGCAAATAGTTAACCCCCAAAGTGGGGTCAGAAACTATAAAAGTAAATGGGAGAAAAAGTTTTGGTATTATTATTACGTAGTGAATACCCATGACTATTTTTGGGTGTTAATACCTGGCTTTACCAACATATGTGTTGTATTGTCGAGGTGGTAAACAATACACAGATGATGAAATAATATCTTATTTGGTAGATACAATATAATAGTCCATAGTAGATTGCAACAATATGGGTGGTTGATTTAGCAAGTATCACGCAGGTTAACAGTAACCCTCAGCTCACACTAACTTCCTCCTTCAACCCAACTCATTCTTTCTATATATAGGTGTTATGGTGAAATACACCTATTCCTCAGATAATGGACTCTTCCTTCTATATTAATAAGAGTTAACAGGAAGTTAACTCGAGAAGTTCTTGCAAAATTCATAGGAGTTCTAGAGAGTTCTTTAGAGTTCTATTGAAGTTCAGTAGAACTATTAGTCGGTTCCAGTTTGGACATAGTTGGACTAAGGCAGTTGATATTAGTTGGCAGTTAGCCGAATACTAAGGAGTCAGCTTACAGTGGAAGATTACCAAGTTCCTAACATTTTGGGTAGGTTAAGTTGATTAGCAACTGACATAGCATGATTATTACCTTCAGTGCGAAAAAACTACTCCACAACAATAAGTGATCCCGGTCACGTGATCGAACCATGTCACAACAAGTTGTTTTCATGATGTATATCCTCTTATGATCAAAAGGGTTAACTTAAAATAATTTAGATTGGCATTTTTAAAGTTATTCTTGTTTAATTGCATGATCTTTCTTTTTGTTATTTTTTAACAATGGTATTGTCTGCACCAAGACTCTAAAGCATCTCAAACATGTTTAATGCAATATTTTTGCTTTTAACAAATTTTACGTTAACATTTGTAATGCCTAAAGCTTTTTTTGTGCTGATATTTTGCCCAGATTTGGTTGGTATACTGTGTCGACGCAAGTAAAATTGTGATTATACAATGTTCCCTGTAGGCCATCCTTTTAATTTTTTTGTTTCTCTATTTATTTTCTGAGACTGCACCTTTGATCAGCATGGAAACTGAAATTGGCAATCAGAGTTCAAATTCCAGCCTCATCTGTTATGTTTACTTTTGCACTAATACCCTTGGAAAAGGCAAGAATATGTTTTTTTTTCCTTCACTCAGTTCTAGGTTAAATAGCAAAGTAGACTGGTTTCTATAAACTTGAGTGGCCACACAGTCTAGAAGAAGGGTTATTCTGGATTCAAATTCCAGGCAACGGGAAAGAACTCCGCTATCTTTCCCAGTAAGTCAATTCAGAAAGAAATAAGAAAAGAAAGATCTGGAGAATTGGTAATGCAAGAGCATTTGGTATACTGTTTGCACTAATTATATTGTTTGGACTGTTGTCCTCATTTTTATTGACATATTCATGAAGTTTTGGCTGTGGTACACTCCTACTTTTTTCAGATCATAAATGTTGGAATTTCAAATCGAGCCTTTTATTTCATCCACTGGAGTAGATCGTTCTATTTCAGAGTGTCATGTTTTTTGTGGATATCTTGTGAATACCGCCATAAAGATGAGAACCACAGTCTGAATGATGTAAAGATTTACAATACCTCATCTCAGAAATACAGACAGATCTTTAAAAAATCTGGATTGTAAAACAGTTGAAACTACATAAATATGGCAATAAAGAAGAAGACAACAATTTAAATGTCATAAATAGTGTAACTAGTTCCAATAACTCATCTCAGAAATGTAGACAGATATTGAAGGTGAATATGGCAACAAAGATGAGGACAACAGTCCGAACAATGTAAATAGTGTAAATAATTACAATACCTCATCTCAGAAATATAAACAGATATTGAAGGTGAATATGGCAACAAAGATGAGGGCAACAGTCCGAACAATGTAAACAGTGTAAATAATTACAATACCTCATCTCAGAAATATAGACAGATATTGAAAGTGAATATGGCAACAAAAATGAGGACAACAGTCTAAACAATGTAAATAGTGTAAATAATTACAATACCTCATCTCAGAAATATAGACAGATATTGAAGGTGAATATGGCAACAAAGATGAGGATAACAGTCCAAACAATGTAAATAGTGTAAATAATTACAATACCTCATCTCAGAAATATAGACAGATATTGAAAGTGAATATGGCAACAAAGATGAGGATAACAGTCCAAACAATGTAAATAGTGTAAATAATTACAATACCTCATCTCAGAAATATAGACAGATATTGAAGGTGAATATGGCAACAAAGATGAGGACAACAGTCCAAACAATGTAAATAGTGTAAATAATTACAATACCTCATCTGAGAAATATAGACAGATATTGAAGGTGAATATGGCAACAAAGATGAGGACAACAGTCTAAACAATGTAAATATTATAAATAGTTATAATACAGGATGATCAAAAAACATGAATTTTTGAAGTGTGTATTGGCAGACATGAGCAAGTGGCATCACTGGAAAACAGTGGCCTCACAAAGTAAACACTCTTTCATTTCAGTAACCATAAATTCTGTCAGCAAGTGATAACAAATATAAACAATGACGATAAATATCTAAGCATGTTATGGATGTCAGATGAGGCCAAATGAAGTTCATGAGCACTCTTTATACGCTAGTAAGTTGACGGTATGGTGTACTGTTTTAGTAAATGGGTTCATCGGACCTTATTTTTTTGAAAATGAACAGGAGATCATAGTCACTGTCACTGCAAATCGTGACGTGAAGATTTTACAATCCTTCATTACACCCGATTTTGTACATTTGTACAGGAGGGACGTCATCTCCAGGACATAATCTTTAAAAAATGAAAATTCCATCGTTGTTTTTTAAATGGCATGTTTTAAGGTTTCAATTACTTTGAATAAAATATTTTTCTTCCATCACTCTTGGTTTTATTGGATTGTTAAAAAGTTCCTGTTTTTTTTTTTGGTCACCCTGTACTTTATTTCAGATATATAGACAAAAGATTATATCAGATGTAAGCATACCATTTATTGCAAAGATTTCTCTTGGTATTTGTACACAACTTCAAGTTGTGCTCTGTTTGTTGCCTCAGCAGAAGGACTATATTCTTACTTTAAGTTTCCATTTGTACAGAAAATGACATTGATGCATTATACATACCAAGCAACATGCACTAATTATACAGATTGTGCAGAAAAAATCTCTTTCCAATTACGAAAAGAATTTTTTCTGCAGACATTTTTGTCACAATTCTTTTGGAAGATTTTTTTTGTCTTTGTCTCCACTAAAATCTAACATCTATAATTTTAAAATATGGAAGCTTAACACAAAACAAATATTTGCATATCTTTTTTCTTGTTGGTTCAATTTGGGATATAAAATTGGGGTCAGATGTGAATTGTTGTGCAGTAGATTTCGACTCGGGACGACAAATCAGAGAGCCGAGTTCAAATTTCAGTTGAATTCCTCGCATTCACTTGCGCACAAATACCCTTGGGAAAGGTATTAATCTGTCTCTTCCCTCCAGTTATGGGTTAAATAATAGGAGAGATTGGGTTCTATAGCCTTGGCTGGCAACCAGTCTACCGCAGAAAGCAATGGCAACCTACTCCTTATGGGTCATTTAATGCCAAAATTTAATTTTATTGGGAGCTTTGGTATTTTCTTTTAATATTAAAATCTATTGCTGGAAACTTTTACAATAAAATTGTATTTTTATACTTTCATAGTTTTTGACCCCACTTTGGGGGTTAACTATTTGCCCATAGCTGTGACCCTAACAGGTGCTACCACAACAAGTTTTGGTGAACCTGGAAGCAACAGCAATTAAGAGTTGGTTCCACACTCCTCAAAACCTTCCAATCAGAGGCCCTGCTGCCAGATGTAGTTTATCATCAAACCCAGGAAAAATCAGATTTTCAAGAATCAAAAGATTCCAATCTTTCTTCTAAATGTTCAGTCTTGTAAATCTTTTTAGTTTTGTTCCAGTTTGAGTAAACTGACTGATTTTTTTACAATCTAAAATATACTGTTACAAATTTTAAATAAGAAAAGTTGAGCAATATTGTTCAAAGAGATCTGGGAATATTTCTTTAATCCCACCAAACCAATGAAAATTGATATGCTTAGTTTATTTCAATAGTTACCCAACCCTAGGGTGAGGGTTTTCATTTTCAAACTAACAAAAATGACATAGCATTTTGGGTATTTTTTTTTTTTGTGAGTAAAAAAAAGAAAAAATTCTGCTTAAGCATTTTTTTTTTTTGTCCTTTTTAGGCTTCCATACTTTAAAATAAAGAACTTTTGTGTGGATGAACAAAAAAGACAATTTAAAAATTTTTTTTTCTGTTTTATTATTTAGTGCTTTGTCATGTCAACTTCATCTTTTTGTTTTTCATAACACAAAACTCACTATCAGCACCAATTTATTTTAATTAGCTTTTTCTCTGTTGCTTTTAATCTCCTTGACATATCATTTGAAAGTGTAATTGCCATAATAATTAATAATTGCCATAATAATTAATAATTGCCATAATAGCTAATACTTGAATGGTACCATATTGGGGAGAAAAAGTTGTGCTGTTTCCACAAGCCATGATTTAATGATCACATTACAATCATGGTTTTTTTAACATGGATATTTTAAAATATTTAAGGCATGACAAAAAAAGAAGAAATATTTTTTGTAAAATTGTGGCAGACATGAGATAGAACCTGGGACGAGCACAACTGTTTGCAACTTGCCTTATCTCCGCCAAAAAAGAGCCCGTATTTGCTTAGCATGTAAAGCTACTGCAGTTAAAATGAAGGAGAAAGAAAAAGCACTTACCGCTCTGCCGTAATCCATCCTCGGCCAGATAACGTAAAAGAATAAGGGGGACTTGCATTGCATTTTTATACAATAAAAGATGCAATGCATTATGGGATCACATGAAGACGCAAAGGATTATGGGTATATAGACAAATATAAAAGCAAATAATTTTTCCCAGTGCGGGGGTTTTTCTTGGAATAATGTTCACAGTTGGCGGCTGAAAAGTCTGTTAGTGCGATTTTGAGACAGAACTCAAGAAGGAACGGCTCTAGGTTGGAATATCAGTCAGGAGAGCCACAATTTACTCTCTGGTCGCTGTTTGCACTTTATTTCACTGCAAAAATATTACTTTTTTCTTTTTTTTTGTTTCTTTATTTCATTTTTCTTTTTGGCTCTACTTGTTTCTTTTCTTATCGACCGAATCTGTTTTCAGTATCTATCATGATGTAAGAAAGAGTAATCTCTGCTGAGAAATACCGAAGAGCCAGAACTTGTAAAAGATGAATTAAGATCGGAACTGATGAATAGAAACAAACCAGCAGTGTCTGATGGGATTGTAACAGAACTGCTCTCAGACTTCGATGACTTTCGCATTGACAGGATCGCAGAAGTGATAAACAAAATGTGGCCATATAACTTTGTAACTGTGGTGGATTCTTGTTTTTAATAACCACATAAAATAATCTATTCTATTGCAGAAAGAAATGGCAGCCTACTCTGGAAAAATCTTTTGCCTAGCCAGTCATGGATCAAAAGAGACATGATCGCCCAAGTGTGTATCACATATGGCACTTAACTGACTGATCTGGATAAAATGTTTGAATAGCAGGAAAGATTGGGTTCTATAGCCTTGGTTGGCGACCAGTCTATTGCAGAAAGAAATGGCAGCCTACTGCGGGAAAATCTTTTGCCTAACCAGTCATGGATCAAAAGAGACATGATCACCCAAGCGTGTATCACATATGGCACTTAACAGACTGATCTGGATAAAATGTTTGAATAGCAGGAAAGATTGGGTTCTATAGCCTTGGTTGGTGGCCAGTCTATTGCAGAAAGAAATGGCAGCCTACTGCGGGAAAATCTTTTGCCTAACCAGTCATGGATCAAAAGAGACATGATCACCCAAGCATGTATTTCATATCCCACTTAACTGTCTGATATTCTTAACAATATATGATACACAAATGACCCTGTGTTGATGGCTGACTCTGAATGAACGCCACAAGAACTCCTAGATAAGGTAGTAAAAAAAATTATCGTCATCAACAAGAGAAAAGATATGAGTCATGTATTAGAATTATAAATGTCAATCAGATACAGGAGTTTGAATATTTGGGAAGCGTTTTGGCAGTGGATGGAATATGCTACATTGAGTTCCAAACATGTATCGGACAAATGAAAGTAGTGTGCCTAAAGCTAAGCAGAGTACTGAGAAAAGGAAAAATTTGTTATAAACAAGGAAAAGAGTGATGGATTGCTATGTGATATCGAGCTTTATTAATATGCTGGAGAATTCTTTTACAGATGAGGAAAAACTAGACAAAGAAGAAATGTAGTTCTTCAGGAGGATACTGAAAATTCCATAAATGGAGTGAGTAAGTGATGTAATGAATATGCATACACCTTGGTTTCTCCTCACAGTAATGTGATTGGCTGGTGTCATCCATAAATACAGACAAAGGCAAGGACACATAGTGGTCTACATCCATAGGTCTACTGCTAGAGGTCTACTACATCTAGAGGTCTACAACTGTTGGTCTATTGCTATTGACTACGCCTACATCTCAGGATACTGCGTACGATGAGTACCATCCATTCAGTCAGTTAAGTGCCATACGTGATACACGCTTGGGCGATCATGTCTCGAAAGAGACATGACTGACTGGGCAGAAGATTATCCCGCAGTAGGTTGCCATTGCTTTCTGCAGTAGACTGGTTACCGACCAAGGCTATAGAACCCAATCTGTCCTGTTATTTAACCCATGACTGGAAGGAATAGATGGATTAATACCTTTCCCAAGGGTATTTGTGTGTTAGTGAATGCAATGAATTCAGCTGGAATTCAAACTCGGCTCCCTGATTTCTTGTTCCGAGCCGATATCCAATGCGCCACAACGCACATATGTCTACTTATTAGATTGTTTTACTCGGTTGCATTTGCCGAAACCGCTTAACCACCTTGAATGATATATATATATATATATATATATATATCACTTTCTGGGACATATCAGTAAGCACCAAGGAAATCTTTATGAAAATGGTTAAGGCTTTTAGACTTTAAGCGGTTAAGATTGTAGTGTTTAGGGAAGCGTCCACATGAGAGTCTGTTTCATAAGCTAATGGTTCATAAGTAGAAGCCATCTTACAAATGGAATATGTTGAGAATGATTGTGATTCAGGCCTGTGGATGTAGCAAGCCACGTCTTTGCTGTAAAGATCTGAGGCTGGTGGTATGAAAGAAAGGAACTTGTCTGAACATTTGCCTGTGAGGAAAGAGGCTGTAGGGTAGAAAATAACATTTCTGCTATGAAGTATGATGTCATCTCTTATAACCAGTGATAAACGTGCCCACTTTAAGATCTTCTATGGTTTGAATCTTGGGTGGAGCTGGAAGAGACAACCACCACCTTTAAATGTGTTGTTTTTCTTTTTTTTTTTACTTTTTTCAGTGAAATCTTATCGATTACACCCTAAACTTTCCGACTGACAAAAAAAAATTGGAAAACTTTCAATATTACAATAATTTTAGTTGGGGGCTCAGTTTTTCATACAACGTTATAGTAAATCGATCCTCCATTTTGGATCCACTCGCCAGTATGACATTACCACCACCTGTAAATTGGTTGATTATCAATTTTTTTTTACTTTTTTCAGTGCAATCTTATCGATTAAACCCTAAACTTTCTGATTGACAAATTTTTTTTTTACAAATTTCAACATTTAAACAATTTAAGGGGGTAGCTCAGTTTTTCATACAACCTTATAGTAAATCAATCCTGTGCAATTAATTTTTTTGCTTGCCCATATTCAACTACTGAATCCTTTGCGAAATTTTTGAATAAAGCCATTCTTGGAGTTTCCGAGGAAGATACCATTGTAAGAACTAAAGAAAACTTGAAAAATACAAAAACAAGAGCAACAACTTGTCCCCCTCCAAAAAAAACAAAAACAAAACAAACAAAAGCAACCCCAATGTGAATGGTTTCAAAATGGAGGATTGATTTACTATAATGTTGTATGAGAAAGTGGGCCCCACTAAAATTGTTTAAATATTGAAATTTTTTTTGATAATCGGAAACTTTATGTAATAACTGTGCTGAAAAAAGTCAAAAAAAAAAAGAAAAACAACAAATTTAAAGGTGGTGGTTCGAGTCTCCTTCAGGTCTGCTGAATCTTGAAACGTAGACTTGCATAGACCTCATTATTATGGCAGATTCACTTTAAAAGAAATGGTTTAACATTTTGTTATTGAGAGTTTTGATATAATTATCTGTGCTTCATAAATAATTAATAAAACCGACTACAAAAGAATTATTAAACAAATTAATTAATATAATAATAAATTAATAATTAAATAAAAAAAAAATGGATTTTATTTTAACAAACTAATGCTATTTAATAAATATTCATATGGTAATGGGTTCAATATATAAAATGTGTTCATTTGAGTTTCAAATAGATAAGCGGAGATGTTTGTATTTTTTGTAACAGAGGGAATCAACTTGGGACATCATTATTCCAACAACACCATTTATTAAATATCAGAATGATATACTTAGTCCAAGAATACTGACAGTCTAAATTAAGGATGTCCTGAGTGGATTTTTCTCTGAAAAAGAAAAAAAATTATCTCCGCCTGTTTATAAGAAACTCAAAAGTTTGTGTGTGTGTTTGTGTACATAATATACATACTTGTAATTATATATATATATATATATATATATATATATAATGTGTGTCTGTGTGTGCATATATATGTATTATATATATATATATATATATATATATATATATATGCATATTGTGTGTAGGACACACATACACACATATAAATAATGTGCGTGTGCATATTTATATATATATATTTATGATCAGTGATATTCAACCACTTATAAACTGTACTCTTGACATTTTGTATGTAATGTATGTGCATATATATATATATACATGTGTGTATATATATATATATATATATATATATATAGATATATATATCTCTGTGTGTGTATATATATATTTATATAAACTTATATATTTTTAAACAGATTTTTTGTGGTACAGAACTTGAGTATTGCCTTAAAAGTTATAATTTTTATGTTACAGGGCAAAATGAGGATAAAATTAAAAAAAAAAAAACAACCGGTTTCCTTCCCACTCGTCAAAATTTTTTTAATTGGGAGAACTTAATATAAAATGTAAAAGGTATGAAAAATGAAATGGTCCGTGATGGGAAAGGGGGAATGAACTGCTAGATACGGATCACCACAAGGCCCAGCAAACACTCTCACCGTTTATTCAGTGAGGGTCTGCAAGACCTGATGTAAACAGACTCCAGCAACTTCAAATGAAAAAGTGAATGTGAGTTGGCCAATACGGAAACCCAATCCGCGTTAAACTCCATGGCAGACTTTCTATTTTTTATAAGAAGCTCACAAATTTAGGAACAATACGTGTTACAGACAAGTTCATTTTTTTGCCAGGTATGGTTCCTGATTTTCAGTGGAACATGCTGTCTACTGTCAAGCTGTTGAGTGGTTTTACCTATGTAACTTGCACGAACAGTTGCAATTATTTTTGTAAATTACAGAATTTATTTGATGAGGAGGCAGAACCTCCTTACGACTTGAAACTAAAACGCTTCTAATACCAAATGCAACATGCATCTTGGCAGAATAATAACATTTCGGCATATCAGAAGAAATTTGCCTAGTTAGGTTTTCACCCTTCTTTCCAATCTATAGAAATTTTAAATACACCGGGTACGTCGCAATAACTACTGGCTTAATCTTTCTGAACTCAGCGATCTTGTTACAAGTCACTGAATTGACAACAGTGGGTGGATATCCACTATTGCACAAAGTTCTCTTTATAAAATTAATTTCACTATCAAGGAACTCTTCAGAGCAGATCATCAATGCCCTATGTGTTAAAGTTTTTATGAGGTTTATTTTGCACATTTTAGGACAAAAAAAGAGTCCCAGTTCGTGTATAAGCCTGTAAAAATAGACTTTCTCTACACTGAGGTACAAAATGAATTGCGTGATGGTGCGCTTTTTCTCCCAGACAATACCCAACTGATCCTGCTAGTCTGTGCAGTCAGCCAAAACAAACAACATACAAAGGGTAAAATTAGGAATATAAAACGCCGACAATTTACCCATCGCACCCTGTATATATAAATGTGTGTGAGTATGTATACACACATATTTGTTAGGACCTTGAATAAGTTCTCGTTGATTATTCATAAAAAGTAATGTTTATTTACAAAATATTAGTAAGAAACATGTCACTGAAAGTAATTGTCCATCGCTAGCCACTACTTTTTCTCATCTTTCTGGCAACATTTGAATTTCACTTCAGAAAAGCAACATGTCTTTTGCGGCTAGCCACAAGTTGACCCACTTTTTTTTTGCATCTTCATAAGAATGAAAGTGCTGCTCAGCCAGACCATGTGCCATCAATTGGAACAAGAGATAATCAGATGGGCCAATGAATGATGGATACATTAAATGGAGTAGAACTTCTTATTTAAGTAGGTTTTCACCTGTTTGGCAACATATGGCTTAGCGTTGTCATGTTTCAAAATCACTTTGTTCTGTCTGCTTGTATAGTGATCATTTTTCCTTCAATGCGGCTCAAATACATCAATTGTAGTTGATAGCGATCTCCTATGATGGTTTTGGTTGATTTGAGCCGCTCATGATAAAGTACACCCTGCTGATCCTACCAAAAGCAGAACAGAAGTTTTGAACTATGGATATTTGACTTTGTCGCCAATGTTAATGCATGACTGAGCTTATCCCACAGTCTTCTATGCTTACAGTTATCGTAGTGTATCCACTTATCATCACCGGCCAGGCTACAATGCAAAAAATTTTTTCTTTTCTTGCTCTTGAAGCATTTGTTCACACGTGACTCTTAGTTTCAACTCATATGGCATCCAATGTTCTTGCTTTCGACTCATTTCTAATGCTTTCAAATGTTTTGAAACTGTTGTGTGATCAACTTCTAATGTTTCTGCAAGTTCAGCTTATGCCTGACATGAGTCTTCATGAAATAATGCCTCCAATTCTTTGTCTTTAAACTTTTTCAGTGCATTAGAGTGTTCCTTATCTTCAGCATCAAAATCATTATTTTTGCAGCATCTAAACCAATCTCTGCATGTTGTTTTCAACAGAGCATGGTCGCTGTAAGTCTCAACAAGAATTGTGTACTTCAGCTGCAGATTTCTTTTCAATAAAGTAGTGCAGTAAGATTCCCTGCAAATACTCTTTCTTTGGCACGAAATCTGACATGTTTAACACTATGAAAAACAAAGTTGTTTACTCTTTTTCAAAATCACATACACTGAAATTCAAGGTTGCTTATAATACTTTCTGATGGATGTGTTACCATCTGAAACTACACGCATGCCATTCTGAAAATGCCATCTGTTAGAAAACAGTGAGAACTTACTCAAGGTCCTAATATATATATATATATATATATATATATATATATAGTATAGGATAAACAAAAAGAAATTCAAAAATTTATATATATATATATTATTATTATTATTATTATTCAAACATGTTTGTTGAATAATATCAAAAATTTCCATCTCTTCAATTTTTTATTACTTCTTTTTGGGTGGTGGCAAATGAACAGAACTTATCAACATTATTCAGCTAAACAGCTTTGAAAGAATTCTCGCTACTTAAAAGTATTTTACTTAATATATATATATTCAGTTATAGTCTGAGAAAAAGAAGAGTCTGAAAATAAATAAAACAAGAAGAAAACTTTATTTTTCTCACCTCCGCTTTTCATCCTGTGATGGAGTTTATTAAGGCAAAGAGTTGAAATGAATTTTATTTTAAATAAAATATCCATGAAGAAATATTGTTGGCTATTACAAAAAAAGGCTCACAAATATCCATACAATTAACTGAAAATATTAAACATTAACAAAATGTCATAGTTCATGTTTGAAGAATTTTTTTTTTATGAGCAGCATTATGTTATGTTATGAAATGTTAAAATATTTGGATTTTTTTAATACTTTTGTTGTGTATTTTGGTCTGGGAAAGTATTGTTTCCATTAGGAAAGGTGAGGTTGTTTCAACTATTTGCCTGGATGAAGTTCATCTTGGGAAAAACATGTAGGTGAGAAAAATATACTTTTCTTCTTGTATTCTTTATATATATATATATATATATATATATATATATATATATAAAATGTTCAGGTGATTTATATTCCTTAGCCCCCTCCCCCATTCTAACTTTCATGCCATGTCACACACATTGTAGTGTACCACCCTCATTCCCTTCATATTCTACTGGGCAGATCTAACTTTCAGTTGACCAGCTTATTTCCATGAACTACTGATTTGTAAATCAACTCCCAAGTAAATGCTTCCTTGATCACTTCAATCTTAACTTGTTCAAGTTCAGTTTCAACTGTTTTCTTCCCAACATATCCTCAAAAAGCTGTGTGACTTATTCTGTATCTCACTACATCGAGTGGCTCTTGGGCCTTGTACAGGGTGAACATCACTGTGAAAAAGCAAAAAAGAGTTTTATTACTGTGTAGTGAATTTTGAAGAATTTCCTTCAAATTCAGCTTTGAATTTCTTTTAGGATCTAAAAAACGCATTTCTGTTTTTCTTGAAGCAGGAACTTTTTCAGTATGGTAGCTTGAAAAAATGAACAGTAAATATCTTTTGATGCATGTAGTTTTAAATTTCCAGCATTCATCACTTAAAAGTTGCCCTGCATGAGTTGTTTCTTGGCTTTATATATATATATATATATACTACCGGCCATAATTATTAGGCCACCCCAGTGTTTTAAAAAAATGATGTATTTCATACTATTTTTTAGTATTTATTGCCAAGTGAATAATTGTAAACGAAAATAGAATGGTTCTTTTGTTAATACTGCACAATAACATGTGCATCAAATGAATTTGTAAATATTTAATAATTACCTATATTGCAGTTTCATTAATGAAAGAATGAATAAAATTTAGGGTGATTCAAATGAGTTCATCTTTGCTTCCTTGACTTGTAAAATTTAGCAAAGTAATAATAACAAAAGAACCATTCTATTTTCATTTGGCAATGAATACTAAAAATAGTATGAAATACATCATTTCTTTGAAAAAACTGGGATGGCCTAATAATTATGCCCGGTAGTGTACACACACACACACACACACACACACACACACACACATGCTATGCTATGAAAAATAAAACAAGCATTTCGATATTTAAATCTGTTGGATAGCCATTCCTATGAGGTAATCCTCGCTTCTTCAGCAACGGTGAAACCAAAATTTTCTTTACTCAAATTTAAATGTGTTACAAGATTTTATGCCGGTAGAAGTCCAAAATATATCATCCACCCACAGGAAAATTAAATGGGGTGGGATTAACAATTTTTGAATGTATGGAAATAAGAAGGGGAAAGTAGACAGATACCTATGTCACATATTAGAATACAAACCCCTCTGCCATATAAGAGTCAAGAGTTTAAAAGTTAAAATTTAGCCATTTCAGAGGGATAGAAGTTGTAGGGGGAACAGAAAGGAAAAACGGGTGAAGGGGTGGTTGACTGGGAAGTAAGCTATGAAAAAAATTTTGCTTAGAAACAAAAGAAAACTGCTGACATCAATGTTGAAAAAAAAATGATTTGAAAAAAAAAATACCGGTATAAAAAACGATTTAAAAAAAAACTACCGGTATAAAACTAAAAAAAAAACTACTGGTATAAAACTTTAAAAAAAAAAAAACTACCACTATAAACTTAAAAAAAATACTACCAGTATAAACTTAAAAAAAAAAAACTACCGGTATAAAACTAAAAAAAAAAAACTACTGGTATAAAACTAAAAAAAAAAAGAAACCTACCGGTATAAAACTTAAAAAAAAAAACTACCGGTATAAAACTTAAAAAAAAAAAAAACTACCGGTATAAAACTTAAAAAAAAAAAAAAAAACTACTGGTATAAAACTAAAAAAAAACCCAAAAAAACCTACCGGTATAAAACTTAAAAAAAGAAACTACCAGTATAAAACTTTAAAAAAAAAAACTACCGGTATAAACTTTAAAAAAAAACTACTGGTATAAAACTTAAAAAAAAAAAAAAAAAAATACCGGTATAAAACTTGTGACACATTTGAATTTTTGAGTAAATAAAATTTTGGTTTCGCTGCTGCTGAAGAAGCAAGGATTTTATCGTAGAAATGACTATCCAATGAATTTAAATATCGAAATTTTTTGGTTTTATTTTTTATATTTGGCTCTGCTAATAGAATGTAATATTTGCATCGAGCCCTCCACCTTGATCGATTTTAATAAAAATGAAATTAATATTAATAGGTAAATCTCCAAAACCCAGTCCTATCTGATCACCCCTTTGGATTTAAAATCTAAATATATATATATATATATCATTTGTTGTTGTTAATTGCAAACAAAAATATTGTTCTTTTTATTTTGTTCATGAACAAGAAGACATAATAATATGTTTATTATTTGCAATTTATCAAAACAGTTATTAAATGTTTTGTGCATTCAGAATGTGTTTATGTTTTTATTTTACAGTTTATTGATTGCATCATTCGCTTATTTTCAGGAGGATTCTATGTTCTTTTTCATTTTGTCTTTGAAGATGTAAAATGATGAAAGAGAATTGATTACGAGAAATTAGTAGACAGATATAAAAATACTTGGATAGAGAAATAATTATGAAAAGACTTAGATAGATAGATAGATATGAACAGACTGATATATATATATATATATATATGTCTATTTAGGGTATCAAGGCAGCAGATAATTTTTTAAGCATATACTGTTAAATATAACAGACAAATGAATGTCTATTATGTTGAATCATGAGCTATTCTAAACATCGTATTTTGGCTTGAATTTCAGGTGAAAATAAAGACAAAAATTCTCCAACATTTGGATATTTTTTTATTAAGTTGGTTCTAAGCTTTTTTGTAACCTCTCTGAAGATGGCTAAGGTGAGCCCAAAGCTTAGAACTAACATAATAAAGAAATAGCCAAATGCTGGAGAATGTTTGTCTTTATTTTCACCTGAAATTAAAACAAAAATACGACGTTTAGAATGGCTCATGATTAAACATAATAGACATTCATTTGTCTGTTATATTTAACAGTATATGTTTATTTGTTTTTTATTTAAAATTAATTTAATTTACATTTTCGACCATGGAAATTTACATTTCGAGATTTGACCTAGTCATCAGGCAATGCTGACTCATTGTTGTGAAATTGAGTTTACATTTAATTTATATGCTTGTTAGTTAAAGAGTTGATGTAGATGGTGAAGGACAATATATATATATATATATATATATATATATAAACTTATTTATAAATGGAACTTTGTCTCTGTGTGTGTGTGTGTGTGTGTGTGTGTGTGTGTCTCTGTGTGTGTGTGTATCCGTTACCTATAGACTCCAAAATGGCTGAACCGATTTTCTTGAAATTTTACACAGTTGTACTATAAGCGTCTACGAGTGTTCTTAGTTGCAGTTATACTTTATTGGTTTCACTGTAAAAGGATCGGACCTAGTTGCTAGTCTAGTAGCTCAAGTAAATTCATGTAGAGGGGCCACCAGGGAACTAAGCTCATCGGAGTAGAAGTCATGAAAGTATTTGTAGAAGAGACAGAGGGAACCCACATTACATTGGTGAGAAAGTGACTGGAGCTGAGCTGCCAGATTGGGATCAATCAAATTGCAGATTCTCTGTTGGGTTTTGTTAAGAAGCCTGAGCTGAATAGCAAGGGCACCCGACCATTTGTGTCAGCAGTATTCAATGCATGAGCAGATGGTAGATTTATATATGTGCGGGATGGATTCAGACTGAAAAAATTGCTGGCCAACTCATGGAACAGACATTCCTAGCAGCAGACTTAGCTATAGATTTGATGTAGTCTTTTCACTTGAGGTTGGCTGAAAAAGTTAACCCAAGGAGGCACAGTGTTTTGCTTTCAGGGAGATTAGCATGAACCAGGCTAATGGTGGGTAAGAGCAATTGTCTATGATGGTTAACAGACAGCAGCTTCATTTTGGAATCATTAAAATTCACAACCCATTTCCTACCCCAGTCCACCACAGATTAGAGGTCCTTTCTAAGCTCGGCAGCAAGGTTTGCTTTATCTGCCTCGGCAGATTTCTGATCGAGGCGGGAGTAAATGGTGGTGTTGTCAGTGTAGATACCTACGTGGGATCTGATTACATCAGGAAGATCATTGATAAAGATCAGAAAAAGCATAGGACCTAGAATAGAGCTTTGAGGGACACCCGTGTTCTTATGATAGAATTTGGAGGCATGTCCGTTCAATACTACCTTCATTATGTGATTTGAAACGAACAACTGGATTAGATCAAACAATTGTCCAGTTATACCATAGCTCTGTAGCTTGTGTAGAAAGCCAGCATGCCAGACTGCCAAACGCTTTGGAGATATCCAGGGTAACAGCTTGAGCTTTGCTGTTCTTATCGAGAGCCTGGTATGTATACTCAGTGATGGTCGTTAGCATATCAGCAGTAGACCTGGTGAAACGGAACCATACTGTTTGTCAGAGAAGAGGCTGTGGGATGTTGAACCACTTCGGCATTGATAACAGCCTCAAACACTTTGCCAAAAATCGGTAAAAGGCTGATAGGGTGATATAGATACAAACTGAATAAACACAGACTAATATAGATAGATAGACAGATAGATATGAACAGACTGAGATAGACATGAACTGACTAAGAGATAAATAGATATGAACTGAGATATATATATATATATATATATATATATATAGATATAAACAGACTGAGTAAATTATGAACAGAGTAACATATAGATAGAGGTGAACAGATAGATAGGTATAAATAGCCTAAGATAAATAGGTAAATTTTTGTTTTAGGTCCCGAAGGCTCCCCCGCTTCAAATTTATCCAAAATAGCATTATCTCTGTGCAAATGTATATGCTGAACTCAAATCAACAATTAGTTATTGAAGAAACTTACCTTTTTGATCTGAACGTCCATAAAAAAATCGAACTACATTTCGTCTCCCGTAACTCTAATGCAGTCATGTAATTAACTGCTGAATGACATTCTGCGTAGGACAACAAATTTCGGTCTATTTTCGGTCGATTTACTTCCTTTACTGAAACTTCCGCCTATTTACATCCTGTAATGAAAATAATATGTCGATTTTATTTCTACGCGTTTTACTTTCATTACAGGAAGTAAATAGGTGGAAATTTCAGTAAAGGAAGTAAATAGGCCAAAATTTGTTGCCTACGCAGAATGTCATTCTGCAGTTAATTACATGACTTTGTGAGACTTACAGGAGAGAAAAAGTGTTAGATATAGTTCGTTTTTTATGAACTTTCAGATAAAAAAAGGTAGGTTTTTTCAATAACTAATTGTTGATTTGAGTTCAGCATATACTTTTGCAGAGAAATAATGTTATTTTGGATAAATCTGAAGGGGGAAAACCTTCGGGACCTAAAACGAAAATTTACCGATAAATATATATGAACAGGCTAAGTCATAGATAGATTTGTGCGAAGATATAGATAGAAAGATGTTAACAGATGAAGACATAAATAAAAGGTAGATCTGAACAGGTTGAGATAGGTAAGAACTGCTGCGATACATATAAAAAGATAAACTGATATGACAAGACATATATTTTAAAGTTTATGTATTTAGACAGCAAATTTCCTTTTAAGAATGTCATATTAAATAAATTGCAAACATTATGTCTGCTTATTTTTAATAAAATCCATTTGTACTTACGGATAATCTTTTGTCTATTATAATTGAAAGATGTAAGAAATGCACTGTAACTTTTACAGTTGATTTTATTATGCATTTCTCAATGTTCTCAAGAT
Organism: Ascarosepion bandense; assembly: GCA_037127315.1. Taxonomy (NCBI): domain Eukaryota; kingdom Metazoa; phylum Mollusca; class Cephalopoda; order Sepiida; family Sepiidae; genus Ascarosepion; species Ascarosepion bandense. The sequence continues at coordinate 683,265 of JBBBDQ010000528.1, read as the reverse complement.
GTTTCAGTCTCCTTCCAAGATCATCTTCAGGGGTGTAAGTTGTGGTAACAAAAACTAATTGCAAAACTGTGTTGCTAAAAATTACTGTAAATTTTTCTTCTTGCTTCGAATGTAATGTTGACAGTTAGGGTTAGCGTTCATTAGAACATGAAAATTATCCACTATGGAATTTTTTTATGTTGTCATGTCATGAACATATTAAAGCATGAAAAAAAAACTGTTCCTTTTACAAACATTTCAGAACATTACTACAGTATTCATAGCTGATTCTATTAATTGACGGTTTGAGCGTTTTAATGAATATTGCCTTGAGGATCTGTAGTTTGCATTTGTTGTTTTTTTTGTTGTAGGATAGTTGTGTTATTGATCATTATTTTTCATATTGCGAATGAAGACATAAATGTTTTTGTAGATGTCTATAAATGAACAAATAGTCAGATATGTGTAATGTAAGATGTCCTGTTAGTGTAGTTGTAAATCTAAACATATATATTTGTTTTTATTTATCGGAGATAAATTCTCTCAAGAGACATTTGAATTGATAAATAATGTTGGTTTTATACAATACATCAGTTGGAGGCAAGGAGTTATTATGGATAATTGAATTAGTAGTGTTGTATTTTTACATTTTTTCATGTACTATTCAATTATAATACATAAAAGATTATTCGTGAGTACAAACGAATTTTATTAGAAATAAGCACACATAATTTTTGCAATTTATTCAATGTGACATAACCTGCTGTTAAAAATTATTGTCTACCTATTTAAATAATGTATATTCCCACTATGTATCTTACCCAGACAAAATTAAAAAGTATCATCCTATGACATCAGGAAACTATGTTGCCTTTTGTGACCCAATTTTTCAACTTCATAGTTACTTAATTCTCATCTTTGATTGAACACTATTGATACACCTCGAAGCATATTCTCCAACTACTAGCCCTTCAGTTTCTAAATAACCATGAATTCATCTTATATTTTCTAATTAAATCATTTTTATAATTTGTTTTAAAATATCACCTGAAGAAGAACAGTATTGTTCTGAAACATGAAAATTTTTGTTGTGATATAATGCTTTTATAAACCATTTTAATAACAAAATTACAATATTAAGCTCTGCTTTGTATTAATTACTTTTATAATTACTTTATAAAAGTAATTGCTTGAACAGCTGGTTTTAATCTCACCGTTCTTTCACTTTCTTGTACGCACACACAGCACACACTCATATATATATATATATATATATGTAGTACTTATATATGTTTGTATTTATTGTTTATGTTTGTTTTCTTTTCATTCAGGATGTACTTATGTACATGGAATGTGGGTACAAAACCACCGCCTGATGACCTGACATCTTTGCTCAATTTGGATAATGAAGATCTTCCTGATATTTATGCAATCGGGTGAGTGAGTCTCTTAAAAAATTAGCAATTTCAAATTATTTCATAATTATGTAGGAGTGTAGTTCACTGTGTGGAAGAAAACAATCCTGAATAGAATATTTGTTGATAAATGTCGGTTTTTTTTTTCTGTAAAATCTAAGCAAAATCTTAGAAGTTAAATTAATAGGTAGGATATTTTTAGAGCAGAGGGGTATACGCTTTGTGCCCAGGGGTCAAGTGGTGATTACTTGTTTTTTTATAATGTCCAGAAATAGTCTTGTTACCCATATCAGGGTTGATGTTCCAATTTCAAAATTTTTTCAATCTAGTTTTTTGCAAACTAAAATTTTATAGCTGTGTTAGGAAAAAGAGAAAAAGAAAAGAAAGGGAAAAGAAAATAAGAAAAATTAAAAAACGAACAAAGGTGAAAAGAAAAGTATGAAAGAAGGAAAGAAAGGAGAAAACGAGAAAAGAAATAAAAAAGAAAACAAGACACGAAAGAAAAGATTAAAATCAAAGTCGAAGGAAAAGTTAAAGAAATTGAAAAAGTAAGAAAGGAAGAAAAAACGAAAAAGGAATGAAAACAAAAGAAAAAGATAAAGAAAAAGATATGCGTGGGTTGTTCAGTGGATAGCGACTTGGAATAAGAAATCAGAGTGTTCAGTTCAAATTCCAGTTGCATTTGTTTGCATACACTTACGTGCAAATACCCTAAGGAAATATATTAATCTGTCTCTTCTCCTTTCAGCTGTGGGTTAAATAGCAAGACAGATTAGGTTCTCTAGGTTGTATTGGCAACCAGTCTACCACAAAAAGTCACGATAACTTACCGTGGAAAATACACCCCCTGTAACTGGTTCATCTTTCTCTTTATTCTCCTTCTATCTAATCTTTTTCTCTTATGTAGCCTCCTGTGCATCAGTGGCATTACCGCCTTGCTTGGGGTGAAACGATTAAAAAAAAACGTCTTCTGACCAGTCTGTCATGTCTCTATCAAGACATGATTAAGTGCCATACATGATACACGCTTGGGCAATCATTGGAAACATAAGTAAAGCTTTTACTCAGCAAAAATGGGGGATCAGGTTTCTATTGTTATTAAGTAATAAACTGATCCCCCACTTCTTCTTCAGCTATAGTTTAAAGTGCTGGATAGTAAAATCTTCTTCCCAGTCAGTCATGTTTCTTTCAAGACATGATTGCCCAAGCTTGTATCATGTATGGCACTTAACCGACTGAATGAAGATAATAGTTGGAAACATAAGTAAAATTTTTATTTGGCAAAAAATGGGGGACCAGTTTTCTATTGTTATTAAGTAATAAACTAATCCCCCACTTATTACTACAATCCGTTTCTTCTTCCTTCAGCTATAGTTTAAAGAGCAGGATAGTAAAATCTTCTTCCCAGTCAGTCATGTTTCTTTCAAGACATGATCGCCCAAGCATGTATCATGTACGGCACTTAACTGACTGATCGAAATAAATAGAAAAAATAAAAAATGGAGAAAAAAATAAGAAGAAAAAAGAATGAAAAGAAAAAGCAAAAGTAAATAAAAAGTAAAAAGAATGAAAAAGTTTGAAAAAGTAAAAATTATACTAAAAGTAAAAGTAAAAAATCGAAAAAAGAAATAAAAGAAAAACATTTTAAAAATCAAACATTAAAATTAGTTCATAGTTAATTTTATAAACTAGTTTTTAAGGTTTAAATTTTCAGATGTTTTTCTTTTCACTTTTCTTTTTCGGTAAGTAAATATAAACAAGTTTAATTTACCTTGACCTTTTAAATGAAACAGTCTTGTTGCAAATAAAAATTCTAACAAGTTTTTATCCTACGTCTATTGAACAGGTGTAGAGGCTCATCCCTTGTTCCCTGCTTAGGATGTGGTTTCCGGCTTTCTTTTTTCCACTATATTCATTATTACGTAGCCCCCTGCACACCAGTGGCCTTACCGCCTTGCTTGGGGTGATGTGATTAAAAAAAAAAAAATCTTATTTTAATTGCATTTTTTTGTTGCTGATAAAAAGCAACAACAATCAAACTAAAGAAAAACTGAAGACTATTAAAAACTATTTTCATCTTTTCAGTCAACTGAGAATAGTGTCAAAGTTAATTCTGAACAGTATCCTTAAATAAATTGAACTCATAGTACCAGTTCACCAACATAGCACTATGACATTTCTTGACTGTAATACTGGTAAGTCCATAGTACCGGCATCTAATCATTGTAGTACCAGTAAATTAAACATAATGGGTGAAACTGGGCCTAAACTTTTCAGATTAGGGTAAATCTAATAGTGGGAACTGATCCCTGCCATTGACAATACAGTAAATCTAATGCCTGAAATACTCCCTACCTTTTATGATTACAATAAATCTAATGGCTATAACCGTTTTTTCAGGAATAAAGTTAATGTACTGGCAGAGACTGCTTCCTACCCTTTGAAATTAGGATAAATTTAATGGCTGAAATTGCTCCTTATCTTTTAGAAATAGAGTAAATCCAATGGTTAAAACTGCTTCCAACCCTTTGGGAATAGAGTAAATCAAATGGCTGAAACTACGCACAACCCTATAGGAATGAAGTAAATTTAATGGTTGAAACTCATTCCAACCCTTTGGGAATAGAGTAAATATAATGGCTGAAACTACACCCAACCCTATAGGAATAAAGTAAATTTAATGGCTGAAACTGCTCCCAGCCCTTTGGGAATAGAGTAAATCAAATGGCTGAAACTACGCACAACCCTATAGGAATAAAGTAAATTTAATGGCTGAAACTGCTCCCAACCTTTCGGGAATAGAGTAAATCTAATGGCTGAAACTATGCACAACCCTATAGGAATAAAGTAAATTTAATGGCTGAAACTGCTCCCAACCCTTTAGGAATAGAGTAAATCAAATGGCTGAAACTACGCACAACCCTATAGGAATAAAGTAAATTTAATGGCTGAAACTGATTCCAAACCTTTGGGAATAGAGTAAATCTAATGGCTGAAACTATGCACAACCCTCTAGGAATAAAGTAAATTTAATGGCTGAAACTGCTCCCAACCTTTCGGGAATAGAGTAAATCAAATGGCTGAAACTATGCACAAACATATAGGAATCAAGTAAATTTAATGGCTGAAACTGATTCCAACCCTTTGGGAATAGAGTAAATCAAATGGCTGAAACTAAGCACAACCCTATAGGAATGAAGTAAATTTAATGGCTGAAACTGATTCCAAACCTTTGGGAATAGAGTAAATCTAATGGCTGAAACTATGCACAACCCTATAGGAATAAAGTAAATTTAATGGCTGAAACTGCTCCCAACCCTTTGGGAATAGAGTAAATAAAATGGCTGAAACTATGCACAACCCTATAGGAATAAAGTAAATTTAATGGCTGAAACTGATTCCAACCCTTTAAGAATAGAGTAAATCAAATGGCTGAAACTACACACAACCCTATAGGAATAAAGTAAATTTAATGGGTGAAACTGATTCCGACATTTTGGGAATAGAGTAAATCCAATGGTTGAAACTACGCACAACCCTCTAGGAATAAAGTAAATTTAATGGCTGAAACTGCTCCCAACCTTTCGGGAATAGAGTAAATCAAATGGCTGAAACTATGCACAAACATATAGGAATAAAGTAAATTTAATGGCTGAAACTGATTCTAACCCTTTGGGAATAGAGTAAAACTAATGGCTGAAACTGCGCACAACCCTATAGGAATAAAGTAAATTTAATGGCTGAAACTGATTCCAACATTTTGGGAATAGAGTAAATCTAATGGCTGAAACTATACACAACCCTCTAGGAATAAAGTAAATTTAATGGCTGAAACTATGCACAAACATATAGGAATAAAGTAAATTTCATGACTGTAACTGCTCCTAGCCCTTTGGGAATAGAGTAAATCAAATGACTGAAACTACGCACAACCCTATAGGAATAAAGTAAATTTAATGGCTGAAACTGATTCCAACCCTTTGGGAATAGAGTAAATCAAATGGTTGAAACTATGCACAACCCTATAGGAATAAAGTAAATTTAATGGCTGAAACTGATTCCAACCCTTTGGGAATAGAGTAAATCTAATGGCTGAAATACACACAACCCTATAGGAATAAAGTAAATTTAATGGCTGATACTGATTCCAACCCTTTGAGAATAGAGTAAATCTAATGGCTGGAACTACGCACAACCCTATAGGAATAAAGTAAATTTAATGGCTGAAACTGCTCCCAACCCTTTGGGAATAGAGTAAATCAAATTTTTGAAACTATGCACAACCCTATAGGAATAAAGTAAATTTAATGGCTGAAACTGATTCCAACCCTTTGGGAATAGAGTAAATCTAATGGCTGAAACTACACACAACCCTATAGGAATAAAGTAAATTGAATGGCTGAAACTGATTCCAACCCTTTGGGAATAGAGTAAATCTAATGGCTGAAACTATACACAACCCTATAGGAATAAAGTAAATTTAATGGCTGAAACTCATTCCAACCCCTCTGGGAAGAAAGTAAATCTAATGATTGAAACTGCTCCCAACCCTTTAAGAATAGAGTAAATTTAATGATTACACCATTTGTTTAGTTATTTTTTAATATACTTCTAAATGTTTTTCTGTCTGTACAAAAATGAAAAATATGATGTGAAGAGAGGAATGTCTCAAGATTATCTCTTTGTTCCTTTGAAAACATTCAGTATATATTGCCTGAACAGCCAATCTTGTCCGAGTTACCCTTTTCTTCATTCTTTGACCCTCATCCTGGGGTAAAAAGTGTAGTATGTTTTCTTTGTCTCTAATCATAATCTTAATATTAGACATTTTCTTTCTGTGGAGACATTCAGCTTTCCTTGACTGAGCAGCAAGTGCTACTTTTAGTTGAATTTTATAAAGTGCTATTTTAGTAGAATTTTATAAAGTGCTACTTTTGAATTTTATAAAGTGCTACAGCTGAATGTTTTTTAATTGCTACATTTAGTTGAATTTTATAAAGTGCTACATTTAGTTGAATTTTATAAAGTGCTACATTTAGTTGAATTTTATAAAGTGCTACTTTTAGTTGAATTTTATAAAGTCTTTCTTTTAAAACACTTAGGAAAATAATTTTTTCAAGTTTAGCAGCTCTTATCATTCTTTTCAGTATTTATGGGTTCTTCTTTCCTAGCCTTTTGTTGAAGTAGTGTGGAATAGATTATATCATTTTCTCTTTGTGTTATGTGTGATAAAACATTTAATGTCAATATTTTAGAGGAAATTGTTTTCCTTAAAATATTGTTGAATTTCTTGTTAGATAAAAAGGATTCTACTAAAATTTGGTTACAATAAGAAAAGACATAAGAAAAGGAATAAAAGTAGAGAGAGTTAAAAAAAAACAATCTTGACAATACGACAAGTAATTAGACCTGTAGTTGATTTAAGAGGATTGGTAGCAAAGGTGTTCCCTTTGAGATAAGTTCAGTTTAACAGACAGGAAATTCTTGTTAGATTTTTTTTTACTGGCTATGTACTGTATGCATGTCATTTAATTTATGGTCTATATCAAAATGCTATACAAAAATAAATACTATATAAATACTATATAAAATTTATGGTCTATATCAAAATGCTATACAAAAATAAATACTATATAAACACTATATATAATTCATGGTCTATATCAAAATATATACAAAAATAAATACTATATAAATACTATATATTATTTATGGTCTATATCAAAATATTATACAAAAATAAATACTATATAAATACTATATATAATTTATGGTCTATATCAAAATATTATACAAAAATAAATACTATATAAATACTATATATAATTTATGGTCTATATCAAAATATTATACAAAAATAAATACTATATAAATACTATATATAATTTATGTTCTATATCAAAATACTATGCAAAAATAAATACTATATAAATACTATAATTTATGGTCTATATCAAAATACTGCACAAAAATAAATAATATTTCTTTTCTGTTAATTTTTTAAAGTTTTTTTAAAATGAGAGCTCATTTTATTCTCTTTTTAAAACAATGGCATCAAGAATACATTGGTTGATTATAAACAAAAGTTACTGTTAAACTTCAAATGGCCATTATAACATTGTGTGTGTGTGTGTGTGTGTGTGTGTGTGTGTGTGTGTGTAGATAGACAGACAGACAGACAGACAGATAGATATAAGTGTTCATAAACAATCTAAAATAGATATATATATATTAGAAGATTGACATATATATATATATATATATATATATATATATATATATAGACAGATGATAAAGGTAAATTCCTATGGCTTAGGGGTTAGTGACTCCAACTGACACCAAATCAGTCAGGTTTCAAACCCTGGCTGGAAGTAACCTGGTGTCTATCTGTACTGATGAGTTCTGATATGGTGAAAAATATAAGCAGACTGAGATTGATAGATACGAATAGACTAAGGTGTATATATATATATATATATATATAGACTAAAACAAATATATAAATATAAATAGCATACAAAATAGATACATAGATTGCTAAATATGAACCAACTGAAATAGATATAAGAAACATAAGCTACCTTATTCTAATTACACGTTAAATTATGTAATCCTGACACCTGACTAAATACTGACACATTATCATTATCTGTGGATATTTCTTTTGGTGTAACAGAATATTCAAGATAATATTACCGCTACTAATATTGCTGGTGAAAATATATTTTAATAAATTATTAGAAGTGCAAAAACATACAAAGGCATGAAACAAGGTAAACTTCATACTTACTGGCATATAAATGATGACAAATAAAAAATAAGAAACAAAAGAATGACCGACCAGTTTCGATCTCGTTTTTCGTCAGGGTTCAACTGGGATTTTTTTTTTAATTCTTCAATATTTTAAAATATTAAAACTGAAGATGAATATGACAAGGGCAAAAAAAAAAAAAACAATGTGGGAGGCAGAGGGGTAGGCACTAGATGGTAATAATGTTGATTCCTAACAGACATTCTCTCTGCTTGCCGAGAGATGGGGTCCTAAGTTTAATATAAATGATGACAAATAAAAAATAAGAAACAAAAGAATGACCGACCAGTTTCGATCTCGTTTTTCGTCAGGGTTCAACTGGGATTTTTTTTTTAATTCTTCAATATTTTAAAATATTAAAACTGAAGATGAATATGACAAGGGCAAAAAAAAAAAACAATGTGGGAGGTAGAGGGGTAGGCACTAGATGGTAATAATGTTGATTCCTAACAGACATTCTCTCTGCTTGCCGAGAGATGGGGTCCTAAGTTTAATATAAATGATGACAAATAAAAAATAAGAAACAAAAGAATGACCGACCAGTTTCGATCCCGTTTTTCGTCAGGGTTCAACTGGGATTTTTTTTTTAATTCTTCAATATTTTAAAATATTAAAACTGAAGATGAATATGACAAGGGCAAAAAAAAAAAACAATGTGGGAGGCAGAGGGGTAGGCACTAGATGGTAATAATGTTGATTCCTAACAGACATTCTCTCTGCTTGCCGAGAGATGGGGTCCTAAGTTTAATATAAATGATGACAAATAAAAAATAAGAAACAAAAGAATGACCGACCAGTTTCGATCCCGTTTTTCGTCAGGGTTCAACTGGGATTTTTTTTTTAATTCTTCAATATTTTAAAATATTAAAACTGAAGATGAATATGACAAGGGCAAAAAAAAAAAAAACAATGTGGGAGGCAGAGGGGTAGGCACTAGATGGTAATAATGTTGATTCCTAACAGACATTCTCTCTGCTTGCCGAGAGATGGGGTCCTAAGTTTAATATAAATGATGACAAATAAAAAATAAGAAACAAAAGAATGACCGACCAGTTTCGATCCCGTTTTTCGTCAGGGTTCAACTGGGATTTTTTTTTTAATTCTTCAATATTTTAAAATATTAAAACTGAAGATGAATATGACAAGGGCAAAAAAAAAAAACAATGTGGGAGGCAGAGGGGTAGGCACTAGATGGTAATAATGTTGATTCCTAACAGACATTCTCTCTGCTTGCCGAGAGATGGGGTCCTAAGTTTAATATAAATGATGACAAATAAAAAATAAGAAACAAAAGAATGACCGACCAGTTTCGATCTCGTTTTTCGTCAGGGTTCAACTGGGATTTTTTTTTTAATTCTTCAATATTTTAAAATATTAAAACTGAAGATGAATATGACAAGGGCAAAAAAAAAAAAACAATGTGGGAGGCAGAGGGGTAGGCACTAGATGGTAATAATGTTGATTCCTAACAGACATTCTCTCTGCTTGCCGAGAGATGGGGTCCTAAGTTTAATATAAATGATGACAAATAAAAAATAAGAAACAAAAGAATGACCGACCAGTTTCGATCCCGTTTTTCGTCAGGGTTCAACTGGGATTTTTTTTTTAATTCTTCAATATTTTAAAATATTAAAACTGAAGATGAATATGACAAGGGCAAAAAAAAAAAAAACAATGTGGGAGGCAGAGGGGTAGGCACTAGATGGTAATAATGTTGATTCCTAACAGACATTCTCTCTGCTTGCCGAGAGATGGGGTCCTAAGTTTAATATAAATGATGACAAATAAAAAATAAGAAACAAAAGAATGACCGACCAGTTTCGATCTCGTTTTTCGTCAGGGTTCAACTGGGATTTTTTTTTTAATTCTTCAATATTTTAAAATATTAAAACTGAAGATGAATATGACAAGGGCAAAAAAAAAAAACAATGTGGGAGGTAGAGGGGTAGGCACTAGATGGTAATAATGTTGATTCCTAACAGACATTCTCTCTGCTTGCCGAGAGATGGGGTCCTAAGTTTAATATAAATGATGACAAATAAAAAATAAGAAACAAAAGAATGACCGACCAGTTTCGATCCCGTTTTTCGTCAGGGTTCAACTGGGATTTTTTTTTTAATTCTTCAATATTTTAAAATATTAAAACTGAAGATGAATATGACAAGGGCAAAAAAAAAAAAAACAATGTGGGAGGCAGAGGGGTAGGCACTAGATGGTAATAATGTTGATTCCTAACAGACATTCTCTCTGCTTGCCGAGAGATGGGGTCCTAAGTTTAATATAAATGATGACAAATAAAAAATAAGAAACAAAAGAATGACCGACCAGTTTCGATCCCGTTTTTCGTCAGGGTTCAACTGGGATTTTTTTTTTAATTCTTCAATATTTTAAAATATTAAAACTGAAGATGAATATGACAAGGGCAAAAAAAAAAAACAATGTGGGAGGCAGAGGGGTAGGCACTAGATGGTAATAATGTTGATTCCTAACAGACATTCTCTCTGCTTGCCGAGAGATGGGGTCCTAAGTTTAATATAAATGATGACAAATAAAAAATAAGAAACAAAAGAATGACCGACCAGTTTCGATCCCGTTTTTCGTCAGGGTTCAACTGGGATTTTTTTTTTAATTCTTCAATATTTTAAAATATTAAAACTGAAGATGAATATGACAAGGGCAAAAAAAAAAAACAATGTGGGAGGCAGAGGGGTAGGCACTAGATGGTAATAATGTTGATTCCTAACAGACATTCTCTCTGCTTGCCGAGAGATGGGGTCCTAAGTTTAATATAAATGATGACAAATAAAAAATAAGAAACAAAAGAATGACCGACCAGTTTCGATCTCGTTTTTCGTCAGGGTTCAACTGGGATTTTTTTTTTAATTCTTCAATATTTTAAAATATTAAAACTGAAGATGAATATGACAAGGGCAAAAAAAAAAAAACAATGTGGGAGGCAGAGGGGTAGGCACTAGATGGTAATAATGTTGATTCCTAACAGACATTCTCTCTGCTTGCCGAGAGATGGGGTCCTAAGTTTAATATAAATGATGACAAATAAAAAATAAGAAACAAAAGAATGACCGACCAGTTTCGATCCCGTTTTTCGTCAGGGTTCAACTGGGATTTTTTTTTTAATTCTTCAATATTTTAAAATATTAAAACTGAAGATGAATATGACAAGGGCAAAAAAAAAAAAACAATGTGGGAGGCAGAGGGGTAGGCACTAGATGGTAATAATGTTGATTCCTAACAGACATTCTCTCTGCTTGCTGAGAGATGGGGTCCTAAGTTTAATATAAATGATGACAAATAAAAAATAAGAAACAAAAGAATGACCGACCAGTTTCGATCCCGTTTTTCGTCAGGGTTCAACTGGGATTTTTTTTTTAATTCTTCAATATTTTAAAATATTAAAACTGAAGATGAATATGACAAGGGCAAAAAAAAAAAAACAATGTGGGAGGCAGAGGGGTAGGCACTAGATGGTAATAATGTTGATTCCTAACAGACATTCTCTCTGCTTGCCGAGAGATGGGGTCCTAAGTTTAATATAAATGATGACAAATAAAAAATAAGAAACAAAAGAATGACCGACCAGTTTCGATCTCGTTTTTCGTCAGGGTTCAACTGGGATTTTTTTTTTAATTCTTCAATATTTTAAAATATTAAAACTGAAGATGAATATGACAAGGGCAAAAAAAAAAAACAATGTGGGAGGTAGAGGGGTAGGCACTAGATGGTAATAATGTTGATTCCTAACAGACATTCTCTCTGCTTGCCGAGAGATGGGGTCCTAAGTTTAATATAAATGATGACAAATAAAAAATAAGAAACAAAAGAATGACCGACCAGTTTCGATCTCGTTTTTCGTCAGGGTTCAACTGGGATTTTTTTTTTAATTCTTCAATATTTTAAAATATTAAAACTGAAGATGAATATGACAAGGGCAAAAAAAAAAAACAATGTGGGAGGTAGAGGGGTAGGCACTAGATGGTAATAATGTTGATTCCTAACAGACATTCTCTCTGCTTGCCGAGAGATGGGGTCCTAAGTTTAATGTATAGAGACTCCAACGCCCATAAATGAAACACGGAGTGTGAACCAGACAGCACTGTGAACTGGTCCACACTAAAGTCGGTTACACAATTTCCGCTATTTATCAGATGTTCCACATTAGTGCCTGCCCTTTTTTTTCCTTTTTTATGTTCATCTTCAGTTTTATTATTTTAAGATATTGAAGAATTAAAAAAAAATCCCTGTTGAACCCTGTTAAAAAATGGTATATCGTCCACAATGACTCCTCCCCCACCGTTAGCGATTTGCAAAAAAACAATGTAGTGTATAAATTTAAATGCCCCTTTCGAGAATGTATCTCTAACAAACTAAATAATACCTACATTGGACATACTACTAACTCGCTTTCGCGGAAACTTACATTGCACTTAAATGAAAATTCTAACATATTCCGACATTTAAAACACCACGGCTATCAACACACACTTGTTAGGAAAACACTTGTTGAAAATACGCATATACTTAGACAAGAAAATAATAAACGAAAACTTAAAATTCTAGAAGCTATCTACATCAAACAGTTTAAACCTAGCCTAAATAAAATAAATTTCGACACCTCTACTAACATACTTCAATGCCTATAATCGAAGGGAGAGGTCATAGTTATTATACTTACCCCCTACACCATAGTAGCAGCAGTTCCCAGACCAATCCCTCATGCCACTATACACTCACTTGACCAAAAACCCACTACCACCATTCCTTCTCAGCCTACAGCCATGTGTGACACAAAAAATGGACCTGTCTAATTTTCTCTGTATAACTCCACTCTGTTAATAATAATTTAAATGTTCTATGTTCACTGAACATTAAATGTTCATCCTTTGATAATGGCTTATGTAAGCCGAAAGCTCAGACCTGATAAAAAAATCAACAATTATTGCGATTTCTTGTCGTCTTTCCATGACAACACTATCAAGCTAATCAGATCATACGAACGGATCTTACACAAAATAAATAGACAGAACTTGTCTATATTATTCAATGAAACCTGTATTAATATATATATATATATATACTAGCAGTATAGCCCAGCATTGCTCGGGTGTAATGAAAGCTTTAAAACTAATCCATAGTCCTGGAGCTCAGACTCTTTGGACGTTGGCACGAAAGACTAAAAAGCAATAGTTGTTTCCAGTTAAAGCGAAACCGTAGACTGAAAGAAAAATGAATGGATGTAAGTCAAATTTTGATTTCTTGTTATCGATATCAAATAAGTTTCTTTTTGTCGTAAACTGAATTTTGAAGGCTAAATAAGTCCTCTGAGTAAATGGTATCATGGCTGAGACTAAGGACTACAATTATACCTACTTAGAGCCAAACCCGAAGCAAAACTAAAAAGGTCTGAAAAAATACAGACATCAAGCAGATAAACAGACACACACACAAACATCTTGCCTTTTATATATATATATTATGGATTTTCTGCACTATTGTAAGAACTGCAACCTTGAAACTTCTGAATATCATTTCTTATGTCTTTGTCTATGAGTGTATCAAATTTGATTAAAATCGGACCACTCCTTCAATAACCCGATTTTTTCGATTATTGATTTTCGATATTTATCGAGGGTACCTTGACCCAACACCTAGCTAAAAACACTCGCAGATGCTTATAGTACAACTGTGTAAATTTTCAAGAAAATCAGTTCACCCGTTTCAGAGTCTATAGGTAACAGACACACACAGACAAAGTTCCATTTATAAATAAGTTTATATATATATATATGAAATGTTTGAACATTATTTTTTATCGATACCCATATTTAAGTAGCTATTCTGTTTTTAATGAAACAGTATTATATATTTATTCCTACCGGCCTGATTATTTACGATAAATTTTTATGACAAAAATATGTGCCATTCAACAGGATTCGAACCTGCGACCCCTATCGAATCCTTAAATACGGGTATCGATAAAAAATAATGTTCAAACAACTCATTTCAAATTGTCAGTTGCTTATAACCAAGTTTCATTAAAATATATATATATATATATATATATATATTATAAACAGTTATAAATCTGACATGTTCCACTTTTGTTAGAATGAGAAAAAAAAAACAATAACAAACAACAAAATTGTAATTTGTATTTATTTCTGAGATGAGTAATTTTCAATAATCTTGGAATTATTTCAAACTTTTGTTCTCATTTTGGTTGATATAGGTGTTATAATAAACGCCTGATGATGATCAGAGAGTACTTAGTCGAAACGTTGTGTCTATTATAATAGACACCTGATGATGATCAGAGGGTACTTAGTCAAAACATTGTGTCTATTATAACACCTATATCAACCAAGATGAGAACAAAAGTTTGAAATAATTCCAAGATTATTGAAAATTACTCATCTCAGAAATAAGTACAAATGATGACAAGTGGCACAAACCCACTAACATAAAAATACACCACTAAAGTCCTTCGAGACGGTGGCGTAGTGGATATAGTAGCTGGTTATACATGTGTTAGTATCATCTAGTGGTCATGAGTTCGATCCTTGGATTTGGTAGTGAGAGAACCACATTCCAATATGAAAGAACAATAATTGAATTCACAGGATATTTTGCAAGAATCAACAAGATATTCCACATCTGCCAATCTTTGGATATCTGATGATGACCAGAGGGTACTTGGTCGAAAATATCTATTATAACACCTGCACTACCAGCCATAATTATTAGAATTTTTCTTTTGTTAATACTGCACAATAACATGTGCATCAAATGAACTGTTCTGGTGTCCAGTTTTTGTGCTCTCTTCCCCATGCTAGTCTCTTCTTCTTATTGGCTGGCCAAAGCAAAGGCTTCCTGGCTGCCTTGTAAAATTTTGCAAAGTAATAATAACAAAAGAACCATTCTATTTTCATTTAGAACTATCCACTTGGCAATAAATATTAAAAGTAGTATGAAATACATCATTTTATTTAAAAAAACTGGAGTGGCCTAATAATTATGGCTGGTAATGTATATCAATCAAGATGAGAACAAAAGTTCGAAATAATTCCAAGATTATTAACAAAATTGTAATATGAGCTCTGGTAAAAATCAATTAGTGAGACATTAGGTTTATAAGTCCCAAAAAATTTCTACACTGATGTCCTCAAAGTGGTTCATTGGATAAAAGCGTTGGTAACAAAACCATAGAAAGAATGAGTTAAAGGGAGATAACTGCTACTGAGACATTGTGTAAGAAGAACAATCTATGCCAGTGAATCATATAAAGAGTTTAGTTTGAAATTCCAATCAAGGTCGGAGGATACAATGGCTGAAATGTTTTGGATATGGCAACAAAAATAAGGACAACAGTCCAAACAATGTAAATAGTGTAAAACATCAGTTAATTCTCTTTAGTTATTCAACCCTCCAAGTTTTTGTTCCCCCTGCTGTTACCAAGTATTGTACTCAACTTTTTGAGTCAAATTACTTTTTGGATTATTCAAATAACATTTTTATCCACTAGGCCATGTGTCCTTGTCACATGGAATTGGAACAATCTCCCCATGTTAACTAAATAAAGTGTTTAGTTCAAAATTTTGATGTATATCACCTGAAGAAGGTTGGATACAATGGTTGAAACAATGTGAATATGGCAATAAAGATGAGGACAACGGTCTGAATGATGTAAACAGTGTAAATAGTTCATCTCAGTAATAATGAAATCCTGAAGAAATCTGGATCATACAGTGACCAAAATGTGGTGAATCTGGCAATAAAGATGAGGACAACTGTCTAAATGATATAAATATTGGTTATTTACAGTATTTGCATTGTTTGGACTGTTGTCTTCATCTTTGTTACCATATTCATGACATTTTGGCCGTTGCATGCTCTGACCTTCTTCAGTTGATTGAAACTTTGAACTGAACTCTTTATTCCATACATTTGGATAGATTGTTCTCATTCCATTAGTTATGCTACTTCCAGATGTCTCAGTTATCTTCATTTAATTCAACTCCTTAAGTTTTATTTTCACCTCTGCTGTAGCCAGGTATTTTATCTACTGGGCCATGTGTCTTTAAGGAATACAGCCAATTGCCAAGGAATTGAAGAATTTAGCTAATGTCAAAAATGTTGTGAATATGGCAACAAAGATAAGAACTACAGTCCGATCGATGTAAATAGTGGAATTTTTTTTAAATCTGTCTTTTCCTTTTTTTGTCATTGAAAGGTTACAAGAGGTTAGCACGGCAGAGCAAAGTGTGACTGACAATCCCTGGACAGAAAAACTTACAGCTACCCTCTGTCCGAAAGGCTATATTCGAGTAAGAAGTTTTCTTTTTTCTTCCTTAAAAAAAGCTCTTATTTGATGTATTTTCTGAAATTGGGAATCAACAGATAATAGTTAAATCAGGAATATACGAAGGATAATCAAAGCCACAGTCATTGAAACCAAAGACTTGCTTGTGCTGATAAAACAAGAGCCCTTTCGTCAGTTTTTCTGAAAGTTGGCATAGTACTCTCTCCATTGATGGTGTGGCTCTTTTAAAGATAGTCAATAAATACAATGCCTTTTGCATCTCCAACAAACTGAAGCCACCACCTTCCCTGCAGATGAAACAACCTTGTCTTTCTTTGGAGCAGGTGAGGAGAGGGATGTACTAATTGCATGGATTGTCTTTTTGTCCCTGGCTTGAAGTGTTGAACCCATCATTCAAGGAAACCAGCTAGATCTACCGCAATGTCAGATTTTCATGTGACACAATCAGCCTGGTGCACGTTTGATCAGGTCTTAAGATGTGGCATCCACCGAGCAGAAACTTTCATCATGCTAATTTCATTATGCAGAATATTCTCAACTCTCTTGCGTAATATGTTAATACATTGGCTAATCGATTTATAGTTGATTGCCTGTCATCCATCACCATTTGCTGAACATGGTCAGTATTTTCCTCAGTGGTGGCAGGATGGCCAGACCTTTGTTCATCTTCAAATATCTCCCTTCCCCATCCACAAGAATTTACTCGGTCAACCAGACTGGCTTCAAGGTCCCACCCTTTTACAGTTAGATCAACTAAATGCAGGCGACAATTCTGCACCATCAGCTTCTTTTCTCGCATTTCCTGCCTGTGGAACTCTCTTCCATATACTTGCTTTCCTGACAGCTATAACCTCCAGGAATTTAAATGCAAAGTCAATTCCCATCTCTTATCCGCTTAACTCCAGCCCTTTCTACATCATCCTGTGTATCTTGTTCTTTTCCTTTCTCTCTACCTTCACAACTGTACTTCAATCCTGTGTTCACATCCTTCTCTTACCCTTTCACTGTCACCCCCCTGTAACTGGTTGGTCTTTGTCGTCACTCTCCTCCTGCCTAATACTTCAACTCTCTTATGTAACTCCAATCCTTTCTACATCACCCCGTATATCTTGTTCTTTTCCTTTCTCTCTACCTTCGCAACTGTCTTCACTCCTGTGTTCACATTCTTTTCTTGCCCTTTCTCTTTCAACCCCTGTAGCTGTTTTTTTTTTTTTTTTAATCATATCACCCCCAAGCAAGGCGGTAACGCCACTGATGTGCAGGGGGCTACGTAATAGTGAAAAGATTGGAAAAGAGAAAGCCGGAAACCACATCCTAAACAAGGAACAAGGGATGAGCCTCTTAACCTGTTCAATAGACGTGGTTGGAGTGTGAACCGGGCGATAGATAGATCTATCTACTCCAATTAGATCTTTGTCTTTGTCTTCACTCTCCTTCTGCCTAATACTTCAACTTTCTTATGTAACCCCCTGCACATCAGTGGTGTTAACGCCTTGCTTGGGGTGAAATGATTAAATAAAAAAATCCTAAATTCAGCTGGCCACATTTTCACTGTTGATAAAGCTGGAGTATCATTCCCTAATATAGCAATTATGTCAGCATGAATATCCTTAGGGGCTAAACTCTTTTTCTTCAAGTATTTGATGTGACTTACATGCAAATATCCTTAAGAAAGTTATGAATCCATCGCTTCTCCCTCCAGCTATGGGTTGAATAGCAGGACAGATTGTGTTCTGTAATCTTGGTTGGCAACCAGTCTACTGCAGAAAGAAATGGTAATCTACTGGGGGAAATTTTTTTCCTAGTCAGTCATGGATTGAAAAAGACATGATCACCCAAATGTGTATCACGTATGGTGCCTAACTTATTAACTGACTTGATAAAAACACATTGTTGCCAAATTTCATCCATTTTCAAGAGAAGTCACTAATTGTTACTTTTGAAGTTTTCTTTGAACGATCAAATGTCAGTTTACCTGGAAAGAAACAAAGCAGTTATTAATAAGAGTTGAATTTAATGCCTGCGAGATTTCACAGCTCTAACATCACTCCTTCATAGAAAGACTATGGACTTTTCAGCCACCTCTCATATCTGGAAAGAAACAATGCAGTTATTAATAAGAAGAGTAGAAATTAATGCCTGCAAGATTTCACAGCTCTAACATCACTCCTTCATAGAAAGACTATGGACTTTTCAGCCACCTCTCATATCTGGAAAGAAACAATGCAGTTATTAATAAGAAGAGTAGAAATTAATGCCTGCAAGATTTCACAGCTCTAACATCACTCCTTCATAGAAAGACTATGGACTTTTCAGCCACCTCTCATATCTGGAAAGAAACAATGCAGTTATTAATAAGAAGAGTAGAAATTAATGCCTGCAAGATTTCACAGCTCTAACATCACTCCTTCATAGAAAGACTATGGACTTTTCAGCCACCTCTCATATCTGGAAAGAAACAATGCAGTTATTAATAAGAAGAGTAGAAATTAATGCCTGCAAGATTTCACAGCTCTAACATCACTCCTTCATAGAAAGACTATGGACTTTTCAGCCACCTCTCATATCTGGAAAGAAACAATGCAGTTATTAATAAGAAGAGTAGAAATTAATGCCTGCAAGATTTCACAGCTCTAACATCACTCCTTCATAGAAAGACTATGGACTTTTCAGCCACCTCTCATATCTGGAAAGAAACAATGCAGTTATTAATAAGAAGAGTAGAAATTAATGCCTGCAAGATTTCACAGCTCTAACATCACTCCTTCATAGAAAGACTATGAACTTTTCAGCCACCTCTCATATCTGGAAAGAAACAAAGCAGTTATTAATAAGAGTTGAATTTAATGCCTGCGAGATTTCACAGCTCTAACATCACTCCTTCATAGAAAGACTATGAACTTTTCAGCCACCTCTCATATCTGGAAAGAAACAATGCAGTTATTAATAAGAAGAGTAGAAATTAATGCCGCAAGATTTCACAGCTCTAACATCACTCCTTCATAGAAAGACTATGGACTTTTCAGCCACCTCTCATATCTGGAAAGAAACAATGCAGTTATTAATAAGAAGAGTAGAAATTAATGCCTGCAAGATTTCATAGCTCTAGCATCTCTTCTTCTTCAGCCATCCTATGACCTTTTTAGCCCCCCCCACCCCCGTTATAAATCGAGTTTTCACGTGTTCGATTTTTACAGTGACTTTTCTCTTTTCCTTTTGACAGTTTAAAGTTGTTCGTCTTTCGGGAATGTTGGAGTTGGCTTTTTGTCGTCGTCAACTCTTTTCTAGTATAAATGGTATCGAATCAGAACGGACGAAGACGGGTCTTGGAGGATGGTGGGTAAGTATTACAATATCTTTACAAATAAAATCTGTGTTCATTTACTCACAAATCAATTCAGTCAATCAGATTGATTTGTGAGTTGTCAATAAATAGTGTTGATAAAAATATTTTCAATGACAAGAATTAAGATGAGGATAATTGTCTAAATTTAAATGGTATCTTCTTTTATGTACTGTGCTCCTTCAGAATGTAAGCCCTCCACAGCTTCTTTTTCCTCTTAGCTCATAGTATATTTTGTCTTGTTATTTCTTTTTGTTTGCTGCCAGATGAGAGGACAGACATCAAATAACATCCGGTACTCTTTTCTTTGCTTGTAATGAAATTTTTCTGTCTCTTAATACTCTACTCTGCTTTTGGAATGTGTCCTTGGCTATATATAAATTTAACCATCCACTGGTGCATTGAATACTGCTGTGACCTATGGTTGGGTGCCCCTGCATTCATTTCAAGAATTTCTTGATGAAATCTAGCAAAGAATCTGTAATATTATTGATCCTGACCTGGTAGCTCAATTCCAGTCACTTTCTCACCGTTGTAATGTGGCTTCCCTCTGTCTTTTCTACAAATAATTTCACGGCTTCTTCTCTGATGAGCTTAGCTCCCTGGTGCCCCCACTGCATGAATTTACTTGAGCTACTAGACTAGCGACTAGGTCCCACCCATTTACAGTGAAAGCAATCAAATATAACCACAACTTCTACTCTAGCAGCTTTTTTGCTTGCACTTCCAGCCTGTGGAATTGCCTTCTGAACGACAAATTGGGGTGCCGAATTCGAATTTCAGTTGAATCCCTTGCATTCACTTACGTACAAATACCCTTGGGAAAGGTATTAATCCATCTCTTCCCTCCAGTTATGGGTTAAATAATAGGACAGATTGGGTTCTATAGTCTTGGCTGGCAACCAGTCTACCACAGAAAGCAATGGCAACCTACTGCGGGATAATATTCTGCCCAGTCACTCATGTCTCTCTCTTTCGAGACATGATCGTCCAAAACATGTATCACGTATGGCACTTAACTGAGTGACACTTGCTTCCCTGAAAGCTACAATCTCCAAGAATTTAAATGCAAAATCAATTGACATCTTCTATCTTTTTGACTAACATCCTTTTTCTGACAACCCTTGTATCATGTTCTTCGTCCTTTCCACTCTACTCTCACGCAGCTCTCTTCACACCTGTATTCTCATCCTTCTCTTACTCATTCTCTGATTCCCCTGTAACTTGTTCCTTTTTCTCATCTCACCTCTTTTGTAACCCCCTGCACCCCAGTGGCAGTTCTGTTTTGCTTGGGGTGAAATGATTAAAAAAAAATGTCAATTCGACTTCGGACCTCACTGTTGCACTTTGTTTTCTGTCCACTTTCCAGATATTTAAATTTCTATACCTGCTCTATTTTAGTATCCCCAATCTATAATTGGCATTTTGGGCCCCCCCATTTTGCTGATGATGATGCGTTCAGATTTCTTGGAAGTTTAGTTCTTTCGTCTGGCTTTCTTCAAAAATAACTCCTCATCCCAGAAATTCTCACTGCAAAATATTTCCATTTTGAATGGATACAACTCTCTATCCAGTTTAACATTTTTATAATATATTTACACTCCCAACCATAATTATTAGGCAACCCCAATTTTTTAAATAAAATGATGTATTTCATACTATTTTTAAGTGAATAATTCTAAATGAAAATAGAATGTTTTTTTTTTGTTATTATTCATTCAGTTAAGTGCCATACATGAAACACGCTTGGGAGATCATGTCTCGAAAGAGATATGACTGACTGGGCAGAATATTATCCTGCAGTAGGTTGCCATTGCTTTCTGTGGTAGACTGGTTGCCAGCCAAGGTTATAGGACCCAATCTGTCCTGTTATTTAACCCCTACCTGGAAGGAAGAGACGGATTAATACCTTTTCCAAGGGTATTTGCATGTAAGTGAATGCAATGAATTCAGCTGAAATTCGAACTCGGCTCCCTGATTTCTCGTTCCGAGCCGATATCCACTGCACCACAACGCACATCCTATTTGTTATTATTACTTTGCAAAATTTCACAAGGCAAGGAAACAAAGATGAACTTGTCTTTTCCAGTCTTTTTATGGTCCCTATTTTTGACATCTCTTTTCTGGTCTTTTAACAGGTTTTGGGGTTTAACACTTTTTGTCCTGTTTGAGAATGGGTTTCTGGTCCCTTCTAAAGTCTACTTCAACTCTATACCTCTAATATCTCCTCTCCAATCTTCTGAACAGTATTAGAGGATTATCTCTTGTTTCCTGTTTAGGATTGTGTATTCAATCCCTTCTAAACTCTACTTCAACTCTATACCTCTAATATTTCCTTGCCAATCTTCTGAACAGTATTAGTGGATTATCACTTGTTTCCTGTTTAGGATTGTGTATTCAATCCCTTCTAAAGTCTACTTCAACTCTATACCTCTAATATCTCCTCTCCAATCTTCTGAACAGTATTAGTGGATTATCTCTTGTTTCCTGTTTAGGATTGTGTATTCAATCCCTTCTAAACTCTACTTCAACTCTATACCTCTAATATCTCCTTTCCAATCTTCTGAACAGTATTAGTGGATTATCTCTTGTTTCCTGTTTAGGATTGTGTATTCAATCCCTTCTAAAGTCTACTTCAACTCTATACCTCTAATATCTCCTTTCCAATCTTCTGAACAGTATTAGTGGATTATCTCTTGTTTCCTGTTTAGGATTGTGTATTCAATCCCTTCTAAACTCTACTTCAACTCTATACCTCTAATATCTCCTTTCCAATCTTCTGAACAGTATTAGTGGATTATCTCTTGTTTCCTGTTTAGGATTGTGTATTCAATCCCTTCTAAAGTCTACTTCAACTCTATACCTCTAATATCTCCTTTCCAATCTTCTGAACAGTATTAGTGGATTATCTCTTGTTTCCTGTTTAGGATTGTGTATTCAATCCCTTCTAAACTCTACTTCAACTCTATACCTCTAATATCTCCTTTCCAATCTTCTGAACAGTATTAGTGGATTATCTCTTGTTTTCTGTTTGGGATTGTGTATTCAATCCCTTCTAAAGTCTACTTCAACTCTATACCTCTAATATGTCCTCCCCAATCTTCTGAACAGTATTAGTGGATTATCTCTTGTTTCCTGTTTAGGATTGTGTATTCAATCCCTTCTAAAGTCTACTTCAACTCTATACCTTTAATATCTCCTCTCCAATCTTCTGAACAGTATTAGTGGATTATCTCTTGTTTCCTGTTTAGGATTGTGTATTCAATCCCTTCTAAAGTCTACTTCAACTCTATACCTCTAATATCTCCTCTCCAATCTTCTGAACAGTATTAGTGGATTATCTCTTGTTTCCTGTTTGGGATTGTGTATTCAATCCCTTCTAAAGTCTACTTCAACTCTATACCTCTAATATCTCCTCTCCAATCTTCTGAACAGTATTAGTGGATTATCTCTTGTTTCCTGTTTAGGATTGTGTATTCAATCCCTTCTAAACTCTACTTTAACTCTATACTTCTCACATCTCCTCTCCAATATTTTGAACAGGATTAGAGGTTTATCCCTAATTTCCTGTATGGGATTGGTTTTCTGGTCACTTCTAAATTCTACTTCATTTTATACTCCTAACATCTCCTCTCCAATCTTTGAACAGGATTAGGGCTTTATCCTTTGTTTCCTGTTTGGTATTGTTTTTCTGGTCCCTCCAAAATTCTACTACAATTTTATAGTTCTAACGTCTACTTTCCAGTCTTTTGAAGAATATTGGAGTTTAGGATCGGGTTTCTGAATCTTTCTAAATCTACTTCAACTCAATACTTCTAACATCTTCTCTCTGGTCTTTTAGACAGTATTAGAGTTTTATCTCCTGTTTTCTGCTTAGAATTGGTTTTCTGCTCTCTTCTAAAATCTACTTCAACTCCATACTTCTATTTTTTCTGCCTAAAACTGTGAAACTATTATTTTTTTTTTATTTTTGATAAAATATCTTTTGTTATAGGAGTAAATAGGTTTGCCTATTTGGTTCACACTCCTTCCTTGCCTTTTGAACAGGATTAGTGGTTTATCCCTTGCTTTCTGTTTAGGATTAGGATTCTGATTTTTTCTAATGTCTTCTCCTTCTGTTTCACTCCCAGTAACCTTTTTTGTCTTAGTGGCCTTATTGCCTTACTTGGTGTGAAATGAGAAAAGAAACAACACCAAAAAAATGTTTAATTTATGTGGTAATCATCAGGCATGAATTAAAAAGTAATCATTGTAAAATTTAAACACTGTTATTTATAACTAATTAATAGAGAAAAGCAGTTAATTTATTTATGAATAACCTGGCATTCTACACACACACACACACACACACACACACACACACACACACACACACACACACACATGTACAGGCCAGCACATATGCTCACATCATTGTCCCCTTTTTTTTTGTGGAGAGTGTCTGCTGGAGAGAAAGTATTTGTGTTTGAGAAAGAGGGGCAGGTTATAGGGGGTGTCAGGAAGTGGGTAGGAGAGGGATGAGAATACTGCAGAAATGAGATGAGAGGATGCAAGTTAGTGAGATAAAAGATGACTATTGACTTTACATTTAAATTATTGGACATTGTAGTTGTCAGGGAAGTAAGTGGGAGGAGATTCCACAGGCGGGAAGTGCGAGAAAAGAAGCTGCTAAAGTAGAATTTGCGTTTCATAAAATTTCTTGGCTTCATTGAAGATGGTTTCACATAAAGAATTATCAGGTATCTGACAAGTCTTCCAGTGATAACGCACCTGCATTTTGCCAAACACTCAACTGCTATTTTGTAGAAGTTAAGTTTTGTAGACTTATTTTTTTTCACCTTAAATTCTGTTAAGTTTACAGAGTGCACCACAATGCACATCGAAAGACCAACCTGTTATATTATAAAAGTTTTGCAAAAATTATTCCATATTCCCAGTGATTAAAGTGTCCTTTTTGTTAATTTTATATCAATCTCTTTTCAAAATTTAAAATGAAGCATTATATCCCCCTCATCCCGAACATGAAGAAAGGGCAAACCTGTACAACATTACCACCACCTAAAAATTTCTTGATTATCATTTTTGTTTACTTTTTTCAGTGCAATATTATCGATTAGACCCTAAACTTTCTGATTATCAAAAGAAATTTGGAAATAAAAATCATTATTTAAGATTTTTAGGGGGTGCTCAGTTTCTCATACAGCGTTATAGTAAATCGATCCTCCATTTTGTAAACACTTGCGTTGGGGTTGCTTTGATGTCTCTGAGACCATGTATAGAGAAGCTTACAATTTGAAGATTGACAAACCCATGGAAAAGTTTTAATTATCCCTACTTCATATCAATGAAAAATGTTATTTGAAACATTAAAAAAAAAATTTTGGAAAGAGTTTCTTTAAAATAATTCCTATTCTAAAAAATGTTCAATGAAAAATACGACATGTAAAACATTAAAAAAACAAAAAAATTTTGACAGAGAATCTTTAAAATAATTCCTATTCTAAAAAAAATTTTGACTGAAAACATATTTTCGGAACGATTTTTTTTCATTGATTTCCTACAAGTTTTGGCAAAAAAAGAAAAAGGGCAACAACTCGAAGCGAGTGCTTCCGAAATGGAGGATCGATTTACTATAATGTTGTATGAGAAACTGAGCACCCCTTAGAAATCTTTAAATATTGAATTTTTTCCAATTTTTTTTTGAAAATCGGAAACTTTATGTACTAATTGATATGAATACACAGAAAAAAAAAATGATAATCAATAAATTTACAGGTGGTGGTAATGTTGTACATGTCCGAAAAAAGAAATTTATTTTCTGCATGAGTTCATGTTTGGTCTTAATGTTACTGAAACTGCTGCCAACATTAACAGAGTGGAGGAGACATTTATGATCAGCCAGTGTGGCACTGGTTTCTGAAGTTCTTTGGTGAGGATACAAATCTTGAAGATCAAGGTGATAGAAGATGCCCACCTGTAATTGATAATCAATATCTGAAAACACCAGGCGAGCAAAATCCACGTCAAATTGTCAGAGGGATGTCTCAGATAATGGAATGGGTGTCAGCATTTCAACAATATCAGACCATCTCATGGTGAAGAATCTTGATTAATCATATGAACTGGTCCTGGGTATGGCCTTAAACTGCATCCAGTAGCAAGGCCTCTGACTGGGAGGTTGTGAGGAGCATGGAACCACCTTTTAATTGCTGTTGTTCCCAGGTCCACCCTGACCCAGAGTGGTAGCTTCTGTTAGGGTCCCAGCTATGGGTAAATAGTTAACCCCTAAACTGGGGTCAAAATGTTATGAAAGTATTTACCAACAAAACTTTTTTGAATGAAAAATATTACCAACAAAATTTTTTTTGAATGAAAAATATTACCAACAAAACCTTTTTTTGAATGAAAAATATTAGCAACAAAAATTTTTTTGAATGAAATATGTTACCAACAAAACTTCATTGAATGAAAAATGTTACCAACAATACTTTATTGAAATTGAACCATATTAAAAAAAAAAATGTGATTCCAATATTCAAAGACTGACCCTTAAATGACCAAAACGTTTGATGGGACGTTAAACTTAAACCAAACCAAACCAATCATATGAACTCTGTGAAAATCAAAGAGTTTTAGATTTTAAAGTGTGTTCAAAGCAGCATCTGAAAAATTTGAATGATCCATTTTTTATTTGAAGAGTGACTTGTGATGAAAAATGAATCCTTTATGATAATCGTGAACTATTTTCGAAATGGTTTGATCATGACAAAAGCCTTGAATACTTTCCGAAATCGATATTGCACCAACAGAAGATTATGGTGATTGTCTGGTGGTCCACCATTGACATTATCCATTTCAGCTTTCTGGGATTTACCCAGAGCATCACTGCCAAAATTTACTGTCAGCATCTAGATGAAACGCACATTCTGGTAAGCAAAATGCAATCAGCTAATCAATGAGTTTCAGTTTGATGAGTTTATAACAATTCTTGGCCATATGTTGTCAAGATAACACTGCAGAGACTCACTGACTTGGGATACAGGTTTTTGCCACACCCACTATATTCCCCTGATTTCTCACCCACTGAACATGACGTTTTTCATGCATGTTGACAATTCTTTTAATCCAAAAGACATTCCATTACAAAGAAGATGCAGGATCTGCATTCAAAGATTTCTTGGCACCTAAACATTTAAAGGCAGAAAACCTTGCAACTCGATGGCAGAAATGTATATATGATCCAGATTCCTATTTGGACGGAATTAAACGCTTTCTAAATATGTTGATTCAGGAATAAAAGTTGGTTTTGATATATCCCGGAAAGGAATGTCAGTGTAAAGATCAGTGGAAGAATGGTACTTTACACAGGAAATAGATATAACAGATTTATTGTACGAAGATACAATTAACAATAAGATACAGTTAAGCAATCAACGAGTAGGAGCGGAATAAACTATCAAATAGAGAATGCCTTCGCCTAAGACAGTTGCTCCCTTCGCACTGCTCGTCACCGTCTCTTATAATCTAAAGCATTCTATTCTCGGGGATGTCAGGATGTTCCACTATAACAGGTTCTAAAACTGGACATTATTTTTTTAACCCCCTAATTATTTGTCTATTTTTTTGAGATGAGGTCGTATTTATACTATTTACATTATTTGGACTATTGTCCTCATCTTTATCCACTGGGCCATGCATCCTTAAGGACACATGACCCAGTGGATATAGATGTTGGTTAGTTCCTGTGACTTGACCCAAAGAGTTGTGAGTTCAATACCAGGATACAGCAGTGGGGAACAAGTAACTTACAGGGTTAGAGGGAGATAACTTATGACTACCAAAAGTGGCTCTACATAAGGAATGAGAATGATATACCCCAGTAATTGTAATAAAAGGTTCAGTTTGAAATTCCTAGCACCTGAAGAAGGCCGGAGCATACAATGGGCTGAAACATTGTACAAATGGCAACAAAGATGAAGACAATAGTCGGAATAATGTAAATAGTGTATATAATATTTTTTCATTGATCTTTTTCATTTGTCTTTTTTGTTATGTCTTAGATAGAAGATATACAAGGGATCAATATAATACATTGCAGCCCCTTAGACTCCACTGAGTTATATGGGGCCACAGCCTCACCATGACAGGTGTGGGTATTATGTAAGTAGGTTTTATAGGATGAATTTACTAGACTCATGCCCAAATGGTTTTAAATTCAGATTTGTCCCGCGATTAGACTAGTTGCCGATGAAGGCTAGAGTGACCACTTTACCCTACTATTTAACCCATAGCTGAGAGGGAGAATAGATTCATACTTTTTGCAATAGTAGTAATAATAATAAATTGATACAGTCATTGCTTGACCACACTTAAAGTCATTGTGACTTTGCCTGTGACTGCATAGTATGTGCTATGCTAGGGGTATATACAGTTTTGAATTCAGGGTTGTCATTCTCCTAAACTGGTTGAAAACCATGGCAAGTGAGCCTAGTTTGTCCTACTATTTAACCCATAGATGGGCATAGAAAGAAATGATAGGTGTGGCTGCTAAGGTTTCTGTATTTATGAGAGAAAGTTGCTAGCCCCATAATGAATTAGTCTTGAATTCAGAGTTGTCATTTCTTAGATTGGTTGCCAAGCAAAAGCAAAGCGCCACGTTTACCATACTATTTAACTCATAGCTAGGGGGAAAAGAAATGGATTTATACTTTTTCCAAGAGTAATAATTATAATAATGATACATTGATGCATTTTTTACAGTTTATATTCTAGAGACATTATGAGTTTCATAACCTTGTCAATGGCTGCGAAGTATGTGCTTTACCAAGGGTACAAATCCTTCTCCTACACTACCAATCAAAGCTAGAGAATCTAGTGTGCCCTACTGTTTAACTCATAGCTGGATGAAGAGGCAGTAAATTTTAACTTTTTCTAAATTTATCTGCACGAAAAAAAATATTATGAATTCAAATTTGAACTTGGCTTGCTGATTTCTTATTCTGGGTCATTAACCATTATACCACCTGCACATTCATATCAAATTATGATTCTTAATTCTTTTATGACCTTATATTTTCTGTTGGTGTCATGGTATGTTTCTGGCCAATCTATCTTTTTTAGCTGTTAAATTAATATTAATAATAACATTAATATTAGTTAATTAATATGAATAATATTAATATTAATTAATATTATTATTAATTAATATTAATAATAATATGAATAATATCATTATTAATCAATATTATTTAATATTATTATTAATTAATATTAATAATAATATTAATATTAATTAAGTAATATTAATTAGGAATATGGTTAGGTCTTGAAGGCTGTGACAATGTGTTTAGTAAAATAAAGAAAGGTAAAGAAGTTTTTGGGTATTACCTATTTATTATACATTAATATTTCGAGATCAAAATCTCATCTTCAGAATGGGAGAGGAGCGAGTGTCTGTCCGAGTGAGTCTGTGCCTTTCAAGGAATGGCCATTCCTGGCTGCTGCTGGTGCTGTCATTAATTTTACTGTGTGTTTGTGTGTGTAAGTGTGTTAGAGCATGTATATGTGTGTGTTTGTGTGTGTGTGATATATGTGTGATTTACAGTTGGGACATTTTTCTGCTTTGATGATATCAGTTATCATATTAATTAATATTATTATATTAATAATTAATTAATTAATATTAATAATATGACTTCAAAGTTAAAATCTTAAGACTCTGAGATAATTTTTTTTTTGTCCTTATGCCTATTTTAAGATACCAGCTGAAGAATGGATTAACCAGAAAAACAAAATGTGGTTTTTTACCACATTTGATCTTATCAGCCAAAGAACTGACTATATATCCATTATAAATTATATATAAGCCTTCTCATTACAGACAGTATTATTAATATTTCCGCAATCTATCTGCCAAATATCCACCCACATATCTGACTGGAAAAAGTTCACCGAGTCTCCAGTTCGGATCAATGCAAATTGCTTTTGATTTTGAAAAGAGCTGATGAAAAAAAAAAATGCAGTGAAAAGTCGGCTTTGATTTCCAAAGTTTAAAATAGATGCTGGATCTTGTGACTTTCTAGAAAGAAAAGGACTTAGAAGAAGAGGAAGGGTGGGTCTTGCAGGATCAGGAAGTACAATGGCACATTTGAAGCTTTGCTAAATAATCAATACTACTGAGAGTAAAAAAGAGAGTGATAAGAAAAACAAGTATAAGGGTTAGGGAGGGAAATAGAAAAAGAAAGACAGACTGGAGTTAGAGAGGACTTCATCTTAGAATCACTAAACCACCGAAGATTATTTCTATTCTTATTGGGTGCGAAACAAGTGATAAAATCAAATATGTGCAATGATGAAACAACCAACTTCATCTAAGAATCACTTAACCACTGAAGATTATTTCTATTCTTATTGGGTGGAAGCAAGTGAAGTAAAATCAAATATGTGCAATGATGAAACAACTTCATCTAAGATAATAACACTGAAGATTATTTCTATTCTTATTGGGTGGGAAACAAATTACAAAGTAAAATCAAATAATGCAATGATGAAACAACTTCATCTAAGAATCACTAAACCACTGAAGAGTATTTCTATTCTTATTGGGTGGGAAACAAGTGATAAAATCAAATATGTGCAATGATGAAACAACTTCATCTAAGAATCACTAAACCACTGAAGAGTATTTCTATTCTTATTGGGTGCGAAACAAGTGATAAAATCAAATATGTGCAATGATGATACAACTTCATCTAAGAATCACTTAACCACTGAAGATTATTTCTATTCTTATTGGGTGGGAAACAAGTGATAAAATCAAATATGTGCAATGATGAAACAACTTCATCTAAGAATCACTAAACCACTGAAGAGTATTTCTATTCTTATTGGGTGGGAAACAAGTGATAAAATCAAATATGTGCAATGATGAAACAACTTCATCTAAGAATCACTAAACCACTGAAGAGTATTTCTATTCTTATTGGGTGGGAAACAAGTGATAAAATCAAATATGTGCAATGATGAAACAACTTCATCTAAGAATCACTAAACCACTGAAGAGTATTTCTATTCTTATTGGGTGCGAAACAAGTGATAAAATCAAATATGTGCAATGATGAAACAACTTCATCTAAGAATCACTAAACCACTGAAGTATTTCTATTCTTATTGGGTGGGAAACAAGTGATAAAATCAAATATGTGCAATGATGATACAACTGTCTAAGAATCACTAAACACTGAAAGTATTTCTCACTGTATTTGGGTGAAGCAAGTGACGATAAAATCAAATATGTGCAATGATGATACAACTTCATCTAAGAATCACTAAACCACTGAAGAGTATTTCTATTCTTATTGGGTGGGAAACAAAGTGATAAAATCAAATATGTGCAATGATGAAACAACTTCATCTAAGAATCACTAAACCACTGAAGAGTATTTCTATTCTTATTGGGTGCGAAACAAGTGATAAAATCAAATATGTGCAATGATGAAACAACTTCATCTAGAATCACTAAACCACTGAAGAGTATTTCTATTCTTATTGGGTGGGAAACAAGTGATAAAATCAAATATGTGCAATGATGATACAACTTCATCTAAGAATCACTAAACCACTGAAGAGTATTTCTATTCTTATTGGGTGGGAAACAAGTGATAAAATCAAATATGTGCAATGATGATGATACAACTTCATCTAAGAATCACTAAACCACTGAAGAGTATTTCTATTCTTATTGGGTGGGAAACAAGTGATAAAATCAAATATGTGCAATGATGAAACAACTTCATCTAAGAATCACTAAACCTGAAGAGTATTTCTATTCTTATTGGGTGGAAACAGTGATAAAATCAAATGGCAATGATGAAACAACTTCTCCTAAGAATCACTAAACCACTGAAGAGTATTTCTATTCTTATTGGGTGGGAAACAAGTGATAAAATCAAATATGTGCAATGATGTTTCTTCATCTAAGAATCACTAAACCACTGAAGAGTATTTCTATTCTTATTGGGTGGGAAACAAGTGATAAAATCAAATATGTGCAATGATGAAACAACTTCATCGAAGAATCACTAAACCACTGAAGAGTATTTCTGTTCTTATTGGGTGCGAAACAAGTGATAAAATCAAATATGTGCAATGATGATACAACTTCATCTAGAATCACTTAACCACTGAAGAGTATTTCTATTCTTATTGGTGAAACAAGTGATAAAATCAAATATGTGCAATGATGATACAACTTCATCGAAGAATCACTTAACCACTGAAGAGTATTTCTATTCTTATTGGGTGGGAAACAAGTGATAAAATCAAATATGTGCAATGATGATACAACTTCATCGAAGAATCACTTAACCACTGAAGAGTATTTCTATTCTTATTGGGTGGGAAACAAGTGATAAAATCAAATATGTGCAATGATGATACAACTTCATCGAAGAATCACTTAACCACTGAAGAGTAATTCTATTCTTATTGGGTGGGAAACAAGTGACAAAATCAAATATGTACAATTATGATACAACTTCATCTAAGAATCACTAAACCACTGAAGAGTATTTCTATTCTTATTGGGTGGGAAACAAGTGATAAAAATCAAATATGTGCAATGATGATACAACTTCATCTAAGAATCACTTAACCACTGAAGAGTATTTCTATTCTTATTGGGTGGAAACAAGTGATAAAATCAAATATGTGCAATGATGAAACAACTTCATCTAAGAATCACTAAACCACTGAAGAGTATTTCTATTCTTATTGGGTGAAACAAGTGATAAAATCAAATATGTGCAATGATGAAACAACTTCATCGAAGAATCACTTAACCACTGAAGAGTATTTCTATTCTTTTTGGGTAGGAAACAAGTGATAAAATCAAATATGTGCAATGATGATACAACTTCATCTAAGAATCACTTAACCACTGAAGAGTATTTCTATTCTTATTGGGTGCGAAACAAGTGATAAAATCAAATATGTACAATGATGAAACAACTTCATCTAAGAATCACTAAACCACTGAAGAGTATTTCTATTCTTATTGGGTAGGGAAACAAGTGATAAAATCAAATATGTGCAATGATGATACAACTTCATCTAAGAATCACTAAACTACTGAAGAGTATTTCTATTCTTATTGGGTGCGAAACAAGTGATAAAATCAAATATGTGCAATGATGATACAACTTCATCTAAGAATCACTAAACCACTGAAGAGTATTTCTATTCTTATTGGGTGGGAAACAAGTGATAAAATCAAATATGTGCAATGATGAAACAACTTCATCTAAGATACTAAACCACTGAAGAGTATTTCTATTCTTATTAGGTTGGGAAACAAGTGATAAAATCAAATATGTGCAATGATGAAACAACTTCATCTAAAGAATCACTAAACCACTGAAGAGTAATTCTATTCTTATTGGGTGGGAAACAAGTGATAAAATCAAATATGTGCAATTATGATACAACTTCATCTAAGAATCACTAAACCACTGAAGAGTATTTCTATTCTTATTGGGTGAAACAAGTGATAAAATCAAATATGTGCAATGATGAAACAACTTCATCTAAGAATCACTAAACCACTGAAGAGTAATTCTATTCTTATTGGGTAGAATCAAGTGATAAAATCAAATATGTGCAATTATGATACAACTTCATCAAGAATCACTAAACCACTGAAGAGTATTTCTATTCTTATTGGGTGGGAAACAAGTGATAAAATCAAATATGTGCAATGATGAAACAACTTCATCTAAGAATCACTAAACCACTGAAGAGTAATTCTATTCTTATTGGGTGGGAAACAAGTGATAAAATCAAATATGTGCAATTGATACAACTTCATCTAAGAATCACTAAACCACTGAAGAGTATTTCTATTCTTATTGGGTGGGAAACAAGTGATAAAATCAAATATGTGCAATGATGAAACAACTTCATCTAAGAATCACTAAACCACTGAAGAGTAATTCTATTCTTATTGGGTGGGAATCAAGTGATAAAATCAAAAATATAATGTGCAATTATGATACAACTTCATCTAGGAATCACTAAACCACTGAAGAGTATTTCTATTCTTATTGGGTAGGAAATAAGTGATAAAATCAAATATGTGCAATGATGATACAACTTCATCTAAGAATCACTATTCACCTGAAGAGTAATTCTATTCCTTATTGGGTGCGAAACAGAGCTGATAAAATCAAATATGTGCAATGATGGTAGCTTCATGCAAGATACTTAACCACTGAAGAGTATTTCTATTCTTATTGGGTGGGAAACAAGTGATAAAATCAAATATGTGCAATGATGATACAACTGTCGAAGAATCACTTAACCACTGAAGAGTATTTCTATTCTTATTGGGTGGGAAACAAGTGATAAAATCAAATATGTGCAATGATGATACAACTTCATCGAAGAATCACTTAACCACTGAAAGTATTTCTATTCTTATTGGGTGGGAAACAAGTGATAAAAATCAAATATGTGCAATGATGATACAACTTCATCGAAGGAATCACTTAACCACTGAAGAGTAATTCTATTCTTATTGGGTGGGAAACAAGTGACAAAATCAAATATGTGCAATTATGATACAACTTCATCTAAAGAATCACTAAACCACTGAAGAGTATTTCTATTCTTATTGGAGGTTGGGAAACAAGTGATAAAATCAAATATGTGCAATGATGATACAACTTCATCTAGAAATCACTTAACCACTAGAAAGAGTATTTCTATTCTTATTGGGTGAAACAAGTGATAAAATCAAATATGTGCAATGATGAAACAACTTCATCTAAGAATCACTAAACCACTGAAGAGTATTTCTATTCTTATTGGGTGGGAAACCAGTGATAAAATCAAATATGTGCAATGATGAAACAACTTCATCGAAGAATCACTTAACCACTGAAGAGTATTTCTATTCTTTTTGGGTAGGAAACAAGTGATAAAATCAAATATGTGCAATGATGATACAACTTCATCTAAGAATCACTTAACCACTGAAGAGTATTTCTATTCTTATTGGGTGCGAAACAAGTGATAAAATCAAATATGTGCAATGATGAAACAACTTCTAAGAATCACTAAACCACTGAAGAGTATTTCTATTCTTATTGGGTGGGAAACAAGTGATAAAATCAAATATGTGCAATGATGATACAACTTCATCTAAGAATCACTAAACCACTGAAGTATTCTATTCTTATTGGGTCTTGAAAGTAAAGTGATAAAATCAAATATGTGCAATGATGATACAACTTCATCTAAGAATCACTAAACCACTGAAGAGTATTTCTATTCTTATTGGGTGGGAAACAAGTGATAAAATCAAATATGTGCAATGATGAAACAACTTCATCTAAAGATGCTAAACCACTGAAGAGTATTTCTATTCTTATTGGGTGGGAAACAAGTGATAAAATCAAATATGTGCAATGATGAAACAACTTCATCTAAGAATCACTAAACCACTGAAGAGTAATTCTATTCTTATTGGGTGGGAAACAGTGATAAATCAAATATGTGCAATGATGATACAACTTCATCTAAGAATCACTAAACCACTGAAGAGTATTTCTATTCTTATTGGGTGAGAAAACAAGTGATAAAATCAAATATGTACAATTATGATACAACTTCATCTAAGAATCACTAAACCACTGAAGAGTATTTCTATTCTTATTGGGTGAAACAAGTGATAAAATCAAATATGTGCAATGATGAAACAACTTCATCTAAGAATCACTAAACCACTGAAGAGTAATTCTATTCTTATTGGGTGGGAAACAAGTGATAAAATCAAATATGTGCAATTATGATACAACTTCATCTAAGAATCACTAAACCACTGAAGAGTATTTCTATTCTTATTGGGTGGGAAACAAGTGATAAAATCAAATATGTGCAATGATGAAACAACTTCATCTAAGAATCACTAAACCACTGAAGAGTAATTCTATTCTTATTGGGTGGGAATCAAAGAGTGATAAAATCAAATATGTGCAATTATGATACAACTTCATCTAAGAATCACTAAACCACTGAAGAGTATTTCTATTCTTATTGGTGGGAAACAAGTGATAAAATCAAATATGTGCAATGATGAAACAACTTCATCTAAGAATCACTAAACCACTGAAGAGTAATTCTATTCTTATTGGTGGGAAACAAGTGATAAAATCAAATATGTGCAATTATGATACAACTTCATCTAAGAATCTAAACCACTGAAGAGTATTTCTATTCTTATTGGGTAGGAAACAAGTGATAAAATCAAATATGTGCAATGATGAAACAACTTCATCTAAGAATCACTAAACCACTGAAGAGTAATTCTATTCTTATTGGGTGGGAATCAAGTGATAAAATCAAATATGTGCAATTATGATACAACTTCATCTAAGAATCACTAAACCACTGAAGAGTATTTCTATTCTTATTGGGTAGGAAACAAGTGATAAAATCAAATATGTGCAATGATGATACAGCTTCATCTAAGAATCACTAAACCACTGAAGAGTAATTCTATTCTTATTGGGTGGGAAACAAGTGATAAAATCAAAAATATGTGCAATGATGAAACAACTTCATCTAAGAATCACTAAACCACTGAAGAGTATTTCTATTCTTATTGGGTGGGGAAACAAGTGATAAAATCAAATATGTGCAATGATGATACAACTTCATCTAAGAATCACTAAACCACTGAAGAATATTTCTATTCTTATTGGGTAGGAAACAAGTGATAAAATCAAATACGTGCAATGATGAAACAACTTCATCTAAGAATCACTAAACCACTGAAGAGTAATTCTATTCTTATTGGGTGGGAAACAAGTGATAAAATCAAATATGTGCAATTATGATACAACTTCATCTAAGAATCACTAAACCACTGAAGAGAGTATTTCTATTCTTGTGTGGGTGGGAAACAAGTGATAAAATCAAATATGTGCAATGATGAAACAACTTCATCTAAGAATCACTAAACCACTGAAGAGTAATTCTATTCTTATTGGGTGGGAATCAAGTGATAAAATCAAATACTTACAATTATGATACAACTTCATCTAAGAATCACTAAACCACTGAAGAGTATTTCTATTCTTATTGAGTCAGGAAAACAAGTGATAAAATCAAATATGTGCAATGATGAAACAACTTCATCTAAGAATCACTAAACCACTGAAGAGTAATTCTATTCTTATTGGGTGGGAAACAAGTGATAAAATCAAATATGTGCAATTATGATACAACTTCATCTAAGAATCACTAAACCACTGAAGAGTATTTCTATTCTTATTGGAGTGGGAAACAAGTGATAAAATCAAATATGTGCAATGATGAAACAACTTCATCCTAAGAATCACTAAACCACTGAAGAGTAATTCTATTCAACCCATTGTTGGTGGGAATCAAGTGATAAAATCAAATATATGTGCAATTATGATACAACTTCATCTAAGAATCACTAAACCACTGAAGAGTATTTCTATTCTTATTGGGTAGGAAACAAGTGATAAAATCAAATATGTGCAATGATGAAACAACTACATCTAAGAATCACTAAACCACTGAAGAGTAATTCTATTCTTATTGGGTGGGAAACAAGTGATAAAATCAAATATGTGCAATGATGAAACAACTTCATCTAAGAATCACTAAACCACTGAAGAGTATTTCTATTCTTATTGGGTGGGAAACAAGTGACAAAATCAAATATATTGCAAAGAAATTATGATACAACTTCATCTAAGAATCACTAAACCACTGAAGAGTATTTCTATTCTTATTGGGTGGGAAACAAGTGATAAAATCAAATATGTGCAATGATGAAACAACTTCATCTAAGAATCACTAAACCACTGAAAGAGTATTTCTATTCTTATTGGGTGGGAAACAGAGTGATAAAAATCAGAAATATGTGCAATGATGAAACAACTTCATCTAAGAATCACTAAACCACTGAAGAGTATTTCTATTCTTATTGGGTGGGAAACAAGTGATAAAATCAAATATGTGCAATGATGAAACAACTTCATCTAAGAATCACTAAACCACTGAAATTATTTCTATTCTTATTGGGTGGGAAACAAGTGATAAAATCAAATATGTGCAATGATGATACAACTTCATCTAAGAATCACTAAACCACCAGAAGAGAGTATTTCTATTCTGTGGGTGGAAACAAGTGATAAAATCAAATAAATGTGCAATGATGAAACAACTTCATCTAAGAATCACTAAACCACTGAAGAGTAATTCTATTCTTATTGGGTGGGAAACAAGTGATAAAATCAAATATGTGCAAAAATTATGATACAACTTCATCTAAGAATCACTAAACCACTGAAGAGAGTATTTCTATTCTTATTGGGTGGGAAACAAGTGATAAAATCAAATATGTGCAATGATGAAACAACTTCATCGAAGAATCACTTAACCACTGAAAAGGTATTTCTATTCTTTTTGGGTAGGAAACAAGTGATAAAATCAAATATGTGCAATGATGATACAACTTCATCTAAGAATCACTAAACCACTGAAGAGTATTTCTATTCTTATTGGGTGCGAAACAAGTGATAAAATCAAATATGTGCAATGATGAAACAACTTCATCTAGAATAACTAAACCACTGAAGAGTATTTCTATTCTTATTGGGTGCGAAACAAGTGATAAAATCAAACCTTATTTTAATTATGATACAACTTCATCTAAGAATCACTAAACCACTGAAGGTATTTCTATTCTTATTGGGTGGGAAACAAGTGATAAAATCAAATATGTGCAATGATGATACAACTTCATCTAAGAATCACTAAACCACTGAAGAGTATTTCTATTCTTATTGGGTGCGAAACAAGTGATAAAATCAAATATGTGCAATGATGATACAACTTCATCTAAGAATCACTAAACCATAAAGTATTTCTATTCTTAGTGGGTAGAAACAAGTGATAAAATCAAATATGTGCAATGATGATACAACTTCATCTAAGAATCACTAAACCACTGAAGAGTATTTCTATTCTTATTGGGTGCGAAACAAGTGATAAAATCAAATATGTGCAATTATGATACAACTTCATCTAGAATCACTAAACCACTGAAGAGTAATTCTATTCTTATTGGGTGGGAAACAAGTGATAAAATCAAATATGTGCAATTATGATACAACTGTCTAAGAATCACTAAACCACTGAAGAGTATTTCTATTCTTATTGAGTGTGAAACAAGTGATAAAATCAAATGTGTGCAATGATACAGTACAACTTCATCTAAGAATCACTAAACCACTGGTATTCTATTCTTATTGGGTGGGAAACAAGTGATAAAATCAAATATGTGCAATTATGATACAACTTCATCTAAGAATCACTAAACCACTGAAGAGTATTTCTATTCTTATTGGTGGGAAACAAAGTGATAAAATCAAATATGTGCAATGATGATACAACTTCATCTAAGAATCACTAAACCACATAGTATTTCTATTCTTATTAGATTGCCAGAAACAAGTGATAAAATCAAATATATTGCAATGATGATACAACTACATCTAAGAATCACTAAACCACTGAAGAGTATTTCTATTCTTATTGGGTGGGAAACAAGTGATAAAATCAAATATGTGCAATTATGATACAACTTCATCTAAGAATCACTAAACCACTGAAGAGTATTTCTATTCTTATTGGGTAGGAAACAAGTGATAAAATCAAATATGTGCAATGATACAACTTCATCTAAGAATCACTAAACCACTGAAGAGTATTTCTATTCTTATTAGATTGCAGGAAACAAAGTGATAAAATCAAATATGTGCAATTATGATACAACTTCATCTAAGAATCACTAAACCACACTGAAAAGTATTTCTATTCTTGTGGTGGGAAACAAGTGATAAAATCAAATATGTGCAATTATGATACAACTTCATCTAAGAATCACTAAACCACTGAAAAGTATTTCTATTCTTATTGGGTGGGAAACAAGTGATAAAATCAAATATGTGCAATTATGATACAACTTCATCTAAGAATCACTAAACCACTGAAGAGTATTTCTATTCTTATTGGGTGCGAAACAAGTGATAAAATCAAATATGTGCAATTATGATACAACTTCATCTAAGAATCACTAAACCACTGAAGAGTATTTCTATTCTTGGGTGGGGAAACAAGTGATAAAATCAAATATGTGCAATTATGATACAACTTCATCTAAGAATCACTAAACCACTGAAGAGTATTTCTATTCTTATTGGTGGGGAAACAAGTGATAAAATCAAATATGTGCAATTATGATACAACTTCATCTAAGAATCACTAAACCACTGAAGAGTATTTCTATTCTTATTGGGTGGGAAACAAGTGATAAAATCAAATATGTGCAATGATGATACAACTTCATCTAAGAATCACTAAACCACTGAAGAGTAATTCTATTCTTATTGGGTGAGGAAACAAGTGATAAAATCAAATATGTGCAATTATGATACAACTACAAAATCTAGAATCACTAAACCACTGAAGAGTATTTCTATTCTTATTGGGTGGGAAACAGTGAATAAAATCAAATATGTGCAATGATGAAACAACTTTGTGAAAAATCACTTAACCACAGAAGAGTATTTCTATTCTTTTGGAGTAGGAAACAAGTGATAAAATCAAATATATTAAATGATGATACAACTTCATCTAAGAATCATAACCACTGAAGAGTATTTCTATTCTTATTGGAGTCACAAAACAAGTGATAAAATCAAATATGTGCAATGATGAAACAACTTCATCTAAGAATCACTAAACCACTGAAGAGTATTTCTATTCTTATTGGGTGGGAAACAAGTGATAAAATCAAATATGTGCAATTATGATACAACTTCATCTAAGAATCACTAAACCACTGAAGAGTATTTCTATTCAGTAGATTGGAAACAAGTGATAAAATCAAATATGTGCAATGATGAAACAACTTCATCTAAGAATCACTAAACCACTGAAGAGTAATTCTATTCTTATTGGGTGGGAATCAAATCAAAATCAAATATGTGCAATTATGATACAACTTCATCTAAGAATCACTAAACAACTGAAGAGTATTTCTATTCTTATTGGGTGGGAAACAAGTGATAAATCAAATATGTGCAATGATGAAACAACTTCATCTAAGAATCACTAAACCACTGAAGAGTAATTCTATTCTTATTGGGTGGGAAACAAGTGATAAAATCAAATGTATTGCAATTATGATACAACTTCATCTAAGAATCACTAAACCACTGAAGAGTATTTCTATTCTTATTGGGTGGGAAACAAGTGATAAAATCAAATATGTGCAATGATGAAACAACTTCATCTAAGAATCACTAAACCACTGAAGAGTAATTCTATTCTTATTGGGTGGGAATCAAGTGATAAAATCAAATATGTGCAATTATGATACAACTTCATCTAGAAATCACTAAACCACTGAAGAGTATTTCTATTCTTATTGGGTAGGGAAATAAGTGATAAAATCAAA
Organism: Ascarosepion bandense; assembly: GCA_037127315.1. NCBI lineage: Eukaryota > Metazoa > Mollusca > Cephalopoda > Sepiida > Sepiidae > Ascarosepion > Ascarosepion bandense. Next base: position 641,823 of record JBBBDQ010000528.1, on the reverse strand, counting down.
TATATTATTCCAATGATGATACAACTTCATCTAAGAATCACTAAACCACTGAAGAGTAATTCTATTCTTATTGGGTGGGAAACAAGTGATGATAAAATCAAATATGTGCAATGATGAAACAACTTCATCTAAGAATCACTAAACCACTGAAGAGTATTTCTATTCTTATTGGGTGGGAAACAAGTGATAAAATCAAATATGTGCAATGATGATACAACTTCATCTAAGAATCACTAAACCACTGAAGAATATTTCTATTCTTATTGGGTAGGAAACAAGTGATAAAATCAAATACGTGCAATGATGAAACAACTTCATCTAAGAATCACTAAACCACTGAAGAGTAAATTTTCTATTCTTATTGGGTGGGAAACAAGTGATAAAATCAAATATGTGCAATTATGATACAACTTCATCTAAGAATCACTAAACCACTGAAGAGTATTTCTATTCTTATTGGGTGGGAAACAAGTGATAAAATCAAATATGTGCAATGATGAAACAACTTCATCTAAGAATCACTAAACCACTGAAGAGTAATTCTATTCTTATTGGGTGGGAATCAAGTGATAAAATCAAATATATTTATTGATACAACTTCATCTAAGAATCACTAAACCACTGAAGAGTATTTCTATTCTTATTGGGTGGGAAACAAGTGATAAAATCAAATATGTGCAATGATGAAACAACTTCATCTAAGAATCACTAAACCACTGAAGAGTAATTCTATTCTTATTGGGTGGGAAACAAGTGATAAAATCCAATATTGCAATTATGATACAACTTCATCAAGATACTAAACCACTGAAGAGAAGTATTTCTATTCTTATTGGGTGGGGGAAACAAGTGATAAAATCAAATATGTGCAATGATGAAACAACTTCATCTAAGAATCACTAAACCACTGAAGAGTAATTCTATACTTATTGGGTGGGAATCAAGTGATAAAATCAAATATGTGCAATTATGATACAACTTCATCTAAGAATCACTAAACCACTGAAGAGTATTTCTATTCTTATTGGGTAGGAAAACAAGTGATAAAATCAAATATGTGCAATGATGAAACAACTTCATCTAAGAATCACTAAACCACTGAAGAGTAATTCTATTCTTATTGGGTGGAAACAAGTGATAAAATCAAATATGTGCAATGATGAAACAACTTCATCTAAGAATCACTAAACCACTGAAGAGTATTTCCTAGCTAACTTATTGGGTGAAACAAGTGATAAAATAAAATAATGCAAATGATGATACAACTTCATCTAAGAGAATCACTAAACCACTGATATTCCTATTCTTATTGGGTGGGAAACAAGTGATAAAATCAAATATGTGCAATGATGAAACAACTTCATCTAAGAATCACTAAACCACTGAAGAGTAATTCTATTCTTATTGGGTGGGAAACAAGTGATAAAATCAAATATATTACATTATGATACAACTTCATCTAAGAATCACTAAACCACTGAAGAGTATTTCTATTCTTATTGGGTGGGAAACAAATTATGATAAAATCAAATATGTGCAATGATGAAACAACTTCATCTAAGAATCACTAAACCACTGAAGAGTAATTCTATTCTTATTGGGTGGGGAATCAAGTGATAAAATCAAATATGTGCAATTATGATACAACTGTCTAAGAATCACTAAACCACTGAAGAGTATTTCTATTCTTATTGGGTAGGAAAGAAGTGATAAAATCAAATATGTGCAATGATGAAACAACTTCATCTAAGAATCACTAAACCACTGAAGAGTAATTCTATTCTAATTGGGTGAAACAAGTGATAAAATCAAATACGTGCAATGATACAACTTCATCTAAAAATCACTAAACCACTGAAGAGTAATTCTATTCTTATTGGGTGGGAATCAAGTGATAAAATCAAATATGTGCAATGATGAAACAACTTCATTTTAAAGTCACTAAACCACTGAAGAGTATTTCTATTCTTCTTGGGTGGGAAACAAGTATTAAATCCAGAAATGTATTTTAAATTCTGATACAACTTCATCTAAGAATCACTAAACTACTGAAAAGTATTTCTAATTTCTTATTGGGTGAAACAAGTGATAAAATCAAATATGTGCAATGATGAAACAACTTCATCTAAGAATCACTAAACCACTGAAAGTATTTCTATTCTTATTGGGTGGGAAACAAGTGATAAAATCAAATATGTGCAATTATGATACAACTTCATCTAAGAATCACTAAACCACTGAAGAGTACTGTTCTATTCTTATTGGGTAGGAAACAAGTGATAAAATCAAATATGTGCAATGATGAAACAACTTCATCTAAGAATCACTAAACCACTGAAGAGTAATTCTATTCAGTATTGGGTGGGAAACAAGAAGTGATAAAATCAAATATGTGCAATGATGAAACAACTTCATCTAAGAATCCACTAAACCACTGAAGAGTAATTCTATTCTTATTGGGTGGGAAACAAGTGACAAAATCAAATATGTGCAATTATGATACAACTTCATCTAAAATCACTAAACCACTGAAAGTATTTCTATTCTTTGTGGGTGGGAAACAAGTGATAAAATCAAATATGTGCAATGATGAAGCAACTTCATCTAAGAATCACTAAACCACTGAAGAGTATTTCTATTCTTATTGTTAGGAAACAAGTGATAAAATCAAATACGTGCAATGATGAAACAACTTCATCTAAGAATGCTAAACCACTGAAGAGTAATTCTATTCTTATTGGGTGGAAACAAGTGATAGAATCAATGTGCAATTATGATACAACTTCATCCTAAGAATCACTAAACCACTGAAGAGTATTTCTATTCTTATTGGGTGGGAAACAAGTGATAAAATCAAATATGTGCAATGATGAAACAACTTCATCTACTAAACACTGAAGAGTAATTCTATTCTTATTGGGTGGGAAACAAGTGATAAAATCAAATATGTGCAATTATGATACAACTTCATCTAAGAATCACTAAACCACTGAAGAGTATTTCTATTCTTATTAAGATTCAGGAAACAAGTGATAAAATCAAATATGTGCAATGATGAAACAACTTCATCTAAGAATCACTAAACCACTGAAGAGTAATTCTATTCTTGTGGGTGGGAATCAAGTGATAAAATCAAATATGTGCAATTATGATACAACTTCATCTAAGAATCACTAAACCACTGAAAGTATTTCTATTCTTTTTGGGTAGGAAACAAGTGATAAAATCAAATATGTGCAATGATGAAACAACTTCATCTAAGAATCACTAAACCACTGAAAGAGTAATTCTATTCTTATTGGGTGAAACAAGTGATAAAATCAAATATGTGCAATGATGAAACAACTTCATCTAAGAATCACTAAACCACTGAAGAGTATTTCTATTCTTATTGGGTGAGGAAACAAGTGATAAAATCAAATATGTGCAATGATGATACAACTGTCAGAATCACTAAACCACTGTATTTCTATTCTTATTGGGTAGGAAACAAGTGATAATATCAAATATGTGCAATGATGAAACAACTTCATCTAAGAATCACTAAAACCACTGAAGAGCAATTCTATTCTTTAATAAGTGGAAACAATGATAAAACTAAATATGTGCAATGATGAAACAACTTCATTTAAGAATCACTAAACCACTGAAGAGTATTTCTATTCCTATTGGGTGGAATCAAGTGATAATCAAATATGTAATGATGATACAACTCATCTAAGAATCACTAAACCACCGAAGAGTATTTCTATTCTTACTGCGGGAAACAAGGATAAAATCAAATATGCAATTACGATACAACTTCATCTAAGAATCACTAAACCAATTAAAGAGCATTTCTATTCTTATTGGGTGGGAAAACAAGTGATAAAATCAAACATGCAATGATGAAACAACTTTATCCAAGAATCACTAAACCACTGAAGAGTATTTATTCTATTGGTGTGGAAACAAGTGATAAAATCAAATATGCAATTATGATACAACTTCATCTAAGAATCACTAAACCACTGAAGAGTATTTCTATTCTATTGGTGGTGGAAACAAGTGATAAAATCAAACACTGCAAATGATGAAACAACTTATCTAAGAATCACTAAAACCACTGAAGAGTAATTCTATTCTTATTGCGGGTTAAGTGATAAAATCAAATATGTGCATGATGAAACAACTTCATCTAAGAATCACTAAACCAATTGAAGAGTAATTCTATTCATTGGTGGAAAGAAGTGACAAAAAATCAAATATGCAATTAAGTGATACAACTTCATCTAAGAATCACTAAACCACTGAAGTATATTTCTATTCTTATTGGTGGAAACAAGTGATAAAATCAAATATGTGCAATGATGAAACAATCTCATCTAAGAATCACTAAACCACTGAAGAGCATTTCTATTCTTATTGGGTAGAAAACAAGTGATAAAATCAAATATGTGCAATGATGAAACAACTTCATCTAAGAATCACTAAACCACTGAAGAGCATTTCTACTTATTGGGTGGGAAACAAGTGATAAAATCAAATATGCAATGATGAAACAATTTATCCAAGAATCACTAAACCACCGAAGAGTATTTCTCATTCTTATTGGTGGGAAACAAGTGATAAACTGGCAGGCAATGATGAAACAACTTCATCTAAGAATCACAAACCACTGAAGAGCACCCTCATTCTTATTGGGTGAAACAAGTGATAAAATCAAATATGCAATTATGATACAACTTCATCTAAGAATCACTAAACCACTGAAGAGTATTTCATTCCTATTGGGTGAAACAAGTGACAAAATCACCATGTGCAATGATGAAACAACTTATCCAAGAATCACTAAACCAATTGAAGAGCAATTCCTATTCTTATTGTGGAATCGGGCGATAAAATCAAATATGTGTAATTATGATACAACTTCATCTAAGAATCACCAAACCACTGAAGAGTATTTCATTCTTTTGGTAGGAAACAAGTGATAAAATCAACATGTGCAACGATGAAACAACTTCATCTAAGAATCACTAAACCACTGAAGAGTAATCTCTATCTTTATTGTAAAGTCATGACAAAATCAAATATGTGCAATGATGAAAACAATTTATCTAAGAATCATTAAACCACTGAAGAGTAATTCTATTCTTATTGGGTGGGAAACAAGTGACAAAATCAAATATGTGCAATTATGATACAACTTCATTTAAGAATCACTAAACCACTGAAGAGTATTTCTATTCTTGTATTAGAAACAAGTGATAAAATCAAATATGTGCAATGATACAACTTCATCTAAGAATCACTAAAACCACTGAAGAGTAATTCTATTCTTATTGGTAAACCTATGAAAATCAAATGATGCAATGATGAAACAACTTCATCTAAGAATCACTAAACCACTGAAGAGTATTTCTATTCTTATTGGGTGAGCAAGTGATAAATCAAATATGTGCAATTATGATACAACTTCATCTAAGGAATCATTAAACCAATTGAAAGAGTATTTTATTAAGTGGTAACAAGGATAAAATCAAATATGCAATGATGGTGGTCAAATCAATTCAAGAATCACTAAACCAATTGAAGAGTATTTCTATTCTTATTGCGGAAACAAGTGATAAAATCAAATATGGCAATGATGATACAACTTCATCTAAGAATCACTAAACCATCGAAGAGTATTTCTATTCTTATTGCAGAAACAAGTGATAAAATCAATGACGGCAATGATGAAACAACTTCATCTAAGAATCACTAAACTGAAGAGTAATCTATTCTTATTGGTGGGAAAACAAGTGATAAATCAAATATGCAATTATGATACAACTTGACGGAAGAATCACTAAACCACTTGAAGAGTATTTATTCTTATTATGGAAACAAGTGATAAAATCAAATATGTGCACGATGAAACAACTTCATCTAAGAATCAACAAAACCATCAGTTATAATTCTATTCTATTAAAGGAAACAAGTTAATAAAATCAAAGGCGCAAAATTATACAACTTCATCTAAGAATCACCAAACGTTCAGTTATATTTGGCTCTATTGTAAAACAAGATAAAATCAATATGTGCAATGGATGTCATCACCTAAAGAATCATCAAACAACAGACAATCAATTTTACTAGAATCAAGTGATAAAATCAAATATGCAATTATGATACAACTTCATCTAAGAATCACTAAACCACTGAAGATTATTTCTATTCTTATTGTGAAACAAGATAAAAATCAACATGTATAATGATGAAACAACTTCATCTAAGAATCACTAAACCACTGAAGAGTAATTCTATTCTTATTAAAGTGGAAACAAGTGATAAAATCAAATATGTGCAATTATGATACAATCAACGAAGAATCACTAAACCACCAAAAGAGTATTTCTATTCTTATTGGGTGGGAAACAAGTGATAAATCAATGGTAATGATGAAACAACTTCATCTAAGAATCATGCTCAAACCACTGAAGAGTAATTCTATTCTTATTGGTGGAATCATAGATAAAATCAAATATGCAATTATGATACAACTTCATCTAAGAATCAAACCACTGAAGAGTATTTCTATTCTTTTTGGGTAGGAAACAAGTGATAAAATCAAATATGTGCAATGATGAAACAACTTCATCTAAGAATCACTAAACCACTGAAGAGTAATTCTATTCTTATTGGGTGGGAAACAAGTGATAAAATCAAATATGTGCAATGATGAAACAACTTCATCTAAGAATCACTAAACCACTGAAGAGTATTTCTATTCTTATTGGGTGGGAAACAAGTGATAAAATCAAATATGTGCAATGATGATACAACTTCATCTTTAAGAATCACTAAACCACTGAAGAGTATTTCTATTCTTATTGGGTAGGAAACAAGTGATAAAATCAAATACGTGCAATGATGAAACAACTTCATCTAAGAATCACTAAACCACTGAAGAGTAATTCTATTCTTATTGGGTGGGAAACAAGTGATAAAATCAAATATGTGCAATGATGAAACAACTTCATTTAAGAATCACTAAACCACTGAAGAGTATTTCTATTCTTATTGGGTGGGAAACAAGTGATAAAATCAAATATGTGCAATTATGATACAACTTCATCTAAGAATCACTAAACCACTGAAGAGTAATTCTATTCTTATTGGGTGGGAAACAAGTGATAAAATCAAATATGTGCAATGATGAAACAACTTCATCTAAGAATCACTAAACCACTGAAGAGTAATTCTATTCTTATTGGGTGGGAAACAAGTGATAAAATCAAATATGTGCAATGATGAAACAACTTCATCTAAGAATCAGTAAACCAATGAAGAGTATTTCTATTCTTATTGGGTGGGAAACATGTGATAAAATCAAATATGTGCAATTATGAAACAAGTGATGGCATATCAACTCTTTATTGGTCATTTAATTCTAAAATTTTATTTTCTCGGGAGCTTTGAAATACTAAAAATATGATATATGTTATTCTGCTTTCACAATTGAGCATATGCTTGACGAAACTCAGCCTTTTTACATATGCATGTTTGTGTGGACATAACGACTAGAGTTGTTGACGTGTGTGTCTTACATTGTGGTTTTATTGAAGTTACATTTTGGAATACAGTTTGATTTTGTGAAGAAATTTCAGGATATTATATGTATTGATGTCATGAAAAATACAGAATAGTATGGATTAATACCTTTCCCAAGGGTATTTGCGCGTAACTGAATGCAATGAATTCATTTAGAATTCGAACTTACCCTCCCGATTTCTTGTTCTGAGCCGATATCCAATGCACCACAACGCACATCCACAAAAGTGAAGGTACCTACTTTTAACCCAGGATTAAAACCAGATCGAATTGGCGTCAGTCAGCGATTCTACCTATTTAGCTATGGAAACATTCTGGATCGGCATAGTGACCCAACCTTCTTAGCAGTAGGTTTTGCTATGGAAACATCCTGGATCGGCATAGTGACCCAACCTTCTTAGCAGTAGATTTTGCTATGGAAACATCCTGGATCGGCATAGTGACCCAACCTTCTTAGCAGTAGATTTTGCTATGGAAACATCCTGGATCGGCATAGTGACCCAACCTTCTTAGCAGTAGATTTTGCTATGGAAACATCCTGGATCGGCATAGTGACCCAACCTTCTTAGCAGTGGATTTAGCTATGGAAACATCCTGGATCGGCATAGTGACCCAACCTTCTTAGCAGTAGATTTTGCTATGGAAACATTCTGGATCGGCATAGTGTTCCAACCTTCTTAGCAGTAGATTTTGCTATGGAAACATCCTGGATCAGCACAGTGACCCAACCTTCTTAGCAGTGGATTTAGCTATGGAAACATCCTGGATCGGCAAAATGACCCAACATTCTTAGCAGTGGATTTAGCTATGGAAACATCCTGGATCGGCATAGTGACCCAACCTTCTTAGCAGTAGGTTTTGCTATGGAAACATCCTGGATCAGCATAGTGACCCAACCTTCTTAGCAGTGGATTTAGCTATGGAAACATCCTGGATCAGCATAGTGACCCAACCTTCTTAGCAGTGGATTTAGCTATGGAAACATCCTGGATCGGCAAAGTGACCCAACCTTCTTAGCAGTGGATTTAGCTATGGAAACATCCTGGATCGGCATAGTGACCCAACCTTCTTAGCAGTAGGTTTTGCTATGGAAACATCCTGGATCGGCATAGTGACCCAGCCGTCTTAGCAGTAGATTTAGCTATGGAAACATCCTGGATCGGCATAGTGACCCAACCTTCTTAGCAGTAGATTTAGCTATGGAAACATCCTGGATCGGCATAGTGACCCAACCTTCTTAGCAGTAGATTTTGCTATGGAAACATCCTGGATCGGCATTGTGACCCAACCTTCTTAGCAGTAGATTTAGCTATGGAAACATCCTGGATCGGCATAGTGAGCCAACCTTCTTAGCAGTAGATGTAGCTATGGAAACATCCTGGATCGGCATAGTGACCCAACCTTCTTAGCAGTAGAACTTAGATCACTGGTGCCCCCTAGGCACGAATTTGCACGAGATACTTGATTAACAACTAGGTCCTACTCTTTTTTTACAGTGAAACCGATAAAATGTAACTGCAATTTCTACTCTAACAGATTCTTTTCTTGCACTTCCCACCTGTGGAATTCCCTTCCACGACAGCTACAATCTCCAGGAGTTTAAATGTAAGGTCATTAAACACTCCCTAACACACTAACTAGCATCCATTCTCTCAAACACTCTTCCCATCTGCCCAACCCTCAGCCTCAGTATCCTTACCCGTCTATCACCCTCCTTCTGACATTTCCTATATCTAACCACTTTTTCTCATCACTTTCTCCTATGTAACCCATGCGCAATAGTGGCAGTGGAATGCATTGCTTGGGGTGAAATGATTTAAAAAAAAAGTAGGAAGTGCTTTTTGATGCAGTGGATACCAGCTCGGAGGGTTGAATTCGAATTCCAGTTGCATTTCCTTACGCGCAAATACCCTTGGGAAAGGTATTGATCTGTCTTTTCCCTTCAGCTATGGGTTAAATAGCAGGACAGATTGGGTTCTATAGCCTTGGTTGGCAACCAGTCTACAGCAGAAAGCAATGGCAACTTACTGCGGGATAATATTCTTCCTAGTCAATAATGTCTCTTTCGAGACATGATTGCCCAAATGTGTATCACGTATGGCACTTAACTGACTGACTTCCTGTATGGCAGTGAATGCTGGACAATCTCCTCACAGATGAAGAAAAGACTTGAAGCAAGTGAAACAAAGAAAAGACTACTGAACTGTTATGTAATAACAGTCCTCGTATATGGCATTGAATGCTGGACAATCTCCTCACAGATGAAGAAGAGACTTGAAGCAAGAGAAACAAAGAAAAGACTACTGAAATATTATGTAATATCAGTTCTCCTATATAGCAGTGAATGCTGAACAATCTCCTCACAGATGAAGAAGAGACTTGAAGCAAGAGAAACAAAGAAAAGACTCTGGAACTGTTATGTAATATCAGTCCTCCCATATGGCAGTGAATGCTGGACAATCTCCTCACAGATGAAGAAGAGACTTGAAGCAAGAGAAACAAAGAAAAGACTCTGGAACTGTTATGTAATATCAGTCCTCCCATATGGCACTGAATGCTGGACAATCTCCTCACAGATGAAGAAGAGACTTGAAGAAAGAGAAACAAAGAAAAGACTCTGGAACTGTTATGTAATATCAGTCCTCCCATATGGCAGTGAATGCTGGACAATCTCTTCAAAGATGAAGAAGAGACTTGAAGCAAGAGAAACAAAGAAAAGACTACTGAAATGTTATGTAATATCAGTCCTCCTATATGGCAGTGAATGCTGGACAATCTCCTCACAGATGAAGAAGAGACTTGAAGCAAGAGAAACAAAGAAAAGACTACCTAAATGTTATGTAATATCAGTCCTCCTATATGACAGTGAATGCTGGACAATCTCTTCACAGATGAAGAAGAGACTTGAAGCAACAGTTACAAAGGTGAGTACTTAATGGTGATGTAATACCAGTCCTCTCATATGTCAGCGAATGCTGGACAATCTCTTTAAAGATGAAGAAGAGACTTGAAGCAGCAAAAATGTGCTTCTACAGAAGGATGCTGAGAATACCATGGACTAAACACATGAGCAATGATGAAGTTTTAGAGAAAACAAAAGGACCCTTATATTTAGCAACAAAGGGCACATAATGAGAAAAGAGGGCTTGGAAAATTTAACACTCATAGGATAGATTTGAAGGCAAGAGGGACAGAGGAAAACAGTGTGAGCTTGAGTAAAAGGATGGTCGAACAGGGTTTAATAATGATAATAAAAAAGATAATATTTTGTTAAGATCTACAAAGGACAGGAAGTTGTGGAGAGATATGATTGTCACTGTAATAATGGTATACGGTACATAGAAGACTGAATTCACTTATAACTGGAAATACAAACAATTCCAACAATTTTCCATAGTTGCATATATTCTCTAATGGGCGTGCCTCGTATCATGCAAGAATTTTAACAATATATCCAGTTCTTATTACTTACTCCCAGGGACAAGTGGGGTAAGTAATAAAATAATCAAAAAGTAATTTTCCTGAGTGACTAGTTTGGTTGGGTGGTCTGGGGGAATTTGTGTCCCAATTATTTACTTTCTTTGGTAGACTAATTAGCATTCTATTTATTATTTTTTTTATTAGTTACCCTAACTGTCAAAAACTACTAGTGTTAATCTTTAAGTAGGTACCACCACAAAAATTCGTGATACCTAGGGTTTAAAATAATTTTTTTAAAAATGAAAAATCTTTCTTGAAGCTTTTATTTTAGTTTTAATTTCAAAGTAATAAATTAAATTTAATATTTCCAATAAGAAAAATACTTTCTGTATTTCAAAAAACTAATTTAAATTGATGCTAATGTTATTTTTTTAATAGCTGAATGTCACTGATTTTTTTTATTAGTTTTTCCCTTTATTAAAATAATCTTCCAAAAATGAAATATGCTTTACTGAAATTTTGTTTAAGAAATATTAGCTGATTTAAAATATAGTTAATCTGATTTTAAACAAATATTATTTATTTTAAGTTTAATATATCACAGTCTTTTTGTTTATTAAAATAATCTTCCGAAAATAAAATATACTTTACTGAATTTTGTTTAAGAAATATTATCTGATTTAAAATATAGTGAATCTAATTTTAAACAAATATTATTTATATTAAGTTTAATATATCGCAGAAATGCATTTTTTATCCTGACAGTAGCTGTCTTTTTAACCTAACAGTAGCTTTTTGATGTGTTGATAGCCTGATGAAATGTTTAATGTTGTTTTATAGAAACTTTATCTGTAAAATATAATTGAAGCAAATGATGTAAGTGCTTCTTTTTCATAATTTGTAAGTACTCAGTAATCTTAATTTAGGAAAATATTCTTGGTAATCTAATATTGTATTGAAGTTTAGGAATGTTGACTTAAATTTACTGTAGTTATTGCTCTTATTTTTTGATAATGTTGTCTGTGGTCACCTGTACATACAAAATGCAGCAAACATACATACAAAAAAAATTTTAAAATTTAAAAAATATTGGTGTTTGATGATATGTATTAAGCTTTTCAATTTATGATTAGTAAGTATAGTTTTCATTTAATAATAATATCATCTAAAAGGCTGAAATCAATACAAAATTTTAAGATTTGAAACTTAATAAATTTTCTAATGAAAATTTGAAAAAATTTGAAAACAATTCTTGAAAAAAATCATTATTCATTGAAAAAAATTTTTGGCAGACCTACTACCACCTTTAAATTTGTTGTTTTTCATTTTTTGTTTTACTGTTTTTGGCGCAGTCTTATAGGTTATTACATAAAGTTTCCGAAGGGGGAGTGAACTCACCCCCTGTTAACACCCCTGTCTGTTTCCAACATTCGGCTACTTAAAACAGGAAATTCTCAAGGTCGTATTTTGACCTAGGGTCACATATCAAAATCTATTGACAAATATTTTGACTAAGTAGCTTTGATAACTTTGTTTACTTCTCCCAACAAAAGCAATTCTGCATTCAATGAATCCTAAATCGGTATTTTCCACTTTTTATCATTTCAGCTACTTTACCCAACAAAAATAATTGTATTCTCCAATTTTAGAGAAATCTCTTCTCATCTTGAAAATCACCTAAAATGAATACCAACCATCTGAAAATAGTGTTTACAATCTCCAAAAATTTAAATATAACACAAATTGCCATTTCTATATTCTTGAATCTCATTCATCTTTTATCTTTTTTTCAGTACCCTCTGTACTCAGTCTTTTCTCTCACTATAATCCCTAGTGCACTAGTGTTGGTCCCACCTTGCTTGTATTGAAATGATTAATACATATATATATATATATATATATAAATATTCATATTATCCTATGTAAAGATTGAGAGGATAATCCAAAAGATTCCATCTAATTCGTATAAAATGTCAATTAAATAAAAATAGAGAGCTTAATGGTTATTATCCAGAGCAAATATACAATATATTGAGAAGAAATCTCAACACGTAATTAAACGGTTATAAATCCAGAATTTATTTCAGCAATGTAAATTTTTTACGATTGCCTCGTTCAGATTCTTGATGAATAAATAAATGTTAATTTGACTCAGAATATTTAAACAAATGCTTTATAAAACAGGAATTTTTAAATCGGAAATCAATTGAGAATAGATACATCAAATCATACGTTAACAAAATACAGAATAAGAAATTAAATCACACATACATAAAACAATAAATTATACACACACAAAAAAGAGGAAGGAATTTACATGCCCAAAACAACACCCAGACAAAATTAATTACACACACATTTTTTAAGAAGGAATATATGCATACACAAAAAGTCGGGGTGGGGGGGGAGAAGGCAAAGAGTAAAGAGAAAAGGGACAGAAACTCATACAGTCACAAATTTTAGCTAACAGAAAAACTTTTTAGAAAATGTAAAAGAATTTTTATAAGAATTTTTCAAAAATTTTAATTACAAAATTTTTAATTAAAAATTATTTTTTCCCATTTGGATTGTAGAAAAATAAAAGTAAAAATTAAATTCACTAAAGAGAATTTTTCAAAAGGAAGTTAACATTATATCCTTTGAGTCAGTCAGTTAAGGGCCTATGCGATACATGCTTTGGACGATCATGTCTCTTTCGAGACATGACTGACTGAGCAGAAGATTATCCTGCAGTTGGTTGCCATTGCTTTCTGAGGTAGACTGGTTGCCAGCCAAGGCTAGAAATCCAATTTGTCCTATTATCTAACCCATAACTGGAGGAAAGAGATGGATTAATACCTTTCCCAAGAGTATTTGTGCGTAAGTGAATGCAAGGAATTCAATTGGAATTCAAACTCGGCACTCTGATTTGTCGTTCCGAATTGGTATCGACTGGATGACAATGCACATCCCTTCCTTTGAGTAAGACATTAAAAAGATAGACATATACAAAATGAACACACAGAAAAAAAATTCCCCAAAAGATTAAAAGGCGGGAAAAGAAAGAGCACAAAAAATAAATAGATTTAAAAAAAAAAATTGGGGACAGATTTTACACTTACATTCACAAATATTAGCGGACAGAAAAATTTTAAATATAAAAATTTTTTTATTTTTTCATATACACTACCGGCCATAATTATTAGGCAACCCCAATTTTTTTAAAGAAATGATGTATTTCATACTATTTTTAGTATTTATTACCAAATGAAAATAGAATGTTTCTTTTGTTATTATTACTTTGCTAAATTTTACAAGGCAAGGAAGCAAAGATGAACTTGTCTGAATCACCCTAAATTTTTTTCATTCTTTCATTCATGAAACTGCAATATAGGTAATTATTAAATATTCATAAATTCATTTGATGCACATGTTATTGTGCAGTATTAAGAAAAGAACCATTCTATTTTCATTTACAATTATTCACTTGGCAATAAATACTAAAAAATAGTATGAAATACATCATTTTTTTAAAACGCTGGCATAACTTAAAAATTATGGGGGGTAGCATATATATATATATATAGATAGATAGATAGATAGATAGATAGATACATGAGAAGCAACAAAGGCCCTGACAATGCGTAAAGACTTTGAAATATTTCAGAATTTGTTATGAAAATCTTTTAAAATTTGGGCATTATATTTAGATGTGTGCTGTGGTGTGTGTTGTGGTGCAGTGGATATCAGCTCGGAACGAGAAATCAGTGTCGAGTTCGAATTCCAGCTGAATTCCTTGCATTCACTTACATGCAAATACCCTTAATCTGTCTCTTCCCTCTAGCTATGGATTAAATAACAGGACAGATTGGGTTCTATAACCTTGGCTGGCAACCAGTTTACCGCAGAAAGCAATGGCAACCTACTGAGGGAAAATCTTCTGCTTAGTCAGTCATGGATTGAAAGAGACATGATTGCCCAAGCGTGTATTGTGTATGGCAATTAACTGATTGACTGCTTTTAAGAAGGGGCTTCCAAGATTTACATAGCTTAGGGTCCTCACCAAGTTTAAATCCACTACTGGAGGAAACACACGTCAAAATCTATGGAAGAACCCCATATAATCCCAGACATTTTAAAAAAATTTTAAATGACATTCTCAGACGTTTGTTGTTTTTCTTTTCCAGGGCAATAAAGGTGGAATTTGTATTCGGTTTGACTTAAATGGCATCAACATTTGTATTATAAATTCACATTTGGCAGCACATCGAGACCAAACACCTGAACGAATTATTGTAAGTTTTATCTAATCTTATTTATAAATGGAACTGTGTGTGTTTGTCTGTGTGTCCGTTACCTATAGACTCTTAAAAGGCTGAACCGATTTTCTTGAAAATTTACACAGTTGTACTATAAGCATCTGCAAGTGTTCTTAGCTAGGTTTTGTGTCGAGGTACCCCTGATAAATATCGAAAATCAATAATTGAAAAAATCGGGTTATAGAAGGAGTGGTCCGATTTTAATCAAATTTGATACACAAAGACATAAGAAACGATATTCAGTAGTTTCAAGGTTGCAGTTCTTACAATAGTGCAGAAAATCGATAATATATATACATAAAAGACAAGATTTGTGTGTGTGTCTGTTTATCTGCCTGTATGTCTGTATTTTTTTCAGGCCTTTTCTTTTAGTTTTTGCTTTGGGTTTGGCTCTAAGTAGGTATAATTGTAGTTCTTAGTCTCAGCCATTATACCATTTACTCAGAGGACTTATTTAAACTTCAAAATTCAGTTTACGACGAAAAAACTTATTTGATATCGATACCAGGAAATCAAAATTTGAATTACATCCATTCATTTTTTTTTCAGTCTACGGTTTCGCTTTAACTGGAAACAACTATTGCTTTTTAGTCTTTTGTGCCAACGTCCAAAGAGTCTGAGCTCCAGGACCATGGATTTATTTACAGTTTACTTTTATTTTCATTGAAATGTGAACATATTCCATTGGTATTTCCAAGGTGTATCATAAAAATGTTGTAGATCTATTCAGAGTAATTTACCTATAGCATGTCATACTGAATTCATATTCTGAGAAAAAGGAGTTCTTTTAGAGGCAATGTTTAAGAACCATAAAATTACGGTCTCCAATCACATGCTTTAGTGCTCGCAGATATTCACCTAATATCTTGATTCCAACTTGATGGCCAGGGTGTGAAGAAAAGAGTACCTTGACTAGCAAGGCCAGTGAGTGCTGAATGTTTCCTCATAAGAGAACAGCTAATATATTTCAATTACCATCAGAGATGAAGCGAGTAGATACGACACTTTGATCCCAGCCAGATGGGCAGTGTGTGAAGAAAATTGCAACTTGAGTAAAACTGAATGTTTTCTTTATAGTGGGTTGCTTATCTCTTCTTTTTCTGGTTGTAGTGGGATTCCGTTCTAGTGAAGGGTAATTGTATACTGTTGCAGGTTAACGGAATTTTGCCTTGTTGTAGATGGCCCACTATAAGTCATAAAATGATTACAAATCAAGAAAGACAGTTTGAGTAGAAAATATCATTGTTATATATGCACATATCAATTAATGTTTTTACAATTAAAGTAATAACTTGAAGTATAGGTCCAACGGAGGTTAAAATGTTCTTGGCAAATAATAAGCTGAAAGAGAATTAATGCTTAGGAATGTGGGGAGTGTGTAAGTGAGGTATGTCTTTGATGTAGTCGCTCCTTAGGTCAGTAAGTAGTTTTGAGACAGGGGAGAAGGAAAGAGGTAAGCATAGTAGCCGCTTGACTTAGGTCTAGGGGATATTGATCGCACTCTTCTCCTCAAGTTCTGCCTGCTGGGGTCTGTCTGTATCTGCTCTTTATATCTTCTTTTTGGATCACAGCAGCCCGTTTGGGATTTCACACTTGTATTTGATTCTGGGCTTCCCATTGGCTGATAAATAAAATTTGCGTAGGCTCGTGAAATGGAAATTTGATATTTGATTAATTTTTATTTTTCAACCGGAACCTGGACGACTTTTGGTCATTTGCTTTTTGGTCATGAAAGCACAAACATCCGGTCCATCGCTTTTGCTCGGTATCACCACACATTTATGGCTTGCTAAGCAAATAATGGGCATTCTTATACTTTTTTCTTTCAGGATCATAATAGTATTCTTGAAGACCAAAAATTTCGTGATGATGATGTTGACAATATTCTTGACCATGAGTGAGTAATTTTTAAATTTAATTGTATTTTACACAAGTGTACCTTTGCTGTTCAAAAAAAATTTAAACTAGTTTAAACTAGCAAAAGACAAGAATGCCTGCAAAACTAAAGTTTAGCATTTCGTTACTAGTAGTTAAGAAAAGCTTGAAACTTTCTTTGAATTTTCAGAACTATTTCAAAGACAATTTCTTTCCCATTTTTTGATAACTTCAGTGATCAATCTTCAGTTTAAAAAAAATATTTAAGGACCCAGAGAAAGAGAGAAACAGACAGCAACAGGGAGGAGGGTGGAAATACAATGCTACGCAATATTTTACATTAAAAAACAATATTACATTTTAGATTAAATATGAATCTGTTTCTTTTAGAAATTGTTGAAAATAAAAATCAAAATTTTTAAAATTAAAAAATTTGAAAGTGTAAACAAGACAAAACATTGAACATGGGTGAAACAAATATTTTTTTTTAAACTAGTCTAAAGTAGCAAAAATTCGTAAATTAATAGAAACCAACCTGCACATATATAAATCTACCATCCGCCCATGCATCGAATACGGCTGCCATATCTGGTTGGGTGCTTTTGCTATCCACCTAGGTTTCCTTGACAAAATTCAACGGAGAACATGTAATGTGATCGATCTCGACTTGGCAGCTCAGATACAGGCACTTTCTCACTGGGGCAATGTGGCTTCCTTGTGTCTCTTCTACAAATACTTTCACGGCTTCTGCTTCAATGAACTTAGCTCACTGGTGCCTGCTGTATATAAATTTACTTGAACCACAAGACTAGCAACTAGGTTCCACCCTTTTACTGTGAAACCAATAAAATGTAAATGCAAATTCTGTGGAATTCCCTTCCGTTTAATTGTTTCCTCGACAGCTACAATCTCCAAGAATTTAAATGTAAAGTCAATAGTCATTTCCTATCTCACTAACCTGCATAATCTCTCTCATGCTCGTTTGTCCGTCCACTCCACTCTCATCAGTATTCTCATCCTTCTCTTACCCACTTCCTGACACCCCCTATAACTTGTCACTCTTTCTTATAACTTTCCTCTTATCTAGCTAAAGAAAGCGAAAAGAAAAGACTAAATATTAACTACAAGAAAACTGAATGCATCGTCATCAGCAAAAAGAGGAGCCCAAAATGCCAAATATAATTTGGGGATACTGAAATCAACTAGGTACAGAAATTTAAATACCTGGGAAATGTTCAAACAGAGGGTGGAAAGTGTGACACCAAGATCCTACGGTATATTGGGATGGCCAAGGGTTCATTCCAAAAGCTAAGCAGAGTATTGTGAAGCAGGAAAATGTCATTGGAAACAAAGGAAAGAATACTGGATTGTTATGCGAGATCTGTCCATCAATATGGCAGCGAATAATGGATAGTTTCATCAAAGATGAAAGAAAGACTTGAAGCATCCAAAATGTGGTTCTACAGAAGGATGCTGAGGATACCATGGACCAAACAGGTGATCAATGACAAGGTTTTAGAGAGGATGGAAATGAAAAGGAAACTTATACTTAACATCAGGAAAAGACAGCTGAAGTTTCTGGGATCATGTAAGAAGAAAAGATAGCTTGGAGAATCTGCTACTCACAGGACAGATAGTGAGAAAGAGAGACAGGAAAGCTGTGCATGATATACTTGATGGACTTGAGCAGGGTTTGGGAGAAGTAACAAGAAGAAGAGTGTTAGCTACTGGATAGAGTGATGTGGAAGGCTACACCCTTGTGCAAATTAATTGAAACAACTGCTTTAGTTTCATTTCTTTCACCATGCAGTGAGTTTTAGACCCACTGGAGTGACAGGGTGTAATTGATTTATATTTTTTCCACAGATTAGGTCATTTGTGTGCAGTAATATTAAACTATTTTCAAGGTGTATGATGAAATTTGTTTAGCATTGAAAAATATTACGTTGTCTGTGATTGCATCAGATTTTTATCACAGCCAGGCACTATTAAATGACTGTTGATTAGTTGACCTTCAGCCATTGTCTGCAATGGATATTACTTCAAGGAAACACATTAAATTTGTAACGCTGCACAAACTCACTGGCAAGCCTTACAAGAAGATTGTGGATATCGTTGGTGTCAGCCTCACAACTGTCAGTCGTGTCATCAAGGTGAAAAAAACAAACTGAATACATCAATCCAGAACAGAAAGGAAATTGCAGTCGGAAAAGGAAAAACAGCACAAAGAGTTGATATATACGTGATCAGGGAAAGTGTGTGAAAGATCATAAGAAGACGTTATTTGTTTTGTTTCAGTTATTGCACAAGAATCTATCTATCTATCTATCTATCTATCTATCTATCTCTGTTCTTTACTTTCACTATCTATCTATCTAATCTATCTCAATCTGTTTACTATCTATCTATCTATCTATCTATCTATCTCAATCTGTTTACTATCTATCTATCTATCTATCTATCTATCTCAATCTGTTTACTATCTATCTATCTATCTATCTATCTATCTCAATCTGTTTACTATCTATCTATCTATCTATCTCAATCTACTCTCAATCTGTTTACTATCTATCTATCTATCTAATCTCTAATCTGTTTACTATCTATCTATCTATCTCAATCTGTTTACTATCTATCTATCTATCTCAATCTGTTTACTATCTATCTATCTATCTCAATCTGTTTACTATCTATCTATCTAATCTTTTACTCTAATCTGTTTATACTATCTATGTTTATCTATCTATCTATCTCAATCTGTTTACTATCTATCTATCTATCTCAATCTGTTTACTATCTATCTATCTATCTCAATCTGTTTACTATCTATCTATCTTCAATCTGTTTACTATCTATCTATCTAATCTACAATCTGTTTACTATCTATCTATCTATCTCAATCTGTTTACTATCTATCTATCTATCTATCTCAATCTGTTTACTATCTATCTATCTATCTATCTCAATCTGTTTACTATCTATCTATCTATCTATCTCAATCTGTTTACTATCTATCTATCTATGTCAGTCTGTTCATTATCTATCTATCTCAATCTGTTTACTATCTATCTAGCTATCTATCTCAATCTGTTTACTATCTATCTAGCTATCTATCTCAATCTGTTTACTATCTATCTAGCTATCTATCTCAATCTGTTTACTATCTATCTATCTATCTATCTATGTCAGTCTGTTCATTATTTATCTATCTATCTATCTATCTCAATCTGTTTACTATCTATCTATCTATCTATCTATCTATCTATCTATCTATCATTCATTCATTCATCTATGTATGTATCTATATATCTCTCCGTCTGTTCATCTTATCTATCTATCTCAGTCTTCATTATCTATCTATCTATCTCTCCGTCTGTTCATTATCTATCTATCTATCTATCCGTCTGTTCATTATCTATCTATCTATCTATCTGCGTCTGTTCATTATCTATCTATCTATCTCCGTCTGTTCATTATCTATCTATCTATCTCAGTCTGTTCATTGTCTATCTATCTATCTCAGTCTGTTCATTCATCTATCTATCTATCAGTCTGTTCATTATCTATCTATCTATCTCAGTCTGTTCATTATCTATCTATCTATCTCAAGGTGTTTATTATCTATCTATCTATCTCAGTCTGTTCATTATCTATCCATCTCTCTCTGTTCAATTATCTATCTATCTATCTATCTATCTATCTCAGTCATTCATAATCTATCTATCTATCTATCTATCTATCTATCTATCTATCTATCTCAGTCTGTTCATTATCTATCTATCTATCTATCTATTATTTATCTATCTATCTATCTATCTGTCTGTATTATCTATCTATCTATCTATCTCAGTCTATTTCATTATCTATCTCTCTCTATCTATCTCAGTCTGTTCATTTATCTATCTATCTATCTATCTATCTCAGTCTGTTCATTCATCTATCTATCTATCTATCTCAGTCTGTTCATTATCTATCTATCTATCTATCTCAGTCATTTATTATCTATCTATCTATCTATCTCACAGTCTATGTTCGTGTATCTATCTATCTAGTCTGTTCATTATCTATCTATCTATCTGTCTGTTCATTATCTATCTATCTCTCCAGTCTGTTCCATTATCTATCTATCTATCTATCTAGTCTGTTCATTATCTATCTATCTATCTATCTCCAGTCTGTATTTTATTTATCTATCTATCTATCTATCTCGGTGTTCATTATCTATCTATCTATCTGTCTGAGTGTTAGTTATCTATCTATCTCTCGATTAATTTATCTATCTATCTATCTGTCCGTCTGTTCATTATCTATCTATCTGTCTCTCAGTCTGTTGTTATCTATCTATCTATAAAAGATCCTAGGAATTCATAATTCATTTTGTTTCAATTAATTTTTTCAAGGGTGTATAATTGCCAATGTCCTGAAGGGACACGGCACATAGATAAAGAAGGAGGAGGAGGAGGATAGTGATGATGATCATTATGATCATCATCAATTACACTCAGTATTTGTTTTTATTTCATTCTAATTCATTTGTAATTTCTTTTGTAGTTATGTCTTATGGATGGGGGATTTAAACTTCCGTATAGATGAACTCCAACGAGAAGATGTATTAACGCGGATAGAGAAGAAAGAATATGACTACCTCCTTCAATATGATCAGGTAAGTATTTCTCCTTCTGTAACACTATTTACTTTATTTGGACTGTTGTCCTCATCTTTGTTGCCATTTCCACAACATTTCGGCAGTTGTACACTCCAGCCTTCTTCAGGTGCTAGGAAGTTTGAACCAAACCCTTTATTAATTACAATCACTGGGATATATCATTCTCATTCTTTGTGCGAAGCCACTTCTGACAGTCATGAGTTATCTCCCTTTAAACGTACTCTCTAAGTTACTTGTTCACCACTGCTGTAGCCTGGTACTGAACAAACAATTCTTTGGGTCAAGTCACTGGAACTAACCAGTTATATCCATTAGGTTATGAATTATTATGCGTGTTTCATAATTATTATGCGTGTTTCATAATTATTATGCGTGTTTCATAATTATTATGCGTGTTTCATAATTATTATGCGTGTTTCATAATTATTATGCGTGTTTCATAATTATTATGCGTGTTTCATAATTATTATGCGTGTTTCATAATTATTATGCGTGTTTCATAATTATTATGCGTGTTTCATAATTATTATGCGTGTTTCATAATTATTATGCGTGTTTCATAATTATTATGCGTGTTTCATAATTATTATGCGTGTTTCATAATTATTATGCGTGTTTCATAATTATTATGCGTGTTTCATAATTATTATGCGTGTTTCATAATTATTATGCGTGTTTCATAATTATTATGCGTGTTTCATAATTTATTATGCGTGTTTCATAATTATTATGCGTGTTTCATAATTATTATGCGTGTTTCATAATTATTATGCGTGTTTCATAATTATTATGCGTGTTTCATAATTATTATGCGTGTTTCATAATTATTATGCGTGTTTCATAATTATTATGCGTGTTTCATAATTATTATGCGTGTTTCATAATTATTATGCGTGTTTCATAATTATTATGCGTGTTTCATAATTATTATGCGTGTTTTCATAATTATTAATTATGCGTGTTTCATAATTATTAATTATGCGTGTTTCATAATTATTATGCGTGTTTCATAATTATTATGCGTGTTTCACTTATTATGCGTGTTTCATAATTATTATGCGTGTTTCATAATTATTATGCGTGTTTCATAATTATTATGCGTGTTTTTTCATAATTATTATGCGTGTTTCATAATTATTATGCGTGTTTCATAATTATTATGCGTGTTTCATAATTATTATGCGTGTTTCATAATTATTATGCGTGTTTCATAATTATTATGCGTGTTTTATAATTATTATGCGTGTTTCATAATTATTATGCGTGTTTCATAATTATTATGCGTGTTTCATAATTATTATGCGTGTTTCATAATTATTATGCGTGTTTCATAATTATTATGCGTGTTTCATAATTATTATGCGTGTTTCATAATTATTATGCGTGTTTCATAATTATTATGCGTGTTTCATAATTATTATGCGTGTTTCATAATTATTATGCGTGTTTCATAATTATTATGCGTGTTTCATAATTATTATGCGTGTTTCATAATTATTATGCGTGTTTCATAATTATTATGCGTGTTTCATAATTATTATGCGTGTTTCATAATTATTATGCGTGTTTCATAATTATTATGCGTGTTTCATAATTATTATGCGTGTTTCATAATTATTATGCGTGTTTCATAATTATTATGCGTGTTTCATAATATTATGCATGTTTCATAATTATTATGCGTGTTTCATAATTATTAATTATGCGTGTTTCATAATTATTATGCGTGTTTCATAATTATTATGCGTGTTTCATAATTATTAATTATGCGTGTTTCATAATTATTATGCGTGTTTCATAATTATTATGCGTGTTTCATAATTATTATGCGTGTTTTCATAATTATTAATTATGCGTGTTTCATAATTATTATGCGTGTTTCATAATTATTATGCGTGTTTCATAATTATTATGCGTGTTTCATAATTATTATGCGTGTTTCATAATTATTATGCGTGTTTCATAATTATTAATTATGCGTGTTTCATAATTATTATGCGTGTTTCATAATTATTATGCGTGTTTCATAATTATTAATTATGCGTGTTTCATAATTATTATGCGTGTTTCATAATTATTATGCGTGTTTCATAATTATTAATTATGCGTGTTTCATAATTATTATGCGTGTTTCATAATTATTATGCGTGTTTCATAATTATTATGCGTGTTTCATAATTATTATGCGTGTTTCATAATTATTATGCGTGTTTCATAATTATTATGCGTGTTTTATAATTATTATGCGTGTTTCATAATTATTATGCGTGTTTCATAATTATTAATTATGCGTGTTTCATAATTATTATGCGTGTTTCATAATTATTATGCGTGTTTCATAATTATTATGGCGTGTTTCATAATTATTATGCGTGTTTCACTAATTATTAATTATGCGTGTTTCATAATTATTATGCGTGTTTCATAATTATTATGCGTGTTTCATAATTATTATGCGTGTTTATAATTATTATGCGTGTTTCATAATTATTATGCGTGTTCATAATTATTATGCGTGTTTTCATAATTATTAATTATGCGTGTTTCATAATTATTATGCGTGTTCATAATTATTATGCGTGTTTCATAATTATTAATTATGCGTGTTTCATAATTATTATGCGTGTTTCATAATTATTATGCGTGTTTCATAATTATTATGCGTGTTTCATAATTATTAATTATGCGTGTTTCATAATTATTATGCGTGTTTCATAATTATTATCGTGTTTCATAATTATTAATTATGCGTGTTTCATAATTATTAATTATGCGTGTTTTATAATTATTAATTATGCGTGTTTCATAATTATTGCCTGCGTGTTTCATAATTATTATGCGTGTTTCATAATTATTATGCGTGTTTCATAATTATTAATTATGCGTGTTTCATAATTATTATGCGTGTTTCATAATTATTATGCGTGTTTCATAATTATTATGCGTGTTTCATAATTATTATGCGTGTTTCATAATTATTAATTATGCGTGTTTCATAATTATTATGCGTGTTTCATAATTATTATGCGTGTTTCATAATTATTAATTATGCGTGTTTCATAATTATTATGCGTGTTTCATAATTATTATGCGTGTTTCATAATTATTATGCGTGTTTCATAATTATTATGCGTGTTTCATAATTATTAATTATGCGTGTTTCATAATTATTATGCGTGTTTCATAATTATTATGCGTGTTTCATAATTATTAATTATGCGTGTTTCATAATTATTATGCGTGTTTCATAATTATTATGCGTGTTTCATAATTATTATGCGTGTTTCATAATTATTATGCGTGTTTCATAATTATTATGCACGTGTTTCATAATTATTATGCGTGTTTCATAATTATTATCGTGTTTCATAATTATTATGCGTGTTTCATAATTATTATGCGTGTTTCATAATTATTATGCGTGTTTCATAATTATTAATTATGCGTGTTTCATAATTATTATGCGTGTTTCATAATTATTATGCGTGTTTCATAATTATTAATTATGCGTGTTTCATAATTATTATGCGTGTTTCGCAATTATTATGCGTGTTTTCATAATTATTAATTATGCGTGTTTCATAATTATTATGCGTGTTTCATAATTATTATGCGTGTTTCGCAATTATTATGCGTGTTTCATAATTATTATGCGTGTTTCATAATTATTATGCGTGTTTCATAATTATTATGCGTGTTTCATAATTATTATGCGTGTTTCATAATTATTATACGTGTTTCATAATTATTAATTATGCGTGTTTCATAATTATTATGCGTGTTTCATAATTATTATGCGTGTTTCATAATTATTATGCGTGTTTCATAATTATTATGCGTGTTTCATAATTATTAATTATGCGTGTTTCATAATTATTATGCGTGTTTCATAATTATTATGCGTGTTTCATAATTATTAATTATGCGTGTTTCATAATTATTATGCGTGTTTCATAATTATTATGCGTGTTTCATAATTATTATGCGTGTTTCATAATTAATATGCGTGTTTCATAATTATTATGCGTGTTTCATAATTATTATGCGTGTTTCATAATTATTATGCGTGTTTCATAATTATTATGCGTGTTTCATAATTATTAATTATGCGTGTTTCATAATTATTATGCGTGTTTATAATTATTATGCGTGTTTCATAATTATTAATTATGCGTGTTCCATAATTATTATGCCGTGTTTCATAATTATTATGCGTGTTTCATAATTATTATGCGTGTTTCATAATTATTAATTATGCGTGTTTCATAATTATTATGCGTGTTTCATAATTGTGTAAATTGTTTCATAATTATTAATTGTAAAATTGTTTATAATTATTATGCGTGTTTCATAATTATTATGCGTGTTTCATAATTATTATGCGTGTTTCATAATTATTATGCGTGTTTCATAATTATTATGCGTGTTTCATAATTATTAATTATGCGTGTTTTGCTGTTATTATGCGTGTTTCATAATTATTATGCGTGTTTCATAATTATTATGCGTGTTTCATAATTATTATGCGTGTTTCATAATTATTAATTATGCGTGTTTCATAATTATTATGCGTGTTTCATAATTATTATGCGTGTTTCATAATTATTATGCGTGTTTCATAATTATTATGCGTGTTTCATAATTATTATGCGTGTTTCATAATTATTAATTATCGTGTTTCATAATTATTATGCGTGTTTCATAATTATATGCGTGTTTCATAATTATTATGCGTGTTTCATAATTATTATGCGTGTTTCATAATTATTAATTATGCGTGTTTCATAATTATTATGCGTGTTTCATAATTATTATGCGTGTTTCATAATTATTAATTATGCGTGTTTCATAATTATTATGCGTGTTTCATAATTATTATGCGTGTTTCATAATTATTATGCGTGTTTCATAATTATTAATTATGCGTGTTTCATAATTATTATGCGTGTTTCATAATTATTAATTATGCGTGTTTCATAATTATTATGCGTGTTTCATAATTATTATGCGTGTTTCATAATTATTAATTATGCGTGTTTCATAATTATTATGCGTGTTTCATAATTATTATGCGTGTTTCATAATTATTATGCGTGTTTCATAATTATTATGCGTGTTTCATAATTATTATGCGTGTTTCATAATAATTATTATGCGTGTTTCATAATTATTATGCGTGTTTCATAATTTATTATGCGTGTTTCATAATTATTATGCGTGTTTCATAATTATTATGCGTGTTTTTCATAATTATTATGCGTGTTTCATAATTATTATGCGTGTTTCATAATTATTAATTATGCGTGTTTCATAATTATTATGCGTGTTTCATAATTATTATGCGTGTTTCATAATTATTATGCGTGTTTCATAATTATTATGCGTGTTTCATAATTATTATGCGTGTTTCATAATTATTATGCGTGTTTCATAATTATTATGCGTGTTTCATAATTATTATGCGTGTTTCATAATTATTATGCGTGTTTCATAATTATTAATTATGCGTGTTTCATAATTATTATGCGTGTTTCATAATTATTATGCGTGTTTCATAATTATTATGCGTGTTTCATAATTATTATGCGTGTTTCATAATTATTATGCGTGTTTTTCATAATTATTATGCGTGTTTCATAATTATTATGCGTGTTTCATAATTATTAATTATGCGTGTTTCATAATTATTATGCGTGTTTCATAATTATTATGCGTGTTTCATAATTATTATGCGTGTTTCACTTGTTATGCGTGTTTCATAATTATTATGCGTGTTTCATAATTATTATGCGTGTTTCATAATTATTAATTATGCGTGTTTCATAATTATTATGCGTGTTTCATAATTATTATACGTGTTTCATAATTATTAATTATGCGTGTTTCATAATTATTATGCGTGTTTCATAATTATTATGCGTGTTTCATAATTATTATGCGTGTTTCATAATTATTAATTATGCGTGTTTCATAATTATTATGCGTATTTCATAATTATTATGCGTGTTTCATAATTATTAATTATGCGTGTTTTATAATTATTAATTATGCGTGTTTCATAATTATTAATTATGCGTGTTTCATAATTATTATGCGTGTTTCATAATTATTATGCGTGTTTCATAATTATTATGCGTGTTTCATAATTATTAATTATACGTGTTTCATAATTATTATGCGTGTTTCATAATTATTATGCGTGTTCATAATTATTATGCGTGTTTCATAATTATTATGCGTGTTTCATAATTATTATGCGTGTTTCATAATTATTATGCGTGTTTCATAATTATTATGCGTGTTTCATAATTATTAATTATGCGTGTTTCATAATTATTATGCGTGTTTCATAATTATTATGCGTGTTTTTTCATAATTATTAATTATGCGTGTTTCATAATTATTATGCGTGTTTCATAATTATTATGCGTGTTTCATAATTATTAATTATGCGTGTTTCATAATTATTATGCGTGTTTCATAATTATTATGCGTGTTTCATAATTATTATGCGTGTTTCATAATTATTAATTATGCGTGTTTCATAATTATTATGCGTGTTTCATAATTATTATGCGTGTTTCATAATTATTATGCGTGTTTCATAAATTATTATGCGTGTTTCATAATTATTATGCGTGTTTTATAATTATTATGCGTGTTTCATAATTATTATGCGTGTTTCATAATTATTATGCGTGTTTCATAATTATTATGCGTGTTATAATTATTATGCGTGTTTCATAATTATTATGCGTGTTTCATAATTATTATGCGTGTTTCATAATTATTATGCGTGTTTCATAATTATTATGCGTGTTTCATAAGGTATTATGCGTGTTTCATAATTATTATGCGTGTTTCATAATTATTATGCGTGTTTCATAATTATTATGCGTGTTTCATAATTATTATGCGTGTTTCATAATTATTATGCGTGTTTCATAATTATTATGCGTGTTTCATAATTCTTCAACCCGTGTTCATAATTATTATGCGTGTTTCATAATTATTATGCGTGTTATAATAATTATTATGCGTGTTTCATAATTATTATGCGTGTTTCATAATTATTATGCGTGTTTTTCGCAGTATTATGCGTGTTTCATAATTATTAATTATGCGTGTTTCATATTATGCGTGTTTCATAATTATTATGCGTGTTTCATAATTATTATGCGTGTTTCATAATTATTAATTATGCGTGTTTCATAATTATTATGCGTGTTTCATAATTATTATACGTGTTTCATAATTATTAATTATGCGTGTTCATAATTATTATGCGTGTTTCATAATTATTATGCGTGTTTCATAATTATTATGCGTGTTTCATAATTATTATGCGTGTTTCATAATTATTATGTGTGTTTCATAATTATTATGCATGTTTCATAATTATTATGCGTGTTTCATAATTATTATGCGTGTTTCATAATTATTATGCGTGTTTCATAATTATTATGCGTGTTTCATAATTATTATGCGTGTTTCATAATTATTATACGTGTTTCATAATTATTATGCGTGTTTCATAATTATTATGCGTGTTTCATAATTATTATGCGTGTTTCATAATTATTATGCGTGTTTCATAATTATTAATTATGCGTGTTTCATAATTATTATGCGTGTTTCATAATTATTATGCGTGTTTCATAATTATTATGCGTGTTTCATAATTATTAATTATGCGTGTTTCATAATTATTATGCGTGTTTCATAATTATTATCGTGTTTTATAATTATTAATTATGCGTGTTTCATAATTATTATGCGTGTTTCATAATTATTATGCGTGTTTCATAATTATTATGCGTGTTTCATAATTATTATGCGTGTTTCATAATTATTATGTGTGTTTCATAATTATTATGCATGTTTTCGCAAAATTATTATGCGTGTTCATAATTATTATGCGTGTTTCATAATTATTATGCGTGTTTCATAATTATTATGCGTGTTTCATAATTATTAATTATGCATGTTTCATAATTATTATGCGTGTTTCATAATTATTATGCGTGTTTCATAATTATTATGCGTGTTTCATAATTATTATGCGTGTTTCATAATTATTATGCGTGTTTCATAATTATTATGCGTGTTTCATAATTATTATGCGTGTTTCATAATTATTATGCGTGTTTCATAATTATTATGCGTGTTTCATAATTATTATGCGTGTTTCATAATTATTATGCGTGTTTCATAATTATTATGCGTGTTTCATAATTATTATGCGTGTTTCATAATTATTATGCGTGTTTCATAATTATTAATTATGCGTGTTTCATAATTATTATGCGTGTTTCATAATTATTATGCGTGTTTCATAATTATTATGCGTGTTTCATAATTATTAATTATGCGTGTTTCATAATGCGTGTTTCATAATTATTATGCGTGTTTCACATAATTATATTAATTATGCGTGTTTCATAATTATTATGCGTGTTTCATAATTATTATGCGTGTTTCATAATTATTATGCGTGTTTCATAATTATTATGCGTGTTTCATAATTATTATGTGTGTTTCATAATTATTATGCATGTTTCATAATTTATGCGTGTTTCATAATTATTATGCGTGTTTCATAATTATTATGCGTGTTTCATAATTATTATGCGTGTTTCATAATTATTATGTGTGTTTCATAATTATTATGCATGTTTCATAATTATTATGCGTGTTTCATAATTATTAATTATGCATGTTTCATAATTATTATGCGTGTTTCATAATTATTATGCGTGTTTCATAATTATTATGCGTGTTTCATAATTATTATGCGTGTTTCATAATTATTATGCGTGTTTCATAATTATTAATTATGCATGTTTCATAATTATTATGCGTGTTTCATAATTATTATGCGTGTTTCATAATTATTATGCGTGTTTCATAATTATTAATTATGCATGTTTCATAATTATTAATTATGCGTGTTTCATAATTATTAATTATGCGTGTTTCATAATTATTATGCGTGTTTTATAATTATTAATTATGCATGTTTCATAATTATTATGCATGTTTCATAATTATTATGCGTGTTTCATAATTATTAATTACATGTTTCATAATTATTATGCGTGTTTCATAATTATTATGCGTGTTTTCATAATTATTACTGCGTGTTTCATAATTATTATGCGTGTTTCATAATTATTATGCGTGTTTCATAATTATTATGCGTGTTTCATAATTATTAATTATGCATGTTTCATAATTATTAATTATGCGTGTTTCATAATTATTAATTATGCGTGTTTCATAATTATTATGCGTGTTTCATAATTATTAATTATGCATGTTTCATAATTATTATGCGTGTTTCATAATTATTATGCGTGTTTCATAATTATTATGCGTGTTTCATAATTATTGTATGCGTGTTTCATAATTATTAATTATGCGTGTTTCATAATTATTATACGTGTTTCATAATTATTATACGTGTTTCATAATTATTATGCGTGTTTCATAATTATTAATTATGCGTGTTTCATAATTATTATGCGTGTTCCCTTGTTATTATGCGTGTTTCATAATTATTATGCATGTTTCATAATTATTAATTATGCGTGTTTCATAATTATTATGCGTGTTTCATAATTATTAATTATGCGTGTTTCATAATTATTATGCGTGTTTCATGTATGCGTGTTTCATAATTATTATGCGTGTTTCATAATTATTATGCGTGTTTATAATTATTATGTGTGTTTCATAATTATTATGCATGTTTCATAATTATTATAGTGTTTCATAATTATTATGCGTGTTTTCATAATTATTATGCGTGTTTCATAATTATTATGCGTGTTTCATAATTATTATGCGTGTTTCATAATTATTATGCATGTTTCATAATTATTATGCGTGTTTCATAATTATTATGCATTGTTTCTAATTATTATGCATGTTTCATAATTATTATGCGTGTTTCATAATTATTATGCGTGTTTCATAATTATTATGCATGTTTCATAATTATTATGCGGTATTTCATAATTATTATGCGTGTTTCATAATTATTATGCGTGTTTTCATAATTATTATGCGTGTTTCATAATTATTATGCGTGTTTATATAATTATTATGCATGTTTCATAATTATTATGCGTGTTTCATAATTATTATGTGTGTTTCATAATTATTATGCGTGTTTCATAATTATTATGCGTGTTTCATAATTATTAATTATGCATGTTTCATAATTATTATGCGTGTTTCATAATTATTATGCGTGTTTCATAATTATTATGCGTGTTTCATAATTATTATGCGTGTTTCATAATTATTATGCGTGTTTATAAATTATTATGCATGTTTCATAATTATTATTCATCATTTCCATAATTATTATAAGTGTTTTTATTATTATTAATAGTATTTCATAATTATTATGCGTGTTTCATAATTATTATGCGTGTTTCATAATTATTATGCATGTTTCATAGTTATTATGCGTGTTTCATATTATTATGCGTGTTTCATAATTATTATGCGCATTGTTCATAATTATTATGCGTGTTTCATAATTATTATGCGTGTTTCATAATTATTATGCGTGTTTCATAATTATTATGCGTGTTTCATAATTATTATGCGTGTTTCATAATTATTATGTGTGTTTCATAATATTATGCGTGTTTCATAATTATTATGCGTGTTTCATAATTATTAATTATGCATGTTTCATAATTATTATGCGTGTTTCATAATTATTATGCGTGTTTCATAATTATTATGCGTGTTTCATAATTATTATGCGTGTTTCATAATTATTATGCGTGTTTCATAATTATTATGCATGTTTCATAATTATTATGCGTGTTTCATAATTATTATGCGTGTTTCATAATTATTATGCGTGTTTCATAATTATTATGCGTGTTTCATAATAATTATTATGCGTGTTTCATAATTATTATGTGTGTTTCATAATTATTATGCGTGTTTCATAATTATTATGCGTGTTTCATAATTATTATGCATGTTTCATAATTATTATGCGTGTTTCATAATTATTATGCGTGTTTATAATTATTATGCATGTTTCATAATTATTATGCGTGTTTCATAATTATTAATTATGCATGTTTCATAATTATTATGCGTGTTTCATAATTATTATGCGTGTTTCATAATTATTATGCGTGTTTCATAATTATTATGCGTGTTTCATAATTATTATGCGTGTTTCATAATTATTATGCATGTTTCATAATTATTATGCGTGTTTCATAATTATTAATTATGCATGTTTCGCAATTATTATGCGTGTTTCATAATTATTATGCGTGTTTCATAATTATTATACGTGTTTCATAGTATTATGCGTGTTTCATAATTATTATGCGTGTTTCATAATTATTATGCGTGTTTCATAATTATTATGCATGTTTCATAATTATTATGCGTGTTTCATAATTATTATGCGTGTTTCATAATTATTATGCGTGTTTCATAATTATTATGCGTGTTTCATAATTATTATGCGTGTTTCATAATTATTATGTGTGTTTCATAATTATTATGCATGTTTCATAATTATTATGCGTGTTTCATAATTATTATGCGTGTTTCATAATTATTAATTATGCGTGTTTCATAATTATTATGCGTGTTTCATAATTATTAATTATGCATGTTTCATAATTATTAATTATGCGTGTTTCATAATTATTAATTATGCGTGTTTCATAATTATTATGCGTGTTTCATAATTATTAATTATGCATGTTTCATAATTATTATGCGTGTTTCATAATTATTATGCGTGTTTTATAATTATTATGCGTGTTTCATAATTATTATGCGTGTTTCATAATTATTAATTATGCGTGTTTCATAATTATTATGCGTATTTCATAATTATTAATTATGCATGTTTCATAATTATTAATTATACGTGTTTCATAATTATTAATTATGCGTGTTTCATAATTATTATGCGTGTTTCATAATTATTAATTATGCATGTTTCATAATTATTATGCGTGTTTCATAATTATTATGCGTGTTTCATAATTATTATGCGTGTTTCATAATTATTATGCGTGTTTCATAATTATTAATTATCAAATTGTTTTCATAATTATTATGCGTGTTTCATAATTATTAATTATGCGTGTTTCATAATTATTATGCGTGTTTCATAATAATTATTATGCGTGTTTCATAATTATTATGCGTGTTTCATAATTATTATGCGTGTTTCATAATTATTATGTGTGTTTTCATAATTATTATGCGTGTTTCATAATTATTAATTATGCATGTTTCATAATTATTAATTATGCGTGTTTCATAATTATTATGCGTGTTTCATAGTGTATACGTGTTTCATAATTATTATGCGTGTTTCATAATTATTATGCGTGTTTCATAATTATTATGCGTGTTTCATAATTATTAATTGTATTTTCATAATTATTAATTATGCGTGTTTCATAATTATTATGCGTGTTTCATAATTATTATGCGTGTTTCATAATTATTATGCGTGTTTCATAATTATTATGCGTGTTTCATAATTATTATGCGTGTTTCATAATTATTAATTATGCATGTTTCATAATTATTAATTATGCGTGTTTCATAATTATTAATTATGCGTGTTTCATAATTATTATGCGTGTTTCATAATTATTAATTATGCATGTTTCATAATTATTATGCGTGTTTCATAATTATTATGCGTGTTTCATAATTATTATGCGTGTTTCATAATTATTATGCGTGTTTCATAATTATTATGCGTGTTTCATAATTATTATGCGTGTTTCATAATTATTATGCGTGTTTTGTAATTATTAATTATGCGTGTTTCATAATTATTATGCGTGTTTCATAATTATTATGCGTGTTTCATAATTATTATCGTGTTTCATAATTATTATGCATGTTTCATAATTATTAATTATGCGTGTTCATAATTATTAGCCGTGTTTCATAATTATTATGCGTGTTTCATAATTATTATGCGTGTTTCATAATTATTATGCGTGTTTCATAATTATTAATTATGCGTGTTTCATAATTATTATGCGTGTTTCATAATTATTATGCGTGTTTCATAATTATTATGCGTGTTTCATAATTATTATGCGTGTTTCATAATTATTAATTATGCGTGTTTCATAATTATTATGCGTGTTTCATAATTATTATGCGTGTTTCATAATTATTATGCATGTTTCATAATTATTAATTATACGTGTTTCATAATTATTATGCGTGTTTCATAATTATTATGCATGTTTCATAATTATTAATTATGCGTGTTTCATAATTATTATGCGTGTTTCATAATTATTATGCGTGTTTCATAATTATTATGCATGTTTCATAATTATTAATTATGCGTGTTTCATAATTATTATGCGTGTTTCATAATTATTATGCATGTTTCATAATTATTAATTATGCGTGTTTCATAATTATTATGCGTGTTTCATAATTATTATGCGTGTTTCATAATTATTATGCGTGTTTCATAATTATTATGCGTGTTTCATAATTATTATGCATGTTTCATAATTATTAATTATGCATGTTTCATAATTATTAATTATGCGTGTTTCATAATTATTATGCGTGTTTCATAATTATTATGCGTGTTTCATAATTATTAATTATGCATGTTTTCATAATTATTAATTATGCGTGTTTATAATTATTATGTGTGTTTCATAATTATTATGCGTGTTTCATAATTATTAATTATGCATGTTTCATAATTATTAATTATGCGTGTTTCATAATTATTATGCATTTATATAAATTATTATTACGTGTTTATATAATTATTATGCGTGTTTCATAATTATTATGCGTGTTTCATAATTATTATGCGTGTTTCATAATTATTAATTATGCATGTTTCACTAATTATTAATTATGCGTGTTTTCATAATTATTATGCGTGTTTCATAATTATTATGCGTGTTTCATAATTATTATGCGTGTTTCATAATTATTATGCGTGTTTCATAATTATTATGCGTGTTTCATAATTATTAATTATGCATGTTTCATAATTATTAATTATGCGTGATTTTCATAATTATTAATTATGCGTGTTTCATAATTATTATGCGTGTTTCATAATTATTAATTATGCATGTTTCATAATTATTATGCGTGTTTCATAATTATTATGCGTGTTTCATAATTATTATGCGTGTTTCATAATTATTATGCGTGTTTCATAATTATTATGCGTGTTTCATAATTATTATGCGTGTTTCATAATTATTATGCGTGTTTCATAATTATTAATTATGCGTGTTTCATAATTATTATCGTGTTTCATAATTATTATGCGTGTTTCATAATTATTATGCGTGTTTCATAATTATTATGCATGTTTCATAATTATTAATTATGCGTGTTTCATAATTATTATGCGTGTTTCATAATTATTATGCGTGTTTCATAATTATTATGCGTGTTTCATAATTATTATGCGTGTTTCGCAATAATTATTAATTATGCGTGTTTCATAATTATTATGCGTGTTTCATAATTATTATGCGTGTTTCATAATTATTATGCGTGTTTCATAATTATTATGCGTGTTTCATAATTATTATGCGTGTTTCATAATTATTATGCGTGTTATAATTATTATGCGTGTTTCATAATTATTATGCGTGTTTCATAATTATTATGCGTGTTTCATAATTATTATGCATGTTTCATAATTATTAATTATGCGTGTTTCATAATTATTATGCGTGTTTCATAATTATTATGCGTGTTTCATAATTATTATGCGGTGTTTCATAATTATTATGCATGTTTCATAATTATTAAGTATGCGTGTTTCATAATTATTATGCGTGTTTCATAATTATTATGCGTGTTTCATAATTATTATGCGTGTTTCATAATTATTATGCATGTTTATATAATTATTAATTATGCGGTGTTTCATAATTATTATGCGTGTTTCATAATTATTATGCGTGTTTCATAATTATTATATGCGTGTTTCATAATTATTATGCATGTTTCATAATTATTAATTATGCGTGTTTCATAATTATTATGCGTGTTTCATAATTATTATGCGTGTTTCATAATTATTATGCGTGTTTCATAATTATTATGCATGTTTCATAATTATTAATTATGCGATGTTTCATAATTATTATGCGTGTTTCATAATTATTATGCGTGTTTCATAATTATTATGCGTGTTTCATAATTATTATGCGTGTTTACTAATTATTAATTATGCGTGTTTCATAATTATTATGCGTGTTTCATAATTATTATGCGTGTTTCATAATTATTATGCGTGTTTCATAATTATTATGCGTGTTTCATAATTATTATGCGTGTTTCATAATTATTATGCGTGTTTCATAATTATTATGCATTGTTTCATAATTATTATGCGTGTTTCATAATTATTATGCGTGTTTCATAATTATTATGCGTGTTTCACTAATTATTATGCGTGTTTCATAATTATTATGCGTGTTTCATAATTATTATGCGTGTTTTATAATTATTATGCGTGTTTCATAATTATTATGCGTGTTTCATAATTATTATGCGTGTTTCATAATTATTATGCGTGTTTCATAATTATTATGCGTGTTTATAATTAATATGCGTGTTTCATAATTATTATGCGTGCTTTTCATAATTATTATGCGTGTTTCATAATTATTATGCATGTTTCATAATTATTAATTATGCGTGTTTCATAATTATTATGCGTCGTTTTCATAATTATTATGCGTGTTTCATAATTATTATGCATGTTTCATAATTATTAATTATACGTGTTTCATAATTAACATTGCTTTATTATGCGTGTTTTATAATTATTATGCGTGTTTCATAATTATTATGCGTGTTTCATAATTATTAATTATGCGTGTTTCATAATTATTATGCGTGTTTCATAATTATTATGCGTGTTTCATAATTATTATGCGTGTTTCATAATTATTATGCGTGTTTTATAATTATTATGCGTGTTTCATAATTATTATGCATGTTTCATAATTATTAATTATGCGTGTTTCATAATTATTATGCGTGTTTCATAATTATTATGCGTGTTTCATAATTATTATCGTGTTTCATAATTATTATGCATGTTTCATAATTATTAGTTATCGTGTTTCTATATTATTATGCGTGTTTCATAATTGTGTCGTGTTTATCATTATTATCGTGTTTCATAATTATTAATTATGCGTGTTTCATAATTATTATGCGTGTTTCATAATTATTATGCGTGTTTCATAATTATTATGCATGTTTCATAATTTATTAATTATGCGTGTTTCATAATTATTATGCGTGTTTCATAATTATTATGCGTGTTTCATAATTATTATGCATGTTTCATAATTATTAATTATGCGTGTTTCATAATTATTATGCGTGTTTCATAATTATTATGCATGTTTCATAATTATTAATTATGCATGTTTCATAATTATTATGCGTGTTTCATAATTATTATGCGTGTTTCATAATTATTATGCGTGTTTTATAATTATGCCGTGTTTCATAATTATTATGCATGTTTCATAATTATTAATTATGCGTGTTTCATAATTATTATGCGTGTTTCATAATTATTATGCATGTTTCATAATTATTAATTATGCGTGTTTCATAATTATTATGCGTGTTTCATAATTATTATGCGTGTTTCATAATTATTATGCGTGTTTCATAATTATTATGCGTGTTTCATAATTATTATGCGTGTTTCATAATTATTATGCGTGTTTCACTAATTATTATGCGTGTTTCATAATTATTATGCGTGTTTCATAATTATTATGCGTGTTTCATAATTATTAATTATGCGTGTTTCATAATTATTATGCGTGTTTCATAATTATTATGCGTGTTTCATAATTATTATGCATGTTTCATAATTATTAATTATGCGTGTTTCATAATAATTATTATGCGTGTTTCATAATTATTAATTATGCGTGTTTCATAATTATTATGCGTGTTTCATAATTATTATGCGTGTTCCATAATAATTATTATGCGTGTTTCATAATTATTATGTGTGTTTTATAATTATTATGTGTGTTTCATAATTATTATGCGTGTTTCATAATTATTATGCGTGTTTCATAATTATTATGCGTGTTTCATAATTATTATGCGTGTTTCATAATTATTATGTGTGTTTCATAATTATTATGTGTGTTTCATAATTATTATGCGTGTTTCATAATTATTATGCGTGTTTCATAATTATTATGCATGTTTCATAATTATTAATTATGCGTGTTTCATAATTATTATGCGTGTTTCATAATTATTATGCATGTTTCATAATTATTAATTATGCGTGTTTCATAATTATTATGCGTGTTTCATAATTATTATGCGTGTTTCATAATTATTATGCGTGTTTCATAATTATTATGCGTGTTTCATAATTATTATGCGTGTTTCATAATTATTATACGTGTTTCATAATTATTATGCGTGTTTCATAATTATTATGCGTGTTTCATAATTATTATGCGTGTTTCATAATTATTAATTATGCGTGTTTCATAATTATTATGCGTGTTTCATAATTATTATGCGTGTTTCATAATTATTATGCATGTTTCATAATTATTAATTATGCGTGTTTCATAATTATTATGCGTGTTTCATAATTATTGATATGCGTGTTTCATAATTATTATGCGTGTTTCATAATTATTATGCGTGTTTCATAATTATTATGCGTGTTTCATATTATTATGTGTGTTTCATAATTATTATGCGTGTTTCATAATTATTATGCGTGTTTCATAATTATTATGCGTGTTTCATAATTATTATGCGTGTTTCATAATTATTATGTGTGTTTTATAATTATTATGCGTGTTTCATAATTATTATGCGTGTTTCATAATTATTATGCGTGTTTCACCATAAGTATGCGTGTTTCATAATTATTATGCGTGTTTCATAATTATTATGCATGTTTCATAATTATTAATTATGCGTGTTTCATAATTATTATGCGTGTTTTCATAATTATTATGCATGTTTCATAATTATTAATTATGCGTGTTTCATAATTATTATGCGTGTTTCATAATTATTATGC
This sequence comes from Ascarosepion bandense, assembly GCA_037127315.1. Lineage (NCBI taxonomy): Eukaryota > Metazoa > Mollusca > Cephalopoda > Sepiida > Sepiidae > Ascarosepion > Ascarosepion bandense. The sequence continues at coordinate 601,871 of JBBBDQ010000528.1, read as the reverse complement.
GTGTTTCATAATTATTATGCGTGTTTCATAATTATTATGCGTGTTTATAATTATTATGCGTGTTTCATAATTATTATGCGTGTTTCATAATTATTATGCGTGTTTCATAATTATTATGCGTGTTTCATAATTATTATGCGTGTTTCATAATTATTATGCGTGTTTCATAATTATTATGCGTGTTTCATAATTATTATGCGTGTTTCATAATTATTATGCGTGTTTCATAATTATTATGCGTGTTTTCATAATTATTATGCGTGTTTCATAATTATTATGCGTGTTTCATAATTATTATGCGTGTTTCATAATTATTATGCGTGTTTCATAATTATTATGCGTGTTTCATAATTATTATGCGTGTTTCATAATTATTATGCGTGTTTCATAATTATTATGCATGTTTCATAATTATTAATTATGCGTGTTTCATAATTATTATGCGTGTTTCATAATTATTATGCGTGTTTTCATAATTATTATGCGTGTTTCATAATTATTATGCGTGTTTCATAATTATTATACGTGTTTCATAATTATTATGCGTGTTTCATATAATTATTATGCGTGTTTCATAATTATTATGCGTGTTTCATAATTATTATGCGTGTTTCATAATTATTTAACCGTGCTTCATAATTATTATGCGTGTTTCATAATTATTATGCGTGTTTCAAGGTATTATGCGTGTTTCATAATTATTATGCATTGTTTCATAATTATTATGCGTGTTTCATAATTATTAATTATGCGTGTTTCATAATTATTATGCGTGTTTCATAATTGTGCCTGCGTGTTTCATAATAATTATTATGCGTGTTTCATAATTATTATGTGTGTTTCATAATTATTGTCTCAAACACTCACTTGGTCATGAATTCAATCCTTGGATCTGGTAGTGACAAACCAAATCCAACATGAAAGAACAATAACTGATTTCACAGGATATTTCACAATAATCAACAAGATAACCCATATCAGCCAATCTATGGACACCTGATGATGACCAGAGCGTACTTGGTCGAAATGTTGTGTCTGTTATAACATCTATATCAACCAAGATGAGAACAATAGTTTGAAATAATTTCAAGATTATGGAAAATTGTACTTTGTCAGATGACGAAACATGTCGATAAAGACTAACTTTTTCAAAGCAATTGAAATTATTTTATTTTGCATAATGTAACTATAAACAAAATCAAAATGTTGTTAGTTACTTGAATGTTTTTAAAATTACAACATGCCCATTATTTTGGAGAAGTGTAGCCTCTCCTTTTTCTGACTCCTATGTTGATCATTTCAGGAATTTGTGGGCATAATCAGGGATAGTGTGGTGTGAACATTTGATGAGTCTCTGTAAGCATCGAGAATAACTTTTTGTCAAAGCAGTTTTTTAGAAAGTCTTTTCTCATTTCTATAGATATCAACGAATATTTGTAACTGACTGAGTTTTCTGACTAAGTGAGTGTTTTTGTTTTCCATCTCAACAATGTGCGTAAATATTCTCAGATATAATCTGTAGAAAAGAAAATATGAATCAAAAAAGAGACGAGTAGTAAAAGACTCTTCTTGGTCTTAGGTGGCACATTTCGTCTTCTGGCAGACTTTTTCAAGGCAGTTGAATTTATTTTATTTTGCTCAATATATCTGTAAACAAAAGCAAAATTTTGTCAGTTTCCCAAAACTTTTTCATATTACAAGTTGTCTATGCATATACACCAGATCAACTAAAATGTTATATTAAATTACGACACTCAACATCCTTGAAAATTTCAAAATGAAAACAAATTTCAAGTCCAATAAGATACCATGAGAGAGATTTCCCATCCTCATCACCATGAAGACAATCTTATTATCAAATAAGAGGAGACTTTCACAATAGGTACATGACTGCCAGAGTTCAGATAAAACGTCACGAGCAGAGACTTTTTTTTTTTTTTAATCACATCACCCCAAGCATGGTAGTAAGGCCACTGATGTGCAGGGGGCTACATAAGAGTGAATAGATTAGAAAAGAGAAAGCCAGAAACCACATCCTAAACAGGGAACAAGGTATGAGCCTCTACACCTGTTCAATAGACGTGGGTGGAGTGTAAAACCGGGCGATAGTTCAGTCTATCTACTCCAATTGAAGAAAAAAAGAAGAGAAAAGTGGAAAGATTGGAAAAGAGAAAGCCGGAAACCACATCCTAAACAGGGAACAAGGTATGAGCCTCTACACCTGTTCAATAGACATGGGTGGAGTGTGAACTGGGCAATAGTTCAGTCTATCTACTCCAATTGAAAAAAAAAAGAAAAAAGAAGAGAAAAGTGGAAAGATTGGAAAAGAGAAAGCCGGAAACCACATCCTAAACAGGGAACAAGGGATGAGCCTCTACACCTGTTCAATAGACATGGGTGGAGTGTGAACCGGGCGATATATAGATCTATCTACTCCAATTGAAAAAAAATAAAAAAGAAAAGAAAAGTGGAAAGATTGGAAAAAGAGAAAGCCGGAAACCACATCCTAAACAGGGAACAAGGGATGAGCCTCTACACCTGTTCAATAGACATGGGTGGAGTGTAAACCGGGCGATATATAGATCTATCTACTCCAATTGAAAAAAAAAAACAAAGTGAGAAGATTGGAAAAGAGAAAGCCGGAAACCACATCCTAAACAGGAAACAAGGGATGAGCCTCTACACCTGTTCAATAGATGTGGGTGGAGTGTGAACCGGGCGATAGTTCAGTCTATCTACTCCAATTAATCACAACAAATAATCACTTCTTATACCAGAAATTCAAGCAGAAGACAATCAGGTGATAATAACAACAAAGATGAGGACATTAGTTTGAATGTAAATAACACCTCATTCCTGAAATTCAGACAGAAGGCGATGAAATGATAAAAACAACAAAGATGAGGACAATAATGAATAATGACAACTCTTTATTTCAGAAATTTAGCCAGGATCTCTGTTTGTTTGACAAGAGCCACAGAATTAGATCGAGAAAGTAAATAAATAGTAAAAAAAAATGAATTTGTTTATCAAAACTAACAACTACTTACCAGGACAATTGATCAGCAGATAAAACGACAGGCACATAAAAGACAGGTAAACAAAAGACAGGTAAACAAAAGACAGGTAAACAAAACAAAAGAATTGGATATAAACAGGTGGGCCTTGAGTTTAAAATTACATTGATGATAAATAAGATGGTAATTCTTCCGCCTGGTCTCTTATCTTACGTATTATTAGACTTGTTTTTAATTTTTTTATTTTTGAGAATGCTTAGATGATCTGATTGACTCATAATTACTTTCTGAAAAGCCTAATAGAAGAGATGACAAAATAATTGTAGACACAGTTTCCAACCGTTCAACCGTGGTTCTGCCTTGGTTGGTTGACTTGTAATTCATAACAGTGAAATACTTAATTACTTTCTGAGATGAGGTAGTATTTACAGTATATACATTATTTGGACTATTTTCGTCATCTTCGCTGCCATTTGTACGACATTTAATAATAGATCATTCTATTTGTCTATATTTCTGAGATGAGGTATATACATTATTCGGACTATTGTCCTCATCTTTGTTGCCATTTGTATGACGTTTAATAATAGATCATTCTATTTGTCTATATTTCTGAGATGAGGTAGTATTTACAGTATTTACATTATTCGAACTATTGTTCTCATCTTTGTTGCCATTTGTACGATGTTTAATAATAGATCATTCTATTTGTCTATATTTCTGAGATGAGGTAGTATTCACAGTACATACATTATTCGGACTATTGTCCTCATCCTTGTTGCCATTTGTATGACGTTTAATAATAGATCATTATATTTGTCTATATTTCTGAGATGAGGTATATACATTATTCGGACTATTTTCCTCATCTTTGTTGCCATTTGTACGATGTTTAATAATAGATCATTCTATTTGTCTATATTTCTGAGATGAGGTAGTATTTACAGTATGTACATTATTCGAACTATTGTCCTCATCTTTGTTACCATTTGTATGACGTTTAATAATAGATCATTCTATTTGTCTATATTTCTGAGATGAGGTATATACATTATTCGGACTATTTTCCTCATCTTTGTTGCCATTTGTACGATGTTTAATAATAGATCATTCTATTTGTCTATATTTCTGAGATGAGGTAGTATTTACAGTATGTACATTATTCGAACTATTGTCCTCATCTTTGTTACCATTTGTATGACGTTTAATAATAGATCATTCTATTTGTCTATATTTCTGAGATGAGGTATATACATTATTCGGACTATTGTCCTCATCTTTGTTGCTATTTGTATGACGTTTAATAATAGATCATTCTATTTGTCTATATTTCTGAGATGAGGTAGTATTCACAGTACATACATTATTCGGACTATTGTCCTCATCTTTGTTGCCATTTGTACGATGTTTAATAATAGATCATTCTATTTGTGTATATTTCTGAGATGAGGCTGTATTTACAGTATATAAATTATTCGGACTATTGTTCTCATCTTTGTTGCTCAGTGGATATAGACGTTGGTTAGTTCCTGTGACTTGACCCAGAGTTGTGAGTTCAATACCAGGCTACAGCAGTGGTGAACATGTATCTTGCAGGGATAGAGGGAAATAACTCATGACATCCAATTGAGGCATTATTCCACAAGGAATGAAGATGATATACCCCAGTGATTGTAATAAAGGGTTCAGTTTGAAATTCCTAGCACTTGAAGAATGGCCAAAACGTTGTAAATATGGCAACAAAGATAAGGACAATAGTCCGAATTATGTAAACAGAGTAAATAATACCTCATCTCAGAAATATACACAAATAGAATGATCTATTATTAAACGTTGTACAAATGGCAACAAAGATGAGGAAAATAGTCCGAATAATGTATATACTGTAAATACTACCTCATCTTAGAAATATAGACAAATAGAAAGATCTATTATTAAAGGTCGTACAAATGGCAACAAAGATGAGGACAATAGTCCGAATAATGTAAATACTGTAAATACTACCTCATCTCAGAAATATAGACAAATAGAATGATCTATTATTAAAGGTCGTACAAATGGCAACAAAGATGAGGACAATAGTCCGAATAATGTAAATACTACTTCATCTCAGAAATATAGATAAATAGAATGATCTATTATTAAATGTTGCACAAATGGTAACAAAGATGAGGACAATAGTCTGAATAATGTAAACACTTTCAATATTACCTCATCTCAGAAATATAGCCAAATAGAATGATCTGTTATTAAACGTCGTACAAATGGCAACCAAGATGAGGACAATAGGCTGAATAATGTAAATACTGTACCTTCTGAAACCTCTTTTGAATATCTATGTGATTTTTTTTCTCTGAATTTATAAAAACATGTAAGGTAATTACGAAAATAGAATTTCTTTTCTCATTTCATCTGTAATTTATTTCTGTATTCCAGCTCAATAACACCAGGCGCCAAGGATTGGCTTTTGTTGATTTCCAAGAAGGGCCAATCACTTTTCCTCCCACATATAAATTTGATATTGACACAAATGTCTATGATACCAGGTCAGTGATATTTTGCTGTTCCAGTTTTTTCTGTATGCATCATGCCTATATATATATATATATATATATATATATATATATATACACACACAGATATATATATATATATATAAATATATATAAGGATTTTACACAAAAGATTTTGTGTAAAATCCTTTGTAAAATAAAGACCGAAGCTGATGATGGTTTGCCTGAAATAGGCCAAAACTTCCGATTTACCATGAAATAATGTGTCTGCCTAAATTTTTTCTTATATTTGCTCTATATGTATTTATAAACATATATATTTAGTGCTCTCTTAGAGAGTTATCTTACCACTGTATGTACAGGATATATATAGCCAAATTAATAAGAACAAAAGGTGGATCTGAAGGAGACTACCACCACCTGGGATTAAATTTGAAGCTTAATCTACAAACTGCATTTTAAATATGAAAAAATTCTAATTTTCATAACTCACTGAATGACTATTAAATTTATTATGTTTAGACATTATTTTAAAGAATGCATAAATAAAAATATAGCTATAGCCACACTCAACATGCAGAAGCTCCGAATAAATGTTTCTACTTTTATTCAAAGCAACACAAAAGACACAGAAAAGAAACCAAAACAAAACCTCTTTAAAAATGGCTAAGAAAATAGCCAAAACCACTAGGAAAAATGTACGCTATGGACAGTTTTTCCCTCACAAACAAAAAAAAAATGCTAGAAAAACTAAATAAAAATTAATTACATTTTCTTTGTCTGTCATATTTAACGAAAGATGTTTAAAAGAAGTTGCCCAAATATATATATATATATATATATATATATATATATGCTTGCTCAGGCACACGTGCTTGTTCAACACTTACAGAGCCTACCTGTGGTTTCTATTGCAACTGTGCTGAGTGAACCTTACTTATAGTTTCTGGGAGAGTGCATGTTATCTAGCATATTCAACAGTCTGAACAACCATAGGGTGTTGTTTCTCACTTTTATTTGTTGTTTCTCACTTTTATTTACTAAAAAAGTTAAAAAAAAAAAATGAAAAACAACAAATTTGGTAGTCTTCTTTAGGTCTGCTGATTTGTGGATTAAAAAAATTAAATATTACTGCACAAGGCCAAAAGTGGGGGTAGGGGAAGGCTGATCTTCAATCTGTCTTGATCCAAACATACCAAAGTATTCCTGACACCAAAGCAACACATTCTTACATGAGACATTTTGGTTCCACACGTGATCCCCAACCATATATGGTGTGAAGATTTTCCTGCAGTAGATTGCCAAATCTTACTGTAATAGACTCGTTGATGTTTAAAACTATAGAAGCCAATCTGTTCTGCTACTCAACCGATAGCCAGATGGAAAAGTAATGAATTTATAACATTCCCAAGGATATTAGCACATAAATAAATGTAAGGAATTTGAATTCACCTCTCCAATTCTTCAGTTCAAGTTGCTATCCCTTATGAACTTGTGCCTTCGATTTTTCTGGGTTGGGGGATAAAACTGAAACATTCATCAAAAAAATTATCATGAAAATATTTATAGAAAAGGCACAGGGAAGCTACATTACGGTGGTGGGAAAGTGACAGAAGTATACTGGGCTTAAATTCATAAAGTCTAGGTACCATAGAGGAAAGATCATCAGAACAATTACCATGAAAATATTTATAGAAAAGGCCCACAGGGAAGCTACATTACGGTGGTGGGAAAGTAACAGAAGTATACTGGGCTTAAATTCATAAAGTCTAGGTACCATAGAGGAAAGACCATCAGAACAATTACCATGAAAATATTTATAGAAAAGGCCCAGGGAAGCTACATTACGGTGGTGGGAAAGTGACAGAAGTATACTGGGCTTAAATTCATAAAGTCTAGGTACCATAGAGGAAAGATCATCAGAACAATTACCATGAAAATATTTATAGAAAAGGCCCAGGGAAGCTACATTACGGTGGTGGGAAAGTGACAGAAGTATACTGGGCTTAAATTCATAAAGTCTAGGTACCATAGAGGAAAGATCATCAGAACAATTACCATGAAAATATTTATAGAAAAGGCACAGGGAAGCTACATTACGGTGGTGGGAAAGTGACAGAAGTATACTGGGCTTAAATTCATAAAGTCTAGGTACCATAGAGGAAAGATCATCAGAACAATTACCATGAAAATATTTATAGAAAAGGCACAGGGAAGCTACATTACGGTGGTGGGAAAGTGACAGAAGTATACTGGGCTTAAATTCATAAAGTCTAGGTACCATAGAGGAAAGACCATCAGAACAATTATCATGAAAATATTTATAGAAAAGGCCCAGGGAAGCTACATTACGGTGGTGGGAAAGTGACAGAAGTATACTGGGCTTAAATTCATAAAGTCTAGGTACCATAGAGGAAAGATCATCAGAACAATTACCATGAAAATATTTATAGAAAAGGCACAGGGAAGCTACATTACGGTGGTGGGAAAGTGACTGAAGACAAGATGTCAGGTCAGGACCAACAACATTGGTGATTCTTCTTTGGATTTTATTAAGAACCTCTAATATAACAAGAGGGCCAAACCAGAAATGGCAACAATATTCAAAGCAAGGATGAATGGTATACTTATAAATATGTAAGATAGATTCTGGTAAGAAAATTGTTTTGCACAATGCGGTGAACCAACCTTCCTATCAGCAGACGTACGAATTGATTCAATATAATCTTTCCACTTTGTGACAGTGGAAAATGTTACTGTGTGAAGGCGTAATGAGTCACTGTCCAGGGGTTAGCATCAGCCATACCAATATTGCTTTTTTACAAGAATCATTTGGCACAGTTTAACAAACATATTCAAAAAAAGGGAGTCTACAATAATATTAGAGTGACTAGAAAAACTGCCATTTTGACATTTTTTTTTTTTCCTTGGTAGGTTTGTCAAAAATTACCAGACTATATTCACTATTAAACTGAATATGCTACTAAATAAGTAAAACATTTTGGTTGTGTAAATCGAATTTAGTCAGCATATAACTATTTTTGTTTAAAAACTTATTTTTTCCAGTGAAAAACAACGTATTCCAGCTTGGTGCGACCGAATATTATGGCTCGTGCACGATGACAGTTTTGATGGTGTCCCGCTTGAAGTAAAACAGCTTCACTATCGCCATCATCCGGAATATAAGATTAGCGACCATCGCCCTGTCACATCCCTGTTCGAGGTGAAGGTAAGAGATCGGCAAGTTGCTCGTCCATGGAGTTCCTTCCTTAGCAGTCGGTTAACTGGCATTCGAAGAAGTGGTAACACCAGCAGCAGTTAACGCTTTTAATTTCTAATTACTTACTAATAACAATTTGATTATTTTTTTTTTTTGGTACAAAATCAGAACTTTCACTTTATACAATTTCTTTTTTCTTTTCATTCTCATGTTGGGTTCATGCCTTTCCTAAAGAGATCAGTGCCAAAGAGATACACTCAGTCTTTACTGGATTTTGATTTCAGTTTTACTGAATACATTTTCCATGCCAACTGCTGTGCCACTGTGGGAAAGGCATGTACCCAATTCTCCCTGCACTGTCCATTTTCAAGCCATTGTCTTGTCGCTGGCATGCCTTGATGGAGGATAGAGGAAAAAAATAATATGAGAGCTGTCCAGGTATCAGAAATAGCTTCTCTATCCATTGCTAGCATCAACAGATGTAAGCTTTCTTTTACTCATTGTCACTGTCAACTCATAAAAGCTTCTGTATTCATTGTCTGTATTGACAGATGTAAGCTTCCCTATCCATTGTCAGTGTTGACAGATGTAATCTGGCAGTCATGTTGTATTATATTTTAGTCTCTAGCAGTTGTCATTATAAATGAATAGCAGTTTTATTTATTCAGTCCTTAAGCATTTGTTTAGGCGATCTGTGTCTCATTCTATATTCGATTTATTGACAGGGTTCTTTCTTAACAGAGAAAAGAGCGTTTATTTAAATGTTTTCAATTGTTTGTACAATGTTTTGATTTTTTTTTTGGGGCTGTATTTTTTGTCAGCAGGGAGCAAAAAATAAGTTTGGGGGGGTGTACTACTTAATTAGATTTATCCACTTGTAAAAAATAAGGATAACTTTGGAAGGGGGAGATAACTCTTGTGGATTAACATTCACTGGAGCTTCTTCAAAGTGTGACATTTGTCAGAAATAAAAACTTTAGATTTGTAATATTTTAGAAGGGGGAATCCTGTTCATAATATCAAGACTTCATAAAAGAATTCTTGACTTTTTACAAAGTTATCTGAACCTAACTGTTTCTTTCTTTAAAAAAAAAACCAAAACAAATGGTTATACACATTTTTAATTAAAGAACAGAAATTCACGTAAACTGATACAAGTATATATATATATATATATATATATATCTGTTGGATGTGCATTTTGGTGCAAGGGATATCAGCTCGGAATAAGAAATTAGAGATCTGAGTTCAAATTCCAGTTGAACTTGTTATAATCACTTATGTGCAAATACCCTTCAGAATGGTACAAATCCATCTCTTCTCCCTCCAGCTATGAGCAGACTGAGTTCTATAGCCTTGGTTGGCAACCAGTCTACCACAGATAAAAATGGCAACTTACTGTGGGAACATGCCTTGAGCCAGCATGGAAGAGTAGGCTAAAAAAATTAACATGAGAATAAATATCTCATGGGATGTGCAATTTGTAACATTGCAGATCAAGCGAATGCTTATTATATATCCGTAATATATATATATATCCGTATTATATATATATATCCGTATTATATATATATATCCGTATTATATATATATATCCGTAATATATTTATATATCCGTATTATATATATATATCCGTAATATATATATATATCCGTATTATATATATATATCCGTATTATATATATATATCCGTATTATATATATATATCCGTAATATATTTATATATCCGTATTATATATATATATCCGTAATATATATATATATCCGTAATATATATATATATACGTTTGTTTTTTATTTAAGATAGAGAATTATTTTACCCCAGTGTTTATGCATGCACTTCTGAAAAAAATTACCCCACAAATAAAACATTAAAAAAAAAAGTTTTAAAAATTTTTAAATTTAAAAATTAAAACAAAAGATATCAATAATGTAAGCATGTTTCCAAACTTTACATTTGTAAATAACAACTAAGTTCAATAATGCTGTAAAACATCATGAATCAATTTTACACTGTATCAATGTTATGCCCCCCCCATTTCTAGATCAATAAGAAGTCAATATTGGCAAATTTTTGTTTTGTTCCCCGAAGGCCTTTACCCCTTCAAATCTTTCCAAAACATCCCTATTTCCATGCAAATGTATATGCTGAACTCAAGTTTATGAAGAAACCTACCTTTTTTCATGTTATCGAGCAGAAAAATATGGAATGTCTTGTCACCGTTTGTCTCACTCCTTAACCATGGTTCAAAAATGTAGACTGACTTCACGCGGTAGGTTTTTCAATAAACAATTATCGATTTGAATACAGCATGTACCTTTGCACTGAATTAAGGATGTTTTAGAAAGTTTTGACGGGGTAAAGGTCTTCGGGGAACAAAACAAAAATTTACCTCAATATTTCTAAATTCTGACAAATTTAGTAATGCACAGTAATCGTTTACTCCATTTTCACAGGGCTTGAACTCACAATTATTACGTCTCAAACCCTTTTATCTACTCGGCCAATTTATTATCAGCCTTTGGCAAAAAAAAAAAAAAATTCAATGGTTTGTTTTTTAATCTGACAAGTGGTTCTCAACTTTTTTCTATTCATGGCCCCCATTTTGAGCGATGATTTTTCAATGCGCCCTCCCTTCCTAGCCATTTGCTTTAACAAAAGCTCATTTTACAATTTCCGGAACAATTAAACATTGATATTTCTCTATTTCTTCAAAACTGCTGGTTTTTATAAATCAAACCACTTAAATGAAACTAGCTTTTATACAAAGACACTTAAAAATTATTTTATTAAATAAGACTAGCAGTATAGCCCGGTGTTGCTCGGGTGTAATGAAAGCTTTAAAACTGATCTATAGTGCTGGAACTCAGACTCTTTGGATGTTGGCATGAAAGACTAAAAAGCAATAGTTGTTTCCAGTTAAAGCGAAACCATAGACTGAAAGAAAAATGAATGGATGTAAGTCAAATTTTGATTTCCTGGTATCGATATCAAATAAGTTTTTTCGTCATAAACTGAATTTTGTAGGCTGAATAAGTCCTCTGAGTAAATGTTATCATGGCTGAGACTAAGAACTACAATTATACCTACTTAGAGCCAAACCCGAAGTAAAAACTAAAATAAAAGGGCTGAAAAAAAAAAAAAAATATACAGATATACAGGCAGATAAACAGACACACACAAACATCTTGCCTTTTATATATATATATATATATATATATATATATATATTATCAATTTTCTGCACTATTGTAAGAACTGCAACCTTGAAACTTCTGAATATCATTTCTTATGTCTTTGTCTATGAGTGTATCAAATTTGATTAAAATCGGACCACTCCTTCTATAACCGGATTTTTTTGATTATCGATATTTATCGGGGGTACCTCAACATAAAACCTAGCTGAGAAAACTTGCAGACACTTATAGTACAACTGTGTAAATTTTCAAGAAAATTGGTTCAGCCATTTCGGAGTCTATAGGTAACGGACACACACACACATACAAAGTTCCATTTATAAATAAGTTTAGATTATTACAACTAGAATATAGGGAGCAACAGAGTTGTAGCATTGTGACCCATTTCATTGAACTTGTGACCTCTCTCTCAATCCCGAAGTTTTTCTGTGGCCTCAATAGAATTTACAAGTGCCCCCTTGTGGCTGTATGGCCACCTGTTAAGGATCACTGCACTAGACTACTGAAAAAATAATACAAGATATGCATGGGCAGAGGAATCAGAACACTCTATACTCATAGTTTAAATAAGGGGCTGAGTTTGACTGGCACTTGAAGAAGGCCAAAATGCACAATGACCAAAATATTGTAATAATAAAAATGAAGACGAGAATAATAGTATGAATATAAATAATGACTTCTCACCCAAGAAATTCTGAAATGAAATACAGTCCTTTCTTATTTGCAGGTGACAGTTCCCCTATGCTCAGTTGGTACCTAAAATTGAGGCTAGTATCAAATATAGTATTGACTAATTTACTGCTTTTTCTTGTACATGCACATGGTGTATGTTTGTTTGATTATAGAGATGACGATCTCTGCCACATAGCTAAGACATTTGCTGCAGATGCCTGCTCATAAGCTCGTCATGGTGTGTCAAAACCAGAACGGCTTTTAAAAGCTCTCTTACACTGGTGACAAGCATTTATATGGAAAATTTGTTTGACCTGTGTTTTAATGACTAATATTATATGCCTTCTCGTGTCCCGTGGGAATAGCCTTGTTCACATTTCTTATGACACAATGTACAACCAAGTCCTCCTTTTGATGGTCACGTATATATATATTCAATTTGAGTATATATGTAAGATACAAATTTGAATTTAGAAAATTAGGCAAAATTAGAGGTTAACAACCATTAATAAAATAGGGCAATTCTAACAATAGACTGGAATAAAAGTTATGTGACGGATAGAAGATTCGTTCTTACCGTAGATCTTTTTAGGCACAATAAGATATTAACAACAATAACTAATAATAAAATAGGACAATTCTAACATTTTTTTAATCATTTTACCCCAAACAAGGCAAGAAAGTCCCTAGAATGCAAGGGGTTATGGAATGTTAGAGAATATGAGAAAAAACTCCTATTAAGGAAAGAGAACAATAAAAGAACGAGAATCGAGAAACAAGTAAATTCCACTTGATGTTGCATTGAGATTTTTGCAGATCAAACTTGCTTGAGAAGCAAGAAGGTAAAAGAGACTTCCGCAATTATACTGGAATAGAGTTTATGTCAGTGATAGAAAATATGTTCTTGCCAAAGGTCTTATTAGGCACAACAACAATAACTACTAATAAAATAGGTGAAAATATAACAACAAAAATATCACAATATACGGGAATAAACGATATGTGAGTGAACAAATTCTTCACGGCTCTTGTCTACAAAATGAACCCCTGCGTAGAATCAAAAACATTCTTTGGAACAATAACAGTATTTGCATATATCAGTTCAGAATCTAATAAGATCTATAAAAGTGAGGAGTTTGAAAAGAGCCAAGGCTCACTTGCAAATGAGTGAACAGAGTAGGAACAGCCACCAGGCCCATCCCAAACTGCTAAAGCTACCCATAATCTTACAGGACAGTAGCCTAGTTTTTAATGTTTAATGCTTCAGAATTGTTACTCGGGGAGCTGAGTTCCAATTCCTGTTGGGTTTGTTAAATTCACTTACGCACAAATACACTTGAAAAAGGTATGAATCTATCTCTTATTCCCTAGTTATGAGTTAATTAATAAGGCTTGGGACACTCAATCATTATGATTACCAAAGTTAAAATAAAATTGTCTACAAAATATTTAGATTTTGTTATTAAATCATGTTATAACTTGCTCTGTGCCGTTATAATATTATGTTTCACTTAAGCTACTTGCTGTGTCATGAGTAAAAATTGAATGAACTTACCTAGACTCACCTTGAGTTCTTTATTTAAGGTGTTTTGCCTCATTCAACTGGGGGCATCTTATTTATTATTGTTATGGGACCCACCCTTTTTGGACTATAATGAACTCTTCCTATTATTGTGACTACCAGGAAAATATGCCTCTCAGTGTGGAGATGAGTCGGGTTGTGTCACCCTAATCTAATACTTGGCAGTCTGATGTGTCACATTCTTGTATTTGTTTTTCGTTTAATATATATGTTTCACTAATTCACAAGTTCGAGTTTTCTTCCGGGCGTATTCTGGGTCCACAATGATTATACAACAAATAACCTGTATATAGTTGATATGCCGTTAAATAAAAACAACCAAATCAGATATTGCAAGAAGGCTGAAGAATAGATTGGCTGATATGTTGTATTAAAAACAACAGAGATGAAGATAACAGTCTAAGAATGTAGAGTTGACTCTATGTAATAGAAAAGTTGATGTCACAGTTTCGTTAATTCAATGCTTAAGGACTGGATAATTTTTTTGTGTTGAAATAAAAAAAAAAGAGATTTTACTTGCTTGATTTTTTAAAATTTTAAGGATTTTTGCCTTAACAAGCTGGTGTCTCTTTGGTGAGCACTGGTCCCTTTCTGTAAATTTCAGGAACAAATATTTACTACTATTCTGTAATCCCCACCTGCAATCACCCACCATTCCCCTCAATAAAGAAATAAATGATCCGGTGAAATTTTAGGAAATAAAAAAAAAAAAAATCTTAAAAAATATGTAACTTAGTTATTTGACCATTTTCTATATATACGCACACAGAAATGCAGACACACACATATACTAATACATGTGGGTACACAAATAAATAAAAAAAAAACTTTTCCGTTACACCCAATGGTGTGTAAGGCAGCATTTTTGCTGTTTCCGTAACAAACTGTTTTTTATTGGGCAGGGTTGTTAGCCCTGCTCCCAACCTCCAAACCTGGAGGAAAGTAATTTTCTAAGCATAGCTTAGACGTGACACACAGCCGAAAGTAGGGGGTTCCCAGTGAGGATCGAACTCACTACACAGTTATAATGATTCTAGCAAGATGAGCTTGTTAGCCATTGCACCACGCTGAGGTGCCCAAAGGTCCACAAATACATGCACACAAACACATACTCACACAAATACAAACTTATTTATTTAGGCACACAAACACACACCTGTAGAAGTACAATGACTTAGACACAAGCATGCAAACATACTCCCACATACATAGACACACTCACACACTCATACAAATAACACAGACACACAAACACTATACGCAAACACATATATAGAGTAAGGTGGATAAGTTTGTCTAAAATGAAAATAACACTGACATCTCATTTAAAGAGTAAATTTATTTAATAAAATCACCATTGGCCTAAACTATGGCCTTCAAATGACTTTGGAATCTCTTGCATCTCTTTTGTATGGTCTCCTTGTTTAAGTTGGTGAATGCTGCCATAATCCTTGTCTTCAGTTCATCTTTGATATTACAAGGAGTTTTGTTGGTCTCTCGCTCAACTGCAGCCCACATATAATAATCAAGGGGGTTGCAGTCTGGGGAGTCAGGTGGCCAGATGTAAGGGGTGATGTGGTCGCAGAAATTGTATGACAGCCATGACTGGGTTCTCCAGCTTTTGTAGCATGGTGCAGATTCCTCTTGCCAGATATAGGGTTTTTTAGCAGCCACCCTCTTGACCCAGGACAGCATTACCTCCTCAAGGGACTTGATGTAGGCGTCTGTGTTGAGCCTGAAGTCCTCGACGGAAGCATAATATCACCAACGCTTGTGATTACTCCTAATATCTTCGTAATCGCCATTAGACTAATCTTTCTGAATCCTCTGTATTGTCCTCAGATTGACACCCAAACACTCTGAGGTGTTCATATTGGAATTTCTGGCATGAATTCCAAGTAGTAGAGCTTGCCGTTTCTAAATTTCTGGCAGACTGAATTGTGTCATGGTGCTCTTTTTCTTACAGAGGGTTCCCAACTGACCCTATTATTCTGTGCAGTCCACAAAATAAAAATCAAACAACATGCATGTGTGAAAATGAAAATATAAAACGACAACAATTTATACATTGCACCATGTATATATAAATGTGTGTGTGTATGTGTGCGTCTATATGTGTGTGTGTATAGGAGTCAATAATTATGATAGTATATCTCATGCTTAAACGCAATTATCAGAAGACCTGATGATTGCGTTTAAGCATGACAGACTGTTGTGATTCAAATGTTGACTTCCCTGTTCACTCTTTTACATATACTCTTGCTCTATTCTTTTTATTAAGTACTCTTACTTATAAATATTGCATACCTTAAAATTATATTTTTATCGTAATACACACACACACACGCACATATATATATATATATATATATATATATATTATTTATTCACAAATTATAACATGGATATGTTACAATATCACTACAAAAGTAGCCATTTTGTTTCAACACTTTTGTGTCTTTTCAAGTGATGTGATGGTTCTTAAATGAATGGTTTAAAAGTCTGAAAACGAGTGTGGCCTCTTTAATCAGGGAGGTATTATTGTATATGTAATGTGGACCAATCAGAGTGAAGCAACTTCTCATTTGGAAAATATGCGGGCAGGCTTAAGGTTAATTTTGGTGGCTATTGTTATTAATATTTGTATGAAGCCATATTATTATTATAAATTATTATAATATTATTAGCTCTACTTTTGTATTGAGCACTTTCTTAAAAATAGTGTTTCTTTTGACAAGGAATATTATTCCAACAATACCTGTTATATATATATATATATATAATAGTCTACAGTAAGTGCTTGTGCTAATAAAACATTACTCAATTTAAATTAACAGATGAAAAACTTTATGCTGTTTATATTTTAATTATAATTTATATAAGGGACAAATGATTTTTATTCGTCTTATATATATATATATATATATATATATATATATATTCATTTAGATAGGCGTTGATTTGTGACCCTGGGTTTCTCGCTCTTGTTTGTCTGACGATTGCAAGATGGAGAAACTCAGGGTCACAAACTCACACCTATCTAAATGAATATGTCAGCTCTATCACTGATATTAAGTACTTTCAAATAAGTACTGTGCATATATAATATATAAACAATATAATATATATAACAAATTGCATATGTATATATATATATTTATACACATTTTACACACACACACATATATATATATATATATATATATATAAATTTTCTGACATTTTTTATGAAACCTGTATAAAAGATTGTTGCCCAAATATACAAAATATATATATATATATATATATATATATATATATATATATATATATATGAGTTTTGATCAAATATGGATTGTAATCTAACAGAAAAGATAAAGAACAAATAAAAAAACTTTTATCGATGTATCATGTTTCACTTTTATTAAATAATTATTAAATTAATAATTGCTTTAATAAAAATAGAACCCACTAGATTGATAATTTGTTTATATATATATATATATATATATATTTCCAATTTGATAAATAGAAATGTTGCGTGGAAATTGAAGGGAGATTTGATAATTCATTTTACCATTTAAGGCTTCATCAGATTTAAGACAAAATTATTTATCTAAACAAATACAAATTCATGCGTACCTACTTTTCTCTTTATCTTAGATCAGATAAAGCCTTAAATGACAAATTCCATTATCAAGTTTCTCCTCTCTTTTCATGCAACATTTGCATTTATGAAATTGAAATTATATATATATATATATATATATATATATATAATACCGGCCATAATTATGAGGCCACCCCAGTTTTTTTTTTTTTTTTTTTAATGATGTATTTCATACTATTTTTAGTATTTATTGCCAAGTGGATAATTCTAAATGAAAATAGATTGGTTCTTTTGTTATTATTAATTTGCAAAATTTTACAAGGCAAATAGCGACAATTTACCCATCGCACCCTGTAGATTATATATATATATATATATATATATATATATACTACCGGCTATAATTATTAGGCCACCCCAGTTTTTTTAAAAGAAATGATGTATTTATTGCCAAGTGGATAATTCTAAATGAAAATAAAATGGTTCTTTTGTTATTATTACTTTGCAAAATTTTACAAGGCAGCCAGGAAGCCTTTGCTTTGGCCAGCCAATAAGAAGAAGAGACTAGCATGGGGAAGAGAGCACAAAAACTGGACACCAGAACAGTTCATTTGATGCACATGTTATCGTGCAGTATTAACAAAAGAACCATTCTATTTTCATTTAGAATTATCCACTTGGCAATAAATACTAAAAATAGTATAAAACTGAGGTAGCCTAATAATTATGGCCGATAATGTATATATATATATATATATATATATATATATATATATATATATATATATAACTTTTTAAAATTTCAAAATTAGTTGTAAAGTTAATATTTATTTTAATTTATATTATTTTTTACTGAGTACTTTTGAATGTTGCTACATTCATTTTCAAGGATTATGTTTCATGTGTATTTATACAGCTGTTTCTGTTTAATTCTGGTGTTCTGTTGTTTTTTTGTTTAATTCCATCATTCTCCATTTCCTGGAACCAATTCCATGTCGCTCAAGATGATGTCATTTGAACAGTCAAGTTGGAATTTTTAAGTGTATTTTAATTTTTAAAAAAATTTTGTATCTATTTTTTAAACTACAAAATTATTTTAAACACACTACAATATATAATTCCTATGAAGAATTCCAGTTTGACTGTTTCATAGGGCGATGTGGAGGGTCATGATCGCCAACATCGTGAAGAAACACGGCACACAGAAGTAGAAATATGACGTCAACTTGAATGACTTGGAATAGGTCCCATCAAAAGTGAGAACATTGGAATTAAACAAAAACAGTTGCATATATCTACAAAAAACACAATCCTTGAAGACAAATCTAGCAACATTTGAAAGTACTTGAGGGAAAAAATAATATATATATATATATATATATAGCAATTGATGTATAATTTTATGAGTAGCAAAGCTAAGCCTGCTTGGTGGGTGAGGTAGTTGCTTCTCACTGTCCGAACATCTTAAATACTGACCATAGATGTTCAGACAGTGAGAAGCAACTACCTCACCCACCAAGCAGGCTTAGCTTTGCTACTCATAAAATTATACATCAATTGCTATATATATATATTATTTTTTCCCTTTAAAGTCAGCATTTTGAAATGATAGCTTTTAACTTAAATGCTATGATTTCAAAATGCTGACTTTAAAGGCAGGCAAACTTTTGTCACACTATATTTGTGACAGGCTCACTTAGTTAATACCTATCAGTCTACGCAGATAGACACATAAAAAGATGAGGTTTGCCTGGAGAGCTGCCTATTCCCTACCGGTGAAAATTACTCAACATTTGCGGTAAAAGCCGGGCAAACCCTTTCCACTTGAAAGGTTCAGACATTACAATTTTCTTCTTTTTTTTTTCGATAGTTCATTCTCTGCTGGTTTAATCTTAGTCTATATTCCACCAGCACCAAGTCTTTGGAGAAGCCAGGTTTTTCAAATGCTGATTTTCAAGGCAGGCATACCCTCTCGTTTTGGTGCAACACAATCTTTCTGATATTTATCTCTCTTTGATTTCCGATAATAAACTCTTCCAAACTTGCACTACCAGTTAAAATTGCATGGCTACTCCATTTGAATTTTCTGATGAATCATAATTCATAATTTAATCTTTTATTTATCATTTCATACCAAACAAGGCAATAAAGCCACTGAAATGCAAGGGGGGGGATGCTGAATGTGAAAGAATATAAGAGAAGGAAAACATTATTAAGGAAAGAAAACAATAAAAGAACAAGAATTAAGAAGACAGAAGATAACAATTGACATTGCATTTAAATTTTTGAAGATCAAAGTTGACTGGGAAGCAAGAAGCTGGAAGCGAGTTCCACAAACGAGAGAAGAAACTGTTAGCATAGGACTTATAATAATATGAGAAGAAAACAATTAAGGAGAGAGAACAATAAAAGAAAAAGAATTAAGAAAACAGAAGACAATGGTGATTTTCTAAACATGGCTTAAATGTGCCTCAAGGCTGAAAGTATGGGGCACCCAGTGAGATTTGAACTCACTATTCAGTCATAATTGATATAGCGAGACAAAGTTGCTATCACGTCCCGTTGAAGTACCCAAAGAAGATAGAAGAATTGACATTGCATTTAATTTTTTGAAAATGAATGTTGAATGGAAAAAAAAGCCAGAAGTGAGAAGTGCAAGAGAAGGAACTGTTAACATAGAACTTACACTCAATCTATCCATTTCAACTATAAAATAATGTAACTTTGCTGCTAATTTAGTAATCACTGAATAAACTCATTGCAAATTCCATAACTGAGACATTCAGGTAACTTCCCCTATTGCATTGTTAAATATTTCGGCTTATCAACTTTAACAAATTGTAATGATAATTATACGTATGAATCCAGATCATTATTTAAAGAAGTAAGAGGGTACAAATGGAAAGATTAAAAATTAATAATGTTCACCATTTCAATGAAGAGTGAATACTTGCTTGGTAGAGCGATTGATTCTACTTTTTAACTTTCATTAGATATTGCAATAACAAACATAAGTATGAATGTAGGTCATTATTTAAAGAAGTAAGAGGGTACAAATGGAAAGATTAAAAATTAATAATGTTCACCATTTCAATGAAGAGTGAATACTTGCTTGGTAGAGCGATTGATTCTACTTTTTAACTTTCATTAGATATTGCAATAACAAACATAAGTATGAATGTAGGTCATTATTTAAAGAAGTAAGAGGGTACAAATGGAAAGATTAAAAATTAATAATGTTCACCATTTCAATGAAGAGTGAATACTTGCTTGGTAGAGCGATTGATTCTACTTTTTAACTTTCATTAGATATTGCAATAACAAACATAAATATGAATGCAGGTCATTATTTAAAGAAGTAAGAGGGTACAAATGAAAAGATTGAAATTGATAAGCTTTCTATTTCATTGAAGCAGATTTTAAACTTATAAAAGTGTTACTGCCTTTTCTTTCTTTGTCTACTGCTGCTATATAAAAAAATTAGAGGTCAGGAAACAGGTTACCACAGGACATAACGTACTAAAGAATGAAGGATTAAGAAAATAAATTTTTTGAGATGTTTATCTGAAAGAGCAATACAAATGCAGAAGGATGTTGCATACCTGTGTTTTATAGATTATGCAGAAACATTTGATAAGAGGAGAAAGACCATAATTTTTCCATAAAAATACGACTCTGATCAGAAGAGAAAACAAGGTCATGTTTAGAAAGTGCTTTAATTGCTAGTTCAGTCAGTCACTTAAGTACCATACGTGATATGTGCTTGGGCGATCATGTCTCTAAAGAGACATGATTGACTGGGCAGAAGATTTTCTATCCTGCTCATTAAACTATAGCTGAAGGGAGAAGAGACGGATTATATTAATAAGTAGTAATAAGTGGGGGATCAGTTTATTTCTTAGTCACAATATAAAACTGATCCTCCACTTTTTGCCCGGTAAAAGCTTTACTTATGTTTCCAACTATTATCTTCATTCAGTCAGTTAAGTGCTATACGTGATATACACTTGGGCGATCATGTCTCGAAAGAGACATGACTAACTGAGCAGAAGATTTTCTATCCTGCTCTTTAAACTATAGCTGAAGGGAGACATGATGGATTGTATTAATAAGTAGTAATTAGTGGGGGATCAGTTTATTACTTAATAACAATAGAAAACTGATCACCCACTTTATGCCCAGTAGAAGCTTTTCTTTTGTTTCTAACTATTATCTTCAGTCAGTCAGTGATACATGCTTGGGCAATCATGTCTCGAAAGAGACATGACTGACTGGGCAAAAGATTTTTCTGCAGAAGGCTACCATTACTTTCTGCAGTAGACATCAGACTTATATTGGGAACAAACTGCCTGCATCAATCATATGCAGACATTCACTTACGTGCAAATACCCTTGGGAAAGGTATTAATCTGTCTCTTCCTTCCAGTTATGGGTTAAATAACAGGACAGATTGGGTTCTATAGCCTTGGTTGGCAACCAGTCTACCGCAGAAAGCAATGGCAACCTACTGTGGGATAATCTTCTGCCCAGTCAGTCATGTCTCTTTTGAGACATGATCGCCCAAGTGTGTTTCACGTATGGCACTTAACTGACTAACTGAATATAATAGTTGAAAAAATGATTAAGGCTTCTAGTGGGCATAAAGTGGGGATCAGTTTTATATTGTTATGAAGTAATAAACTGATCCCCCACTAATTACTACTTAATAATATAATACATCTCTTCCCCCTTTAGCTACAAGTCAAATAACAGGACAGATTGGGTTCTATAGCCTTGGATGGCAACCAGTCTACTACAGAAAACAATGGTAACCTACTACAGGATAATCTTCTGCTCTGTCAGTCATGTCTCTTTAAAGACATGATCACCCAAGTGTGTTTCATGTCTGGCACTTAACTGACTGAGATGTAAGAAGGCAGTAGAGTAAATAGAAAGATTGTGTTGCACCCGTCTTTGAAGGGAGGGCCTGGCTGCCCAGAAAATAATTGATGTAAGTATGATCTATGAAACTCTTTTAACTACAAGGCCGACCATGGGTATTTTCTAAGCGTAGCTTAGTCTAGCACAAGGACACAGGATTAGGGCACTCAGTAATAAAATTAACTTGTTAACCAATGTTTTATGAAAAAATGCCCATGTGTATTCTATAGCCTTGGCTGGCAACCAGTCTACAGCAGAAACTTTGTGTATAATACAAAAGTATAAATATGTAATACTCGTAGATAGGATTGAACTCATTGCAGTAGCAATGGGCTACAAAATTTGATTGATAACTATCACAAAGTCTTTTACTCACAACAAACTTCCGAATATGTAAAAAATATTTTGGTAGATTTTGTACATAAAACTTTCATGGCCAACTACGCAAATGTGGGCCTGTTACACTACAGACGTTCAACTTGGACTGTCTTCGTGTACTTGTGATACACCCTTGAGCCTCACAATGCTGTAAACGGTACCAATCGTTTCTTCAAGTTTTAGCCAACGTTTACTTATAAATTTATTATAAATTTTTATTTTGTCTTTTTTGATCTTGATCTTTCTGGTGGCACCTGTTTTGATCTTGTTATCCACCAGTTTGCCCTCACATTTATGAAACCCTACTCTGTGGCAAGGTGCCTTTGTAACAAACTTAACTTAGTGTATGACATATGTAAGCATAGAGTGAAAATTGAACTCTGTTAGTAACGATCTGTAAGACAAATTTGCTGGCCTTTGTTTTATAATGTGATACTTAGTCCATTGTATATTTTAAGCAAACTTCACATAGATTTCAAGCCAAGCACAGAGTGTTAAGCACATTGTTTTTTTTGTTTTTTTTACTTAAATGAAGACAATTTAAATCCACTATTTCTTAGATGCAAAAGTCAAAATGGAGGCCCATTTCAGAGAATTTGTTTGGATTTGACCTTTAATGAGGTCAGCTTTAAACCCAACATAACATTCAATAAATCTTGCATTTTATCATGTTTTCCTTTACATAAATTCCATGAATGAAAGAACAATTTTTTTTAGCAACATTTAACCTTTGCGCTTATAAAAAAAAACAGAAAACAGTGTATCAAAAAGACAGTTATTACCTTGACTCCGCTATTATACACTTTTGACTCCCTCGCCAATGTTTATTTACAAGATTATAAAAAAAAATGCGGAACAAGTAGAAAATTCATAACTTAATCACATCAAACTTACTATAAAGTTAATGAAAAATATGAAAATTGACAGTCAATTTCTGAAAACCTGATGAGTGGACTAAATAATTATGTAAAAGTTTGTCTATGAAACCCTGGAGCGAACCCTAACCCTAACCCTAACACTGGAGCTGAGGTGCTGAATATAAATCAATCAGCTAAGTGACAAATTTTATTTCTATTTGTCGTATTCGCCATTTTATAAAGAAATAAATTTTAAAATAAATCGTTTTATTGACAAATTTACAAAAAATTACAAAATTATTAAATTACGTAAACCTACTAAAATGCAATACTTATTATTTACCATTTTATAAATAACTATAAAAACAAGTTTTTCATTTAATAAATAGTGTTTAACATCTTTGTTGTCATTTCTCATGAACAAAGAAAATGTTGGTTGATTGGTTGTTTTGTTTTCATGGCATATCAGCCTCGGCGGGTCATTTATTGCCAACTAAATTTTTTTATTTATTTATTGCTGGTAATACCTTTTTTCTTTCAACAATTTATTGTTTTTATATAAGTTTTGTGTCTTGTAATACTTTTTTCTTTTCAAGTATCAAGATTCATTGGAATTTGTTTTTAAGGGCAGGGTCCCCAAGTCCTACTCTGTTATTTAACCCATAACTGGAGGGAAAGGGCGAATTAATACCTTTCCCAAGGGTACCAGTGCTTAAGTGAATGCAGGGTATTCAACTGGAATTAAAACTTGGCTCACCGATTTCTCTTTCCAAGCCGATATCCACTGTACCACAATGCACATCCGTCACTATACACTTACAGCACCTGGTATTCCCAAGCAGTCACCCATCTAAGTACTGACCAGGCTCAATGTTGCTTAACTTTGGTGATCGAGCGAGAACCGGTGTATTCAACGTGATATGGCCGTAAACACGCACATCCGTCACTAAACGCTTACAGCACCTGGTATTCCCAAGTGGTCACCCATCTAAGTACTGACCAGGCTCAACGTTGCTTAACTTTGGTGATCGAGCGAGAAACAGTGTATTCAACGTGATATGGCCATAAGCCCAAAGAAAATGTATAAATCCGCTTTTTTATAGTTTGGTCCTCATCAAAATTCTAATCATCCCTTTTTAAAAACCTTGCTGAGGGAGTCAAAAGTGTATACAGTAATAGTGGTACCAAGAAAATAATGACCTTTTGACTCATCTTTTTTTTTTTTTGTTGTGGGTACAAAGCTTAAATATTGCTGTTTTTTTTTTTACCCTGAGTTCAAATCCAACTGAAGGTAGAGGCTTCAATGATAAAATGTTTTTTTTATAAATTCAATGAATCAGAAAAATGAAAATTCTTTGAAAAAATACTTTTATCTTTTCAACCGAATAGCATGATGTTTGCATAAAAAAAATCAACAGGAAGCTGCTCAAAATTTATAAAAAAATTAACAGGAATTAGTCCAAAACTAATAAAAATTAAGATTGTGCAAAAATTCTTAATCTGTTATAATCTATAAAAACTAATGCAGTTAATTAATTTTTTAATGTCACTTAAACAAAATTTGAATCATTCATCTCTCCTTAATCTCACTTTATAAATCATTTCAAACAAAAGTTTCTTTTTTTTAGATATTAACTGATTAGTTAAGTATCATATGCCACTGAACTATGATCGATTCATTCAAGAACTCGTTTCTTTATAAGAGAATCACGTAAAGGTTGAGTTTAAAATGCACTTTGAGCAAAAGACTTTACTGTTTTGCCTAAACCATAATGAATGGCTGATTTGTAAAATAATGTGCTTTTATTATTTACATTTGAGACAACGTGGTGTTTACTTAAACTTAAATATTTTTACCCTCTTGTTCAGCACTTTGTTAAAAATGTTGGCATACTTGTAAAAAACCTTATCCAAAAAAAAAAAAAGAACATAGGTTAATTTTTCCATGATTTTGTACCAAATCTTTTTTGGGAATCATTTTATGGATTTTGAGATCTTTTTTGTGCTTTTTGCTGTTTTTTATAAAACAGTTGCATTTTGAGGTGTAATGAGTCCATGCAGAATTCTATTTCTTGATTGGTCAAAATTGATTGAATGTTTTTTTTTTATTAATGATATTGTTTTCTCAATAAAACCTGTTTTTTTTTTCTTTCTTTTTCTGTTAATTGGAAATGTGTAAGGAGGCGGATTTTGTTATTTTTTTTAATCATCAGAAATCGACATGAATAAAAATGCAATCAACAAATTTTGATAAAGTAATGATTAAACACACTACGACATATGCCTCTTATAGTATGCTGCATCTTGCCTCAGTCGCACATGTGAGTCCATTCCATTCAGTCAATCAAATGCCATATGTGATACACGCTTGGGCGATCATGTCTCGAAAGAGACATGACTGACTGGGCAAAAGATTTTTCTGCAGAAGGCTACCATTACTTTCTTCAGTAGACTGGTTGCCAACCAAGGCTATAGAACTCAATTTGTTCTGCTGTTTAACCCATAGCTGGAGGGAGAAGCAATGGATTAATACCTTCCCCAGGAATATTTGTGTGTAAGTGAATGCAATGAATTCAACTGGATATTGAACTCGGCTCTCAGATTTCTCATTCTCAGCCGATATCCAGAGCGCCACTCAGGCGTATCCTTAATTCTTTTAAAACTTTCTTGGTGTGGTTATTTTTAAAATCTTGTTTTGCCAAGTGATTTTTGCTAAATCCCATGACAAAAAAAATATGGCACTTCAGAGAATATAACACCACAAAGACTAAACTATCGCCCGGTTCACACTCCACCCACGTCTATTGAACAGGTGAAGAGGCTCATCCCTTGTTCCCTGTTTAGGATGTGGTTTCCGGCTTTCTCTTTTCCAATCTTTTTACTCTTACATACCCCCCTTGCACATTAGTGGCATTACCGCCTTGCTCGGGGTGATATGATTAAAAAAAAAACAAAAAACAAACAAAGCCAGCATTTAAGCCACCACTCAGCATTATTTTTCTAGTTTAATAGATTTAATTTAATTTACCAAAACAAAGCATAAGTTTAACATTATATTCCATTGGTAAGGAAGAAGTTCCATTTGTATAGCTTCTTTATGGTACAAACTTCTGAAAAGATGCTTCTCCAAATATTACAATCTTAACCTCTTCAAGTCTAAGATCAACTGTTACCTGTCATTTGTATCCTTATAAGCTGAACTTACTTTCAGGTGGGGTAATAGATAGTGGCTTCGACTGAGAGATCAAGGAACTGACTTCAAATTCCAATCAAGTTACATTCACTTACAGTATTTACATTATCCTCATCTTTGTTGCCATTTGTACGATGTTTTGGCCGTTGTACGCTCCGGCCTTCTTTAGGTGCTAGGAATTTCAAACTAAACCCTTTATTACAATCACTGGGGTATATCATTCTCATTCCTTGTGTAGTAATGCCTCGATTGGAAGGCATGAGTTATCTTTCACTAACTGTGCAAGTTACTTGTTCACCACTGCTGTAGCCTGATATTGAACTCACAACCCTTTGGGTCAAGTCACAGTAACTAACCAACATCTATATCTATTGGCCCATGTGTCCGTAAGGAATGAGAATGATATACCCCAGTGATTGGAATAAAAGGTTTGGTTCAAAATTCTTAGCACCTGAAGAAGGCCAGAGTGTACAATGGCTGAAACGTTGTACAAATGGCAACAAAGATGAGGACAATAGTCCGAATAATGTAAATACTGTAAATACTACCTCATCTCAGAAATATAGACAAATTACATTCACTTATGCACAAATATTCTTGGAAAAGTTATGAATCCATATCTTATTCCACAGGTATGGGCTAAATAGTAGGAGTTGTCTTGAAAAATCATTGTTATTCTAAAAATGAAAAAATTGTTTACGCAATATTCACTAACAAAAAAGAATTATTCTTTTGACCCAAAATATTTTTGCTTTAAATAACCCATTAAGAGATGACAAGCCTTAAAAAACAAATCATTCGCCCTTCTATGTTCATACAACAAACACATCTAGTAACTACCTACTTTGAAGGGCTCTTAGGCCTTGTCTTGTGTGAATATTTAGTAAAAAAGAGAAACAAAGAAATAGATGGCATTATGCAGGATGCAGCAGAAATACCTCCCACATAATCGTAAGACATTAGATAGCTGAAGACACCAGTGCTACTAATGTCTTACCATTTTCTGGGAAGTATTTCTGCTGCACCCTATATAAGGGTTCAAATATTCAAAGAAGCAGTAAGCATGTTAAAGCACTGCAAATTATGTTACTGATGTACATTCATACTTTATAGATTTTTATTGATGTATTCATTGCATGTCTATACAGATGGCCTGCCTTGTTGCAGGGGTTGGTGTTCAAACCCATGTAGCAGTCAGGATTTTGAATGTTGATTTTCTGGACGAGTAAGCCCTTCCCTTTACGAAGAATGGTGCAGCATAATCTTCCTTGTTCTGTTTCCTCCTGTTTCTTTTTGTGCTTGTTTCTTTCACATGCAAGTAGTTAGCAAAAACAACCTTATTTTTCAGATAATATAAAAACAGCCATTTTTTCTTTTATAAATTGTGATATTTTTGGACATGGAAGAAAAATTGAAAACAGTTCTTCTAATTCTTTGAAGCATCTGAGAATCGGTAAAAACCTGGTTAGAAAAATTAACTACTTTGATTTTTTTCAGAATTTATTGTTTCAAAATGAATGTATCTCGTCCCAAACAAACTTGCTTGATTTCTTTTTTATAACTTTAGTTTTTTTTTTTCTAGACTTGCATCTTAGATTTTTGCTTCCAAGAAAAAACAAAAAGAAATAATTTTTTTGCTAAAATAATTGAAGCCTTTAGTACAAGAAGACACTTTCTGCCATGTACGTGAAAAATAAGTTAAGTCTAAGCATTTGTATGTTAAACAAAAATGGTGTGGTTTATCTCAAATAAATAAAATGTTATAGTATTTTGGAAGTTGATAAAATTTAAACATAATCTTCTCGTTTTTTTTTTAAATTTTGCAGTGGAAAGTATCTTCTAATTCAAAACAGCTCAGTTACAATATTTAATGATATATAAGTTTCTACGTCTCCTATTTACATTTAATGTTACAGTATTATAGATTCCTTGTGGGTGGTATATTTGGCCTGTAAACAGATATTGGATGATGGAAAACAACAACCAACAAAAGAAAAACTTGAGTAAAATATATATATATATATATATTTTAAATGAATTGTTTGCACATTATTTTTTATCGATACTCGTATTTAAGTAGATATTCTGTTTTTAATGAAACAGTATTATATATTTATATCTACCGGCCTGATTATTTACGATAAATTTTTTATTACGAAAATGTGTGCCATTCAGCAGGATTCAAATCTGCAACCCCTATCTAGATAGGGGAAGCTACCATTTGATTCGAATCCTTGTTCAAACAATTCATTTTAAATTGTCGGTTGCTTATAATCAAGTTTCGTTAAAATTTGTTGATTTCCGTAATATAAGTTTATTTTTGTTAAATAAAATACATCAACAAAAATAAGGTTATGGTCAGTCAGTTAAGTGCCATATGTGATACACAATTGGGCGATCATGTCTCGAAAGAGACATGACTGACTGGGCAGAAGATTATCCCGCAGTAGGTTGCCATTGCTTTCTGCGGTAGACTGGTTGCCGACCAAGGCTATAGAATCCAATCTGTCCTGCTATTTAACCCATAACTGGAAGGAAGAGACGGATTAATACCTTTCCCAAGGGTATTTGCGTGTAAGTGAATACAATGGATTCAACTGGAATTTGAACTCGGCTCCCAGGTTTCTCGTTCTGAGCTGATACCCACTGTACCACATGGTACACAAGGCAAAAAACATCTGCATGTTCATGTTGGGGGTGAAAAGGGCGTTGTTCTGAGAAGTGTAGTTTTAAATCTAATCATCTTAATATTTATTGTTTAAAATGAATGAAATTTACCACAATAAAGGATGGGTAGGAGGTCTGGTCGTCTCTAGTCTTAAACTAAACCTAGCTAGTCTCTTCCGTCCATACTGACAATATCTCTTTCACCATAACACATATACACATGACTGTCACACTATGATCACCAAAATCTCATTTTCACAGTAAAAACCCTAGGATGAATTTTTCTTTACATAGTGTGGAGTAATGAAATACAATGATAATTTTATACAATAAGATTTTATACAATAAGACTAAACTATCGCCCGGTTCACACTCCACCCACGTCTATTGAACAGGTGAAGAGGCTCATCCCTTGTTCCCTGTTTAGGATGTGGTTTCTGGCTTTCTCTTTTCCAATCTTTTCACTCCTATGTAGCCCCCTGCACATCAGTGGCATTACCGCCTTGCTCGGGGTGATATGATAAAAAAAAAAAAAAATAAAGATAAAAATTTGTACATGAACTTGACAATATATTAGTAATGGGACCCCCATAAAGATGAACAGTGTGTGGCAGTAGATCTTGGTTAGCTGGGTGAAATTTCAGACCCTTAAATGTATCTGGTACTGTCAAATAACAAGACATTTGTCACCTAAAAGTGGGGGAGAATGCGAAAAAATGGAGGACAAAGGGAACCTATGCATTCACACACTAGCTAAGTTCCAAGGAGGGTCAAAGACAATTGAAAATGATCCTAATCTAACTTAAGCATGGGCTGGGAAGACTAAGTTTTAGTTAGAGGACCAAAATCCTCTTTCCTAAGTAGCATCCAACAACCACTCCAAGTCAGCAACTCTCACACACATTGGGCGTGAAACACTCACCCAACTTTAACTGAATTCCGATGAAGAGAGTCGCACCCTTTTTTGCCCAGATGTTCACTTTAAGCTGGTGCTTACAGCAAACGATCAATTGAGACGAGAAAAACTTCTCACCTCAGGAAACTCCTTCTATTATCTTGGCCAAAGAACACTCTTTTCAATTTTTGAGGCCTTTTTATATCCTGAATCAGTCCTACAACAATCATTGGTCCTGGAAATTTAGGCTTCTTCTCCCAGTTGTTATTTTTTTTTTTTTATGTGGGAGTGCCGACATGATATGACAGACTTAAGCTAATGCCTTCAAAATAATCATGAATAATCAGTCAGTTAAGTGATACACGCTTGGGCAATCATGTCTCGAAAGAGAGAGACATGACTGACTGGGCAGAAGATTATCCTGCAGTAGGTTGCCATTGCTTTCTGCGGTAGACTGGTTGCCGACCAAGGCTATAGAACCCAATCTGTCCTGCTATTTAACCCATAACTGGAAGGAAGAGACGGATTAATACCTTTCCCAAGGGTATTTGCGCGTAAGTGAATACAATGGATTCAACTGGAATTTGAACTTGGCTCCCTGGTTTCTCGTTCCGAAGCGATATCCACTGTACCACAACGCACATCCTTAAACAAACTTAAAACCAACATGGCATCCATGAAAAAACAAAAAATAAATAAAAGACAATTAAAGTTCTGAGCAAGAAATTACCAAAAAATAAAATATTAGGAATTGTATTATATTATTTTTATGTTTATATGAAACAATCAAATAAAGTTTCAAGGCACATAATAGATAATTGAAATATTTAAATTTATAAACAAGAAACAATTTCAGAGGAAGCTTTTTTTCTGTAATATCAGTACTTTTAATTAGATTGTACATTGTACAGTAAAGATATCAAATGCAAAGCTCAGATAAGTACAATAAAGTTAGTCAGTGAGACTCTTGTGCTTCATGCCTGCTGCAAAGAGGTTTTATATTAGGAAATTTTATTAGCAAAACATCTAACAATCGATTTGCCCCCTAAAAAATCAAATTGCTCCGCTGTGGGGCGTACACCCCACGTTGGGAATCACTGCTTTAAGGCTTTTCATTTATCAGTATTTGTTCTTTAAGTTTAATGTTTTTAACAAAATTGAAAAAGAAATTTACTTTTTTAAAATAAATCTTATAATACAGGTAAATGTTCGTTTTAGGTCCTGAAGGCTTTTCCCCCCCTTCAAATTTATCTAAAATAGCATTATTTCTGTGTAAATGTATATGCTGAACTCAAATCAACAATTAGTTATTGAAGAAATTTACCTTTATTGATCTTAATGACCAGAAAAAATCGAACTTCATCTCACACTTTTTGTTTCCTGTAACTTTTTTTTTTATGGAGAATGACTTTCGGCGTAAGCAAAAAATTTCAGCCTATTTACTTCTTTTACTGAAATTTCCACCTATTTACTTCCTGTAATGAAAGTAATACGTGTAGAAAAAAAATCGCGTATTACCTTTATTACAGGAAGTAAATAGGCGGAAATTTCAATAAAGGAAGTAAATAGGCCGAAATTTGTTGCCTTCACTGAAAGTCATTCAGCAGTTAATTACATGACTGCGTTAGAGTTACGGGAGACAAATGAGCAAGATGTAATTCGATTTTTTTCTGGACGTTCAGATCAATAAAAGTAGGTTTCTTCAATAACTAATTGTTGATTTGAGTTCAGCATATACATTTGCACAGACATAATGCTATTTTGGATAAATTTGAAGGGAGAAAACTAAAAGCCTTCGGGACTTAAAACGAAAATTTACCATAAAACGTTCCAGAGTCACTTGAAAAAAAAAATTCTTATTATTTTCCTTTCATGTTTTTTATATTTTTCGCTTCTCTTTGTTGCAATGCTACAACATAGAAAGTTTTGCTGCATGTTGTATATTTTCAGTCTTGTTCCATATTACACATTTCTTAATCTGTTCAAGGGGAAAAAGTCTTAGGTTTATTTTGTGAAAAGTTATCTCCCTTATTCATCTTGTACAACCTATTCACAAAATGATCTTTAAAGTTATTTTACTTCTGACCATATTTAAATATCTCCCTTGTAATCCCAGTTTTCTTTTCAAAGTTGCTTCCCTTGGTTCTCTTAAAGCTCTCTATCCCTTATATCCAGGTTTTATAAAATTCTTTCCCTTAAGTTACAAGATTACAAAATTATTTCCCTTATGACGATTGTGTTTTAGCATGACTGTAGAGCCACTGTGGATGTGTGTTGTGGAGCAGTGGATATCGGCTCGGAACGAGAAATCGGTAGAACCGAGTTCGAATTCCAGTTGAATTCCTTGCATTCACATACGCGCAAATACCCTCCGTCTATTCCTTCCAGTTATGGGTCAAATAACAGGACAGATTGGGTTCTATAGCCTTGGTCGGCAACCAGTCTACTGCAGAAAGCAATGGCAACCTACTGCGGGATAATCTTCTGCCCAGTCAGTCATGTTTCTTTCGAGACATGATCGCCCAAGCGTGTATCACGTATGGCACTTAACTGACTGACTGTAGCCGCTGGGTACTGAATATAATGTCTACTTTTACATTTACATACACTCTATCGCTGGATTGAAAACTTGAACCCATGAATATAAAATAACCTAAAACTTTAAGTTCCTTATAACTAACTTGTAAGCTAAATTATCTCCCCCATTTTAACAACTTTACCGCCATTTTCAAAGTTGAAAAACTTGTAAATAGGTTACCTCCCTTGCCAATATATATTTTTTAATTATTATTTGTAGGAATTTCGCTATTTATAACACATTAAAAAATATGTATATTCTAATAAGACAAAGGGCTTTTAAAATGTGTTTATTAAAAATAATCATTTTAATTCATTCATTTTGCATTTTTAGTGATAATTCAAGAGCAAGATTTTTTTAAAAAATTTAATAAGCAACTTGGGATTTTGACCTTCAGCACTTTGTATAATTAATATTACTTCTCTTTCCACTGAATTTTGTAATGATAAACATTTAAACTTACCAGAGCCAAAGTGTTCAAGGTGTTTTGCTTGTTGGGCTGCTGTGTTGTGATGGATGCGTGCGTAAACCCATGCTAGACAGTTCATCGTTTCATCAGCTGCCTCCTCTCCTCTTGAATGTTTGGTCCAAGAAAGGTATATTCTTTGACCTCTGTCATTTTATGCTAATTGGCACGAGCTGGGGACTCTGAGTAAGAATGAGGCCGACGGCGATGATTGATGCGCCGACAATGGTTTTTGTCCATAAAAAGTTTCTGAGACATTGGCTGCAAGTGCCGTTGGGACCGTGGTGACGTGCACTGGTATAGAGATTCATATTGAGTTATGACTTTGTTTATTTTTGTCTGGAAGCTGGACGTTAGCTTCAAACCTACGAGTGGAGCAAGCGGTGTAACCGAAGTGTGACAGAAATCCACTGTTTAACTACAAATTTTTTTTTTAAGATCTCTTAAATGGAGCATTCTTATTGTTAATTTTGCTCAAAAAAGTTTTCAGTTGTCATAGCAGGATAAGACAACACTATTGTTCAGTTATCAGAGTCACCTTTAGTAGCAAGATAAACATTTTTAACAGCAAACAAAGTCACATACATATTGATACAGGTCAAGTTTTGAACAGTAGTTAGTACTTAGGTTGCTAAAATGTTTCAGGCTTGACAACACTGAAGTGCTTTTCTTTTCTATTAAAGTAACTAAACAAGTAGGATTGGTAGAATTATTGAATACAAGATAAAATAATGTATTTAGTAACTTTTTCTGTTTAATGTTATATGTTTATTCTGTTCCATAATTGATGTCAGTAGAATTGTGTAAGACTTAATCAAATCTCAATACACTTGCTTTTAAATGAATTACTTATGAAAAAAGTAATGTATATGACGTCAATGATGATGGAGAGGGGTAAAAAAAGAAACAAAAAATCTCCCCGCCTTCAAACAAATACTCCCTACCCACAAGAAGTATAAAATCATGTTTCCATATATTTTTTTAAATTTCTGTTGTATTTAATCATGTCATTCCAAGTAAGGCAATAAAGCCACTAAGATGCAAAGGGTTACTGAGAGTGAAAGAGAATTAGAAGACTTTAGTGAAGAGAAAGGACAATAAAAGAACAGAAAATTAAGATGACAATTGACATTGCATTTAAATTTTTGAAGATTGTACAGGGTGGGGCAGATAGGATGGACATTTTTGAAAAATTCACAACTAATTTAAGTTTTGAAAAGTTTTTATTGACATCAATTTGTTCATATTGATTTTTTGTTTGTTTGTTTTGAGGTTTAATGACCTATCAATCCTTATGGGATCATTTTAAGGTCATAACAAATGATTTTGGGTAAGGTTATTTTATTTTTACAACATTTTCTTTTTGAGTATCAAGATTCATTGGGATTTGTTTTTAAGAGCAGGGTCCTCAAGTCCTACCCTTGTTATTTAACCCACAACTGGAGGGAAGGGACGGATTAATACCTTTCCCAAGGGTAACAGTGCTTAAGTGAATGCAGGGTATTCAACTGGAATTCCAACTCGGTTCACCGATTTCTCTTTCTGAGCTGATATCCACTGCACCACAATGCACATCCGTCACTATACTCTTACCGCACCTGGTATTCCCAAGTGGTCACCCATCTAAGTACTGACCAGGCTCAACGTTGCTTAACTTTGGTGATCGAGCAAGAACTAGTGTATTCAACGTGATAGTCTGTAAGCGTTCATATTGAATTAACATTTGATAAAATCAAGTGTGGAAAGTAACATCCCTCATGTGGTTTCCGTTTCCATTGACGCATTTCTGAAGATGTTCTTAAAGGTTGGCCTCCACTCTTTCCAGCATTTCTCTGTCAGTTTGGGTGACTTCCATATGAATAGCTTCCTTCAAATCATTCAATGTACAAGGCTTATGCTCATACACACATGCCTTGAGGTTTCCCTGCAAGAAATAATCACACATGGACAAATCCAAGATAAGAGGGAGCCAAAGAGTGCCAGCAAACTTGAAAATGATGCAGTCACTAAAGAGAGGGCAAAATGTCCATTGATGATCTGGCTGTGTGGGTCATCGCCCCATCCTGCCAATATATCGGATAGGAATATGCGTTCATTGTAATTCTGGTACAAAGAAGTTTTTAATCATCCTGATATGATGCTCGGCGTTCACAATAACAGCATCTCCATTATGCTCTTCGGAAAAGTAAGGACCAATGATGCCAGCTTTTCCAACAACGTACCATACTTTTGGTCCATGCAGCAGTCTTTTCTGCAGTTCTCTTGAATTTTCAAGAGCCCAATAACGATAATTCTGTTCATTTGCTATGACATTGAGATGAAAATGAGTTAAGCCATTGTGCATAGTCTCCTGGTCTCTACTGTTGTGCAATGACTAATTTTTAAGGGTGGAAATACAGAACTTCATGCACAATATACCTTACTGAAAGTTTATCGATGACACGTTTAGTAGTATATCTCCGAGCAGAGTAATTCAAACTATGCAGCAAAGCTTGTCTTACATATCTGTTATGAGGAAACACACATATTCCTCAGATAATGGACTCTCCCTCCTATATTAATAAGAGTTAACAGGAAGTTAACTCGAGAAGTTCTTGGGAAGTTCTTAGGAGTTCTGAGAAGTTCTAGAGAGTTCTATAGAACTACTAGGCAGTTGATATTAGTCGGCAGTTAGCCGAATATTAAGGAGTCAGCTTTCAGTGGAAGATTACCAAGTTCTTAACATTTTGGGTACGTTAAGTTGATTAGCAATTGACATAGCACGATTATAACCTTCAGTGCAAAAACTACTCCACAACAATATTCCACATTTTCTGATGTATGTACTGTTTGTGGGCCTCCCACCTGTCTGCTATTCATTAGAGTACCTTGTGTACATAGTGCATGAATCCGTTGTAAGATTGTGTTATGCGTGGGAAAAATCCTGATTTCAGTGAATGTCGAATTGGCACTGAACTGCTGTGACAGACTCATTATTTTTCATGAAACTGTCATAGGACAGATCAACCAAATGCAGGCAACAATTCTATTCCAGCAGCTTCTTTTCTCGTGCTTCCTGCCTGTGAAACTCCCTTCCATATACTTACTTTCCTGATGGCTCCAGCCTCCAGGAATTTAAATGCAAAGTCAATTCCCATCTCTTATCCACTTAACTCCAGCCCTTTCTACATCACCCCGTATATCTTGTTCTTTTCCTTTCTCTCTACCTTCGCAACTGTCTTCACTCCTGTGTTCACATCCTTCTCTTGCCCTTTCTCTTTCATACCCTGTATCTGGTTCGTCTTTGTCTTCACTCTCCTCCTGCCTAATACTTCAACTCTCTTATGTAACTCCAGCCCTTTCTACATCACCCCGTATATCTTGTTCTTTTTCTTTCTCTCTACCTTCGCAACTGTCTTCACTCCTGTGTTCACATCCTTCTCTTGCCCTTTCTCTTTCATACCCTGTATCTGGTTCGTCTTTGTCTTCACTCTCCTCCTGCCTAATACTTCAACTCTCTTATGTAACTCCAGCCCTTTCTACATCACCCCGTATATCTTGTTCTTTTTCTTTCTCTCTACCTTCGCAACTGTCTTCACTCCTGTGTTCACATCCTTCTCTTGCCCTTTCTCTTTCATACCCTGTATCTGGTTCGTCTTTGTCTTCACTCTCCTCCTGCCTAATACTTCAACTCTCTTATGTAACTCCAGCCCTTTCTACATCACCCCATATATCTTGTTCTTTTTCTTTCTCTCTACCTTCGCAACTGTCTTCACTCCTGTGTTCACATCCTTCTCTTGTCCTTTCTCTTCCACCCCCTGTAGCTGGTTCGTCTTTGTCTTCATTCGCCTCATGCCTAATACTTCAACTCTTTTATGTAACTCCAGCTCTTTCTACATCACCCAGTGTATCTTGTTCTTTTCCTTTCTCTGTACCTTCACTCCCGTGTTGACATCCTTCTCTTGCCCTTTCTCTTTCACCCCCTGTAGCTGGTTTGTCTTTGTCTTCACTCTCCTCCTGCCTAATACTTCAACTCTCTTATGTAACCCTCTGCACATCAGTGGCATTAATGCCTTGCTTGGGGTGAAATGATTAAATAAAAAAAATAAATAAAAATTGGGCACTACTGCATGTTTGCCTATCGTCTACAGTGTCGTGTCTTCAACTAAAAAGAAAAAAATGATAAGACACCACGACAAAATATCTTTTCTGCTGGAGCTAAGTAATAGGCATTACATACATGTCCATCCTCTCTGTCTCACTCTAGATGGGTAGGGAATCAAGAAACTAGAAGAGAGTTCTACAGGTGAGAATGTGAGAGTTCCACAGGTGAGAATGTGAGAGTTCCACAGGTGAGAATGTAAGAGTTCTACAGGTGAGAAGTGCAAGGAAACAAAATAAAAGATGAGTCCTTGTTCATGAGTTTTTGCAAAACTTTTACTGTGAAAACCCATTCTACATTTTATATTTTTTTTTATTTTATCACCTCTTCCTCCCCCCTAACTATGGGTTAACTAGTAGAATTTGTATCATTAAAAATCATTATTTATTTTCTGATTTTAAATTAGCTGCAAAAGGTTGATACACCATAAAAACAATTCAAATAAATCCTTATTTTATCTGATGTCTACTAATTTGCATGCTGCCTGTGATCATTTTGCATTACTCCTGTATTTTCTGCTTAAGAAGACAATCCCTTTTGCTAAAGATTAAACTCCTTTTTAACCTCCTTTTTGCTAAAGATTAAACTCCTTTTTAGCCTTCTTTTTCAAAGATTAAGCTCCTTTTTAACCTCCTTTTTGCTAAAGATTAAACTCCTTTTAACCCTTCTTTTTGCTAAAGATTAAACTCCTTTTTAACCTCCTTTTTGCTAAAGATTAAACTCACTTTTAACCTCCTTTTTGCTAAGATTAAACTCCTTTTTAACCTTCTTTTTGCTAAAGATTAAACTCCTTTTAACCTCCTTTTTGCTAAGATTAAACTCCTTTTTAGCCTCCTTTGCTAAAGATTAAACTCCTTTTTAACCTCCTTTTTGCTAAAGATTAAACTCCTTTTTAACCTTCTTTTTGCTAAGAGATTAAACTCCTTTTTAACCTCCTTTTTGCTAAAGATTAAACTCCTTTTTAACCTCCTTTTTGCTAAAAGATTAAACTCCTTTTAAAAACACTCCTTTTTGCTAAAGATTAAACTCCTTTTTAACCTCCTTTTTGCTTAAAGATTAAACTCCTTTTTAACCTTCTTGCTAAAGGTGTCCTTTTTAACCTCCTTTTTGCTAAAGATTAAACTCCTTTTTAACCTCCTTTTGCTAAAGATTAAACTCCTTTTAACCTCCTTTTTGCTAAAGATTAAACTCCTTTTTAACCTCTTTTGCTAAAGATTAAACTCCTTTTTAACCTCCTTTTTGCTAAAGATTAAACTCCTTTTTAACCTTCTTTTTTGCTAAAGATTAAACTCCTTTTAACCTCCTTTTGCTAAAGATTAAACTCCTTTTTAACCTCCTTTTTTGCTCAAGATTCAAACTCCTTTTTAACCTCCTTTTTGCTAAAGATTAAACTTCTTTTTAACCTTCTTTTTGCTAAAGATTAAACTCCTTTTTAACCTCCTTTTTTGCTAAAAGTTAAACTCCTTTTTAACCTTCTTTTTGCTAAGATTAAACTCCTTTTTAACCTCCTTTTTGCTAAAAAGATTAAACTCCTTTTAACCTCCTTTTTGCTAAAGATTAAACTCCTTTTTAACCTCCTTTTTGCTAAAGATTAAACTCCTTTTTAACCTCTTTTTGCTAAAGATTAAACTCCTTTTTAACCTTCTTTTTGCTAAAGATTAAACTCCTTTTTAACCTCCTTTTTGCTTTAAAAGATTAAACTCCTTTTTAACCTCCTTTTGCTAAGATTAAACTCCTTTTTAACCTCCTTTTTTGCATAAAGATTAAACTCCTTTTTAACCTCCTTTTGCTAAAGATTAGCTCCTTTGCTATGTTTTTGCTAAAGATTAAACTCCTTTTTAACCTCCTTTTTGCTAAAGATTAAACTCCTTTTTAACCTCCTTTTTGTAAAAAATTCAAACTCCTTAACCTTCTTTTTGCTAAAGATTAAACTCCTTTAACCTCCTTTTTGCTAAAGATTAAACTCCTTTTTAACCTCCCTTTTGCTAAAGATTAAACTCCTTTTTAACCTCCTTTTTTGCTAAAGTTAAACTCCTTTTTAACCTTCTTTTGCTAAAGATTAAACTCCTTTTTAACCTCCTTTTTGCTAAAGATTAAACTCCTTTTTAACCTCCTTTTTGCTAAAGATTAAACTCCTTTTTAACCTCCTTTTTGCTAAAGATTAAACTCCTTTTTAACCTCCTTTTTGCTGAGATTAAACTCCTTTTTAACCTTCTTTTTGCTAAAGATTAAACTCCTTTTTAACCTCCTTTTTGCTAAGGTAAACTCCTTTTAACCTCCTTTTTGCTAAAGATTAAACTCCTTTTTAACCTCCTTTTTGCTAAAGATTAAACTCCTTTTTAAACGCCTCCTTTTTGCTAAAGATTAAACTCCTTTTTAACCTCCTTTTTGCTAAAGATTAAACTCCTTTTTAACCTTCTTTTGCTAAAGATTAAACTCCTTTTTAACCTCCTTTTTGCTAAAGATTAAACTCCTTTTTAACCTCCTTTTTGCTAAAGATTAAACTTCTTTTTAACCTTCTTTTTGCTAAAGATTAAACTCCTTTTTAACCTCCTTTTTGCTAAGATTAAACTCCTTTTAGCCTTCTTTTGCTAAAGATTAAACTCCTTTTTAACCTCCTTTTTGCTAAAGATTAAACTCCTTTTAACCTCTACTTTGCCTAAAGATTAAACTCCCTTTTTAACCTCCTTTTTGCTAAAGATTAAACTCCTTTTTAACCTCCTTTTTTGCTAAAGATTAAACTCCTTTTTAACCTTCTTTTTGCTAAGATTAAACTCCTTTTTAACCTCCTTTTTGCTAAGATTAAACTCCTTTTTAACCTCCTTTTTTGCTAAAGATTAAACTCCTTTTTAACCTCCTTTTTGCTAAAGATTAAACTCCTTTTTAACCTCCTTTTTGCTAAAGATTAAACTCCTTTTTAACCTTCTTTTGCTAAAGATTAAACTCCTTTTTAACCTCCTTTTTGCTAAAGATTAAACTCCTTTTTAACCTCCTTTTGCTAAAGATTAAACTCCTTTTAACCTCCTTTTGCTAAAGATTAAACTCCTTTTTAACCTCCTTTTGCTAAAGATTAAACTCCTTTTTAACCTCCTTTTGCTAAAGATTAAACTCCTTTTTAACCTTCTTTTTTGCTAAAGATTAAACTCCTTTTAACCTCCTTTTTGCTAAAGAATTAAACTCCTTTTTAACCTCCTTTTTGCTGAAATTAAACTTCTTTTTAACCTTCTTTTGCTAAAGATTAAACTCCTTTTTAACCTCCTTTTTGCTAAAGATTAAACTCCTTTTTAACCTTCTTTTTGCTAAAGATTAAACTCCTTTTTAACCTCCTTTTTGCTAAGATTAAACTCCTTTTTAACCTCCTTTTTGCTAAGATTAAACTCCTTTTTTAACCTCCTTTGCTAAAGATTAAACTCCTTTTTAACCTCCTTTTTGCTAAAGATTAAACTCCTTTTTAACCTTCTTTTTGCTGGAATTAAACTCACTTTAACCTCCTTTTTGCTAAGATTAAACTCCTTTTTAACCTCCTTTTTGCTAAAGATTAAACTCCTTTTTAACCTCCTTTTTGCTAAAGATTAAACTCCTTTTAACACTCCTTTTTGCTAAAGATTAAACTCCTTTTAACCTTCTTTTTGCTAAGATTAAACTCCTTTTTAACCTCCTTTTTGCTAAAGATTAAACTCCTTTTTAACCTCCTTTTTTGCTAAAGATTAAACTCCTTTTTAACCTTCTTTTTGCTAAAGATTAAACTCCTTTTAACCTCCTTTTTGCTAAAGATTAAACTCCTTTTTAACCTCCTTTTTGCTAAAGATTAAACTCCCCAAATTTACTCTTTATCTTCAAGATTGACTAATACAGTTCTGATATGCGCCCATCCGTTTCTAGTAGGAATACTTTGGTAAAGTTGAGGAGACAAACTCCTGTATTTGTCCCTTAAACAGTATTTACATTATTTGGATTATTGTCTTCACCTTTGTTGCCATTTGTATCACATTTTGGCTGTTGTAAGCTTCAGCCTTCTTCAGGCAGAGCCGTGCTTAGGGCCCCCGCAGAACCTGCATTTGCAGGGGAGGGGCACAAGGCCTTGGGAAGCTGCAAGGCTCCTTGGCTCTGCAGATCTATTGTAATGACAAAAAAATATCATACTGAAATAACCATTTCTCTCTTTATATATATATATATATATATATATATATATATATATATATATAATCAGGATAATGTTCTTAATGTATAGCTTCAAAACGCCAATTCCTTGATTTCTTCCATTTTTTTTTTTTTTTTTTGTGATCACAGAATATCTGCATTCCGAGAGTATGTTATTTTGTTTAAAGTACCATTTATTGTGGGTCCAGTATGTGTGCTGGCGGGGGGCATTCTGCAGGTGCAGGGATCGCAAGATGTATTCTGCAGGGAGCCACGATGTTGCTAAGCCTGGCACTGTCTTCAGGTGCTAGGAATTTCGAACTGAACACTTTATTACAATCACTGGCATATATGAACTCCATTGCTTGAGTAGTAGTGCCTCTTTTGGTAGTCATGAGTTATCTCCCTCTAAGTGGATATAGATGGTTAGTTCCTGTGACTTGACCCAAAGAGTTGTGAGTTCAATACCAGGCTACAGCAGTGGTGAACAATTAATTTACAGGGTTAGAGGGAGATAACTCATGACTACCAAAAGAGGCGCTTGTATTAAGGAGTCATGGTCTACTGGATATAGACTTGGTTAGTTTCTGTGACTTGACCCAAAGAGTTGTGAGTTCAATAGTCCGAATAATGTAAGTACTGTAAATACCACCTCATCTCAGAAATATACACAAATAGAATGATCTGTTATTAAATGTCGTACAAATGGCAACAAAGATGAGGACAATAGTCCGAATAATGT
This sequence comes from Ascarosepion bandense, assembly GCA_037127315.1. Lineage (NCBI taxonomy): Eukaryota > Metazoa > Mollusca > Cephalopoda > Sepiida > Sepiidae > Ascarosepion > Ascarosepion bandense. The sequence continues at coordinate 559,098 of JBBBDQ010000528.1, read as the reverse complement.
AAATACTGTAAATACTACCTCATCTCAGAAATATAGACAAATAGAATGATCGATTATTAAACGTCATACAAATGGCAACAAAGATGAGGACAATAGTTTGAATAATGTAAGTAGTGTAAATACTACCTCATCTCAGAAATATAGACAAATACAGGAGATTATGTATTTTTATAGGTAGTATTTCTATACGGATTATATAATTGGAAAATGCCATAGAAAGGATCAAATGAAATGTGATAACATCAAGAGCAACAAAAAGTTCAATAGTTTTAGAATTTCTTTCGATTGTCACTGACTCTTCTTGAAATAAATAATCATAGAATTAATTGGTGTCTCAGCAGTATCAATACGATAGTCAATTTATTGCTAGTAATTTCTAAGTAAAACTACCCAGCCATAGGAGAGGCTTACCTGTAAGCCAGGCTCACCTTACTCTAAAATTTATTTTCTTGATGCTTTTTTGTTTTTTTTTATATGGAAAATGTGGTCTACACTGTGGCTGGGGTAGATGCGTGTTTATCAACAACATCTGGAGTTGAGATTTATTCTTTTTAAAGATTTAAAACTTTAAATAGCAATTTTTAAGTAGAAAGACCCTCCCATAAAACAATTTATGAATTACAATCTTTACTCCCTGTGTTTTATTCTAATTCTTTGTTACTAAATTTAATAAAAATTAGAAATGGAAAATTGATTCTAAATGTTTGCTGGTGTAGCATTCTTAATTTTACTTTGAGTTTTTGATCTTAGATATTATGCTTTTTAGAGGCCGCCACTTAATTATAAAGAAAACATTTTTTAACATTTTTCTTTTGTAAATTTTTCTGAATTTACCTGAACTTAAAAAGTGGATGTGTCTCTAATGTCAGAAAATAGAGTAATGGAAATTTTTTCTTTTTTTTTTCTTTTTCTTGCAGATTCATTGAATTTTGACATTAAAAGAAAATTTCCTGCTGCTTGATATTTTAAAACTTTTTTTTTTCAGTTGCAAAAAAAATTGCTTGCATTTTAAATTTCAGGATGGCTGTCAAACATTTGAATAATGTTTTATTTTTCCTTTGTGTTTGCTTGTTTTTGTTTATTGCTTTGCATTTTTTTTTTGTTTTTGTTTTTTTCTGCTGGTATTGTTAATTTGCTTCAGTCAACAACCTAAAACAGTGAAGAGTTCCATTTATAGAAATAGTTCAAGGGAGGTAACTGATAATCCCCATTGCAGCTCTCCATTTAGTACACTATTTTCTTTTTTCAAATTTTAGTTGTACCAAGTCCTAACAATTTAATTGTAGAATCTGGCAATTGTAATTTCTCATCAGCCTAAAACTTCTTTATTTCATATTTCTGATGCTATTTCTCTCAATCTTGCTATGTCCATACTTAATCTTCCGTCACTAATAATGGTTGTAGTTCCCAAAGCACTAGTTAGTTATCAATTGTCTGTATAGCATTGTACTAGTGGCAATATAGCCATATCAAAAGTTTATTACAGCAAAAAACAGACAAAGAATTCTCCATCTGCTGCATCACTTGATGCTAAAGTTTCAGATGCTAAAGTTTCAGATGCTAATAGAATCTTTGTTACTCTATCCAACATTTTAGATTGCCAACTATTTGGTGCTACTTTTTTGTTTTCACCCTGACTAAAAACAATATCACCACTCTGGGAAGACCCACCTTCCAGGCTAGCATATGTAGCATCTGAATGTGGTAAGACTTTCATTTTATTAGGATCACCCAAATTAAGAAAATTTTAGTGCAGTTTTCTTAGTTTTCAATTTAGACATTGCTTTGTTTGCCTCTTGTAGCATTTTCAGTTGGATGCCTTCCTCTTTAGTGTTTTTAACACACGTTTCATATCTTATATCTAGTCTTGTTTGTGAAGAAACCCACATCATTTGTCCACGTAAGCATTTTAAAACACTTGTTTATGTTTCTGAGATGAGGTAGTATTTACAATATTCGAACTATTGTCCTCATTTTTGTTGCCATTTGCACAACGTTTCGGGCGTTGTATGCTCCAGCCTTCTTCAGGTGCTTGGAATTTTGAACCGAAGCCTTTATTACAATCACAAGTTACTTGTTCATCACTGCTGTAGCCTGGTATTGAACTCACATTTCTAAGAGTCAAGTCAAGAACTAAGCAATGTCTGTAGTCACTGGGCCATGTGTCCTTAAGGACAAGTAGATTGCAGGATTAGAGGGAGATAACTCATGATTTCCAATCAAGGCTTTATGCAAGGAATGAGAGTGACATATTCCAGTGATTGTAATAAAGTGTTCGGTTCGAAGTTCCTAGCACCTGAAGAAGGCCAGAGCATACAAAGGCTGAAACATTGTACAAATGGGAACAAAGATGAGGACAGTAGTTCGAATAATGTAAATACCGTTTTAAGATAGTTTTTACTTTTTCAGTCAATTCATCTGTCTTCATTGTGGTGCAACTTTCAACTCTGTTCATTAATGTTATTGCGGAAAGAAGCATAATTTCTCCTAAATATTTTTGTTAGGGTCAGCTGCGCCCTAACAAGTTTCTTATTCATTTTCTTGTATCTTTCATTTGAAAATTCCACTCCGTTATCAACTCAAGCAAGAACTTTCTAGTTGTACCAAAATAAACTATCCATATTTGGCAAATGTTTTTCATAATTTCTTCTTGTTGTTTAGAAAACACTAAACGGACTGAAGAATATCTTATGACAGAATCAATCACATGCAAAATCCAAGTTTTATTGTGAAAATGTTTCTTTAAGTCTCTCCACACAACTTGGTTAAATTTATCAACCATGGGCACAGTTACAACTAGATGTAAAGGTACGCTTTTATATATGCTTGGCATGAATTGCAACATTTTCAATTATCTTAAGGAATTTCGGCATCGTTTACACAACTTTTCTTTTAAGGTATGAAAAATTGTCTGGTAGGGTTATTGATTTTTTTTTCTTCCAGTGTTAAGGTTTTTAGAAAAGTGGTGTGCAACATCACGGACATTTCCAATTCGCCTCCACTTGTCAAATAATAAATTTCTAAGCGGAATACAGTAAAAACCTGATGAGGTGCAAACCAAATTTATTGCATCGCCATGAAACTCTTCTGCATCATTCACCAAATTTAGAATAATTCCAGTTTTCTTTATAGAGGCTTTACTTAATAACAATCGACTTTTATTATTTATTATACAGGACTCAATCGTAACTCTTTTGCTGTCAATATCTGCCAAAAATTTCGCTCTCTTAGTTGTAACGTCAGCTCTCTTCAAACTCGAATGTCGTCTCAGTTGAAAAATATTCAATGAAGTATTTGTCTTGATTGGAAAATCCATCAATAAAAATGGCCAATAATGTTTTGTTGGTGACAATTTTTGTGCATGCACTGTACCTGTACATATACCTGAACCTGTTTCTGCATTCACACTGGTTGAGCTAGCTTCCTCCATGTAAAAAGATTCGTTGGGATTTGTTTAAGGGTTGGGTTCCAAGTCCTATCCTGTACATGCACTGTCCAATAGGCCCATTTCGAAAGACTCTTTAACTAACCTGGAATCATGGACTTCAATGCTTTTTCTGGTTATCTTATTTTCTTGCACAACTCTTGTATTTATGTTTACAATTTCTTGAGAAACATTTTGTAGCGTCACAATTAAACTAAATCATAACTTTTCCATTCTTGCCAATTGTAGCGGAACATAATTAGCTACATAAGTTTTGCTATGGAAGTTTTGTAATCACCTCTGTAATTTGCTTGTTCATGTCAGTTTCTACTCTTCAATATATTCTCGTTTTTGATTTTCATCAGAACAATTACCACAAAAGTATTTATAGAAAAAGCTCAGGGAAGCTACATTTAATTCATAAAGTCTAGGTACCATAGAGGAAAGATCATCAGAACAATTACCATGAAAGTATTTATAGAAAAGGCACAGGGAAGCTACATTATGGTGGTGGGAAAGTGACAGAAGTATACTGGGTTTAAATTCATAAAGTCTAGGTACCATAGAGGAAAGATCATCAGAACAATTACCATGAAAATATTGATAGAAAAGGCACAAGGAAGCTACATTACAGTGGTGGGAAAGTGACAGAAGAATACTGGGTTTAAATTCATAAAGTCTAGGTACCATAGAGGAAAGATGATCAGAACAATTACCATGAAAATATTTATAGAAAAGGCACAAGGAAGCTACATTACGGTGGTGGGAAAGTGACGGACGTATACTGGGCTTAAATTCATAATGTCTAGGTACCATAGAGGAAAGATCATCAGAACAATTACCATGAAAATATTTATAGAAAAGGCACAAGGAAGCTACATCACGGTGGTGGGAAAGTGACGGACGTATACTGGGCTTAAATTCATAAAGTCTAGGTACCATAGAGGAAAGATCATCAGAACAATTACCATGAAAATATTTATAGAAAAGGCACAGGGAAGCTACATTACGGTGGTGGGAAAGTGACAGAAGTATACTGGGCTTAAATTCATAAAGTCTAGGTACCATAGAGGAAAGATCATCAGAACAATTACCATGAAAATATTTATAGAAATGGCACAGGGAATCTACATTACGGTGGTGGGAAAGTGACGGACGTATACTGGGCTTAAATTCATAAAGTCTAGGTACCATAGAGGAAAGATCATCAGAAAAATTACCATGAAAATATTTATAGAAAAGGCACAGGAAGCTACATTACGGTGGTGGGAAAGTGACGGACGTATACTGGGCTTAAATTCATAAAGTCTAGGTACCATAGAGGAAAGATCATCAGAACAATTACCATGAAAATATTTATAGAAAAGGCCCAGGGAAGCTACATCACGGTGGTGGGAAAGTGACGGACGTATACTGGGCTTAAATTCATAAAGTCTAGGTACCATAGAGGAAAGATCATCAGAAAAATTACCATGAAAATATTTATAGAAAAGGCACAGGGAAGCTACATTACGGTGGTGGGAAAGTGACAGAAGTATACTGGGCTTAAATTCATAAAGTCTAGGTACCATAGAGGAAAGATGATCAGAACAATTACCATGAAAATATTTATAGAAAAGGCACAGGGAAGCTACATTACGGTGGTGGGAAAGTGACAGAAGTATATTGGGCTTAAATTCATAATGTCTAGGTACCATAGAGGAAAGGTCATCAGAACAATTACCATAGAAAATATTTATAGAAAAGGCACAAGAGCTACATCACGGTGGTGGGAAAGTGACGGACGTATACTGGAGGCTTAAATTCACTTAAAGTCTAGGTACCATAGAGGAAAGATCATCAGAACAATTACCATGAAAATATTTATAGAAAAGGCACAGGGAAGCTACATTACGGTGGTGGGAAAGTGACAGAAGTATACTGGGCTTAAATTCATAAAGTCTAGGTACCATAGAGGAAAGATGATCAGAACAATTACCATGAAAATATTTATAGAAAAGGCACAAGGAAGCTACATTACGGTGGTGGGAAAGTGACGGACGTATACTGGGCTTAAATTCATAATGTCTAGGTACCATAGAGGAAAGATCATCAGAACAATTACCATGAAAATATTTATAGAAAAGGCACAAGGAAGCTACATCACGGTGGTGGGAAAGTGAGAAACGGACGTATACTGGGCTTAAATTCATAAAGTCTAGGTACCATAGAGGAAAGATCATCAGAACAATTACCATGAGAAAATATTTATAGAAAAGGCAGGGAAGCTACATTACGGTGGTGGGAAAGTGACAGGGAAACCTATTGGGCTTAAATTCATAATGTCTAGGTACCATAGAGGAAAGATGATCAGAACAATTACCATGAAAATATTTATAGAAAAGGCACAGGGAAGCTACATTACGGTGGTGGGAAAGTGACAGAAGTATATTGGGCTTAAATTCATAATGTCTAGGTACCATAGAGGAAAGATCATCAGAACAATTACCATGAAAATATTTATAGAAAAGGCACAAGGAAGCTACATTACGGTGGTGGGAAAGTGACAGAAGTATACTGGGCTTAAATTCATAAAGTCTAGGTACCATAGAGGAAAAGATGATCAGAACAATTACCATGAAAATATTTATAGAAAAGGCACAAAGGAAGCTACATTACGGTGGTGGGAGAGAGAAGTGACGGACGTATACTGGGCTTAAATTCATAATGTCTAGGTACCATAGAGGAAAGATCATCAGAACAATTACCATGAAAATATTTATAGAAAAGGCACAGGGAAGCTACATTACGGTGGTGGGAAAGTGACAGAAGTATATTGGGCTTAAATTCATAATGTCTAGGTACCATAGAGGAAAGATCATCAGAACAATTACCATGAAAATATTTATAGAAAAGGCACAAGGAAGCTACATCACGGTGGTGGGAAAGTGACAGAAGTATACTGGGCTTAAATTCATAAAGTCTAGGTACCATAGAGGAAAGATGATCAGAACAATTACCATGAAAATATTTATAGAAAAGGCACAGAGCTACATTACGGTGGTGGGAAAGTGACAGAGGTATACTGGGCTTAAATTCATAAAGTCTAGGTACCATAGAGGAAAGATCATCAGAACAATTACCATGAAAATATTTATAGAAAAGGCACAGGGAAGCTACATTACGGTGGTGGGGAGAGAAATTGTGGACATACTGGGCTTAAATTCATAAAGTCTAGGTACCATAGAGGAAAGATCATCAGAACAATTACCATGAAAATCTTTATAGAAAAGGCACAGGGAAGCTACATTACGGTGGTGGGAAAGTGACAGAAATATACTGGGCTTAAATTCATAAAGTCTAGGTACCATAGAGGAAAGATCATCAGAACAATTACCATGAAAATATTTATAGAAAAGGCACAAGGAAGCTACATTACGGTGGTGGGAAAGTGACGGACGTATACTGGGCTTAAATTCATAATGTCTAGGTACCATAGAGGAAAGATCATCAGAACAATTACCATGAAAATATTTATAGAAAAGGCACAAGGAAGCTACATCACGGTGGTGGGAAAGTGACGGACGTATACTGGGCTTAAATTCATAAAGTCTAGGTACCATAGAGGAAAGATCATCAGAAAAATTACCATGAAAATATTTATAGAAAAGGCACAGGGAAGCTACATTACGGTGGTGGGAAAGTGACAGAAGTATACTGGGCTTAAATTCATAAAGTCTAGGTACCATAGAGGAAAGATGATCAGAACAATTACCATGAAAATATTTATAGAAAAGGCACAGGGAAGCTACATTACGGTGGTGGGAAAGTGACAGAAGTATATTGGGCTTAAATTCATAATGTCTAGGTACCATAGAGGAAAGATCATCAGAACAATTACCATGAAAATATTTATAGAAAAGGCACAAGGAAGCTACATCACGGTGGTGGGAAAGTGACGGACGTATACTGGGCTTAAATTCATAAAGTCTAGGTACCATAGAGGAAAGATCATCAGAACAATTACCATGAAAATCTTTATAGAAAAGGCACAGGGAAGCTACATTACGGTGGTGGGAAAGTGACAGAAGTATACTGGGCTTAAATTCATAAAGTCTAGGTACCATAGAGGAAAGATGATCAGAACAATTACCATGAAAATATTTATAGAAAAGGCACAAGGAAGCTACATTACGGTGGTGGGAAAGTGACGGACGTATACTGGGCTTAAATTCATAATGTCTAGGTACCATAGAGGAAAGATCATCAGAACAATTACCATGAAAATATTTATAGAAAAGGCACAAGGAAGCTACATCACGGTGGTGGGAAAGTGACGGACGTATACTGGGCTTAAATTCATAAAGTCTAGGTACCATAGAGGAAAGATCATCAGAAAAATTACCATGAAAATATTTATAGAAAAGGCACAGGGAAGCTACATTACGGTGGTGGGAAAGTGACAGAAGTATACTGGGCTTAAATTCATAAAGTCTAGGTACCATAGAGGAAAGATGATCAGAACAATTACCATGAAAATATTTATAGAAAAGGCACAGGGAAGCTACATTACGGTGGTGGGAAAGTGACAGAAGTATATTGGGCTTAAATTCATAATGTCTAGGTACCATAGAGGAAAGATCATCAGAACAATTACCATGAAAATATTTATAGAAAAGGCACAAGGAAGCTACATCACGGTGGTGGGAAAGTGACGGACGTATACTGGGCTTAAATTCATAAAGTCTAGGTACCATAGAGGAAACATCATCAGAAAAATTACCATGAAAATATTTATAGAAAAGGCACACGGAAGCTACATTACGGTGGTGGGAAAGTGACAGAAGTATACTGGGCTTAAATTCATAAAGTCTAGGTACCATAGAGGAAAGATGATCAGAACAATTACCATGAAAATATTTATAGAAAAGGCACAGGGAAGCTACATTACGGTGGTGGGAAAGTGACAGAAGTATATTGGGCTTAAATTCATAATGTCTAGGTACCATAGAGGAAAGATCATCAGAACAATTACCATGAAAATATTTATAGAAAGGGCCCAGGGAAGCTACATTACGCTGGTGGGAAAGTGACAGAAGTATACTGGGCTTAAATTCCTAAAGTCTAGGTACCATAGAGGAAAGATCATCAGAACAATTACCATGAAAATATTTATAGAAAAGGCCCAGGGAAGCTACATTACGGTGGTGGGAAAGTGACGGACGTATACTGGGCTTAAATTCATAAAGTCTAGGTACCATAGAGGAAAGATCATCAGAACAATTACCATGAAAATATTTATAGAAAAGGCACAGGGAAGCTACATTACGGTGGTGGGAAAGTGACGGACGTATACTGGGCTTAAATTCATAAAGTCTAGGTACCATAGAGGAAAGATCATCAGAACAATTACCATGAAAATATTTATAGAAAAGGCCCAGGGAAGCTACATTACGGTGGTGGGAAAGTGACAGAAGTACTGGGCTTAAATTCATAAAGTCTAGGTACCATAGAGGAAAGATCATCAGAACAATTATCATGAAAATATTTATAGAAAAGGCACAGGGAAGCTACATTACGGTGGTGGGAAAGTGACTGAAGTATACTGGGCTTAAATTCATAAAGTCTAGGTACCATAGAGGAAAGATCATCAGAACAATTATCATGAAAATATTTATAGAAAAGGCACAGGGAAGCTACATTACGGTGGTGGGAAAGTGACGGACGTATACTGGGCTTAAATTCATAAAGTCTAGGTACCATAGAGGAAAGATCATCAGAACAATTATCATGAAAATATTTACAGAAAAGGCACACGGAAGCTACATTACGGTGGTGGGAAAGTGACGGACGTATACTGGGCTTAAATTCATAAAGTCTAGGTACCATAGAGGAAAGATCATCAGAACAATTATCATGAAAATATTTATAGAAAAGGCACAGGGAAGCTACATTACGGTGGTGGGAAAGTGACGGACGTATACTGGGCTTAAATTCATAAAGTCTAGGTACCATAGAGGAAAGATCATCAGAACAATTATCATGAAAATATTTATAGAAAAGGCGCAGGGAAGCTACATTACGGTGGTGGGAAAGTGACGGACGTATACTGGGCTTAAATTCATAAAGTCTAGGTACCATAGAGGAAAGATCATCAGAACAATTATCATGAAAATATTTATAGAAAAGGCACAGGGAAGCTACATTACGGTGGTGGGAAAGTGACGGACGTATACTGGGCTTAAATTCATAAAGTTCTTCAGGTACCATAGAGGAAAGATCATCAGAACAATTATCATGAAAATATTCATAGAAAAGGCCCAGGGAAGCTACATTACGGTGGTGGGAAAGTGACAGAAGTATACTGGGCTTAAATTCATAAAGTCTAGATACCATAGAGGAAAGATCATCAGAACAATTACCATGAAAATATTTATAGAAAGGGCCCAGGGAAGCTACATTACGCTGGTGGGAAAGTGACAGAAGTATACTGGGCTTAAATTCATAAAGTCTAGGTACCATAGAGGAAAGATCATCAGAACAATTACCATGAAAATATTTATAGAAAGGGCCCAGGGAAGCTACATTACGCTGGTGGGAAAGTGACAGAAGTATACTGGGCTTAAATTCCTAAAGTCTAGGTACCATAGAGGAAAGATCATCAGAACAATTACCATGAAAATATTTATAGAAAAGGCACAGGGAAGCTACATTACGGTGGTGGGAAATTGACTGAGGATGTGATGTTAGGTCAGGGCTAATAAAATTGTCGATTCTTTTTGGATTTTATCAAGAATCTTGAAATATATAGCAGGAGTATCAGACCAGATACATTGTGTTTAGTGCATGTTGCAACATATGCAAATATGAAGGTGTTTATACATACATATTTATATCAAAGTGTGTACAGACACTAAGTGAGTTTTAACGTGTAACCTACTTGTGGATTTCTGGTTATCACTTTTTCTGATTGGCAAATTCTTTCTCACATGTTTTGTTGTCGCTTGCCTTTTTTGCTTTTTGCTATTAATATTTATTTTGAGCTGAACAAATTATTGCCTAAGGCAGTCATATCTTGTCTGAGTTTTTTTTTCGATTTAATTATTTTTGGTTTTTAATTGATTCATTATCTGTTTCTTGATTTTAATTATAATTCTAAAACATGTGGATATTGACAATCTACACATACAATTCTGTGACTTCCACAAGTCCGTCCATCACACTCTTTAAAATAGTCATAAATTGACTGATTAAAACCGAATCTTGAGAAGAAGGGCAAAATCTACAAAGTACAGTTGGTTAGTGACTACATGTGGGATGTGCGTTTGTGGTGCAGTGGATATCGGCTTGGAACGAGAAATCGGGAACCCGAGTTTGAATTCCAGCCGAATTCCTTGCATTCACTTACACGCAAATACCCTTGGGAAAGGTATTAATCCGTCTCTTCCCTCCAGTTATGGGTTAAATAACAGGACAGATTGGGTTCTATAGCCTTGGTCGGCAACCAGTCTACCGCAGAATGCAATGGTAACCTACTGCGGGATAATCTTCTGCACAGTCAGTCATGTCTCTTTCGAGTCATGATCGCCCAAGCGTGTATCACGTATGGCACTTAACTGACTGACTGAATATAATAGTTGAAAACATGATTAAGGCTTCAACTGGTCATAAAGTGGGGGTTCAGTTTTCTATTGTTATTAAGTAATAAACTGATCCCCCATTAATTACTACTTATTAATACAATCCATCTCTTCTCCCTTCAGCTATAGTTTAAAGAGCAGACTAGAAAATCTTCTGCCCAGTCAGTCATGTCTCTTTCAAGACATGATTGCCCAAAGCGTGTATTACGTATGGCACTTAACTGACTGAATGAAGATAAGTGTCTACTGGGCAAAAAGTGGGGGATCAGTTTTCTATTGTTTTTAAGTAACAAACTGATCCCCCACTTAACTGACTGACTGACAGTTTTACTAGGGTGAGTAGCTTACTACGAAAAATTTTCATTATTTTTTTGGAAAATTTAAAAGTTTTATTAACATACAATTCTACAATTTTCACTATTTTGAAAACAATTTAATGATTAAAATACTTTTTTTTTTAATTGTTTCACCCCGAGCAAGGTGGTAATGCCACTGATATGCAGGGGGTTACATAAGTGTAAAAAGATTAATTAGAAGAGCGTGAAGAGGAAGACGAACCAGTTAGAAAGGAACAATAGAAAGATGAGAATGCAGGTGTGATGACAGTTTCAAAGGTGGAGAGAAAGGAAAGGATATACGGAGTGGGGAAAGAACTAGAGTCAAGTGGTTAAGAGATGCATATTGACATTGCATTTAAATTTCTGGAGGTTGTAGCCGTCAGGAAAGCAAGAATATGGGAGCGAGTTTCACAAGCGGGAAGTGCAAGAGAAGAAGCTGCAGGAGTAGAATTGTCATCTGCATTTGGCTAACCTAACTGTGAATGGGTGGGACCCAGTTACCAATCTGGTTGCACGAGTAAACACCTGTTGAGGAGGTACCAGTGACTTAAGTTCGTTCGAGCAGAAGCCATGAAATATGTTGTTTAAAAAAATATATAGAAAAATAAAAATCAAGAAGTCATTTTATTCAACTTTATGTCTGTCCGCCACGAATATTGAAGTCATAATATCAGTAGAAAAGAATTAACTGCAGGGACAAAAATATATTTTTTGGCTCAACCAAAGACACCTTTAAGACCAGGTGGTTTTATAACAAGTCTACATTTAAAATAGAAAAATTAAAAAACAATACAAAATTGGCTAACCACATGTGGGAATTAAAATCAAAATATAGAAAATACCCAGACATAACATGGAGCATTATAAAAGCACCCAAGCCTTACAACGGTGGAAAAATATGTAGACTATGCCAAGAAGAAAAATTAGAACTTATGATATTCCCAAATAAAAAGAACTGTTAAATGAAAGAACAGAAATTATGACAAAATGCATCCACACTAAGAAATACCTCTTAGGTTCATACAACCATGGACGAAAATGCTAGAATCTGTTTTAATTTAAAAATTGCACGTTCATAAATTCCCTGCCACGTGGATATTCAAATAAAATACCATTACAAGAGCATTCTGAAAAAGAAAAACAGTAAACGGTAAAATCAGTTATTAAAAATTACTTGAAGACACCACTCATGGTAGAAACCTGGGTAGTGAAATAACTTGTTTAAAAATGAAAAAAAAAATATATATATATTATAAATCCAAAAGAAATAGCTTGGAAGTAAATCCCAACAGATCCTATTAATGTTAAATATTATAATTGAAATTCACTTGTTGAAATGGCCAACCAAGTTTGGAAAATTTAAAATTTTTTATATTATATATATATATATATATATATATATATATATATATATATTAATTGTAAGCAAGTTATATTATGTAACCCAGGTTTCTACCATCTGGTGTCTTTAGACGATTTACAATAAGTTATTGTAAATCACCTGAAGACACTAGATGGTAGAAACCTGGGTTGTGTAATATAACTTGCTTACAAATGAAAAAATATTTAAAAGTTTTACAATATAATTGTATTGAACACTTTTAATACAACTGTATACTGGTCTAATTTGATTATGACCAAAAGCTCAGTAATTAAATAATTATATATATATATATAAATCCTTCAACTGAATTTATAAATATATAAATCCAGTTGAATATATAAATCCAGTTATATATATATACATATCTTTTTTTAATCACCATTTTTTCCTTCCTTGTATGTGCTCAGAGGGTTTTTTGAAACGAGTATAACAATAAATTTACATTTTTATATATATATATATAAACGTGATTATGTGTAGCTATAAGAAAGAGCTTAGGACATGAAAGTCTGTCAAGTGTTCGGACAGAAATCAGCACGAAGTCCAAAAGAAAATAGAAAAAACCTGATACGAGTAATCATCTAACAGAAAGTGCTCAATAGAAGCGAACTTAATAGAACCTAATGAGCCAGGGGTGAACCTAACTAGGTTTCTCCCAAACGGATCGTCAGGGAAAGCTGGCTGTAGAGGTAAAGAAAAATTTTTTGTTCTGATACGTATATATACATATATATATATGTAATAGAACAAAAAATATATATAGGTATAGGTGTCAGTCTGTAAACGGTGAGGATGATCCAACAAGATTACCTTAATATAAAACATTAATTCATAAATCCATATTGAGAGTTCAATGGGTCTTAACCAGAGCGATATGAAGTTTATAAAGGAAAACTCAATTTCTTCTGGCAGAAATTTTGTACCAGATGGGGGATATATTGTAAGGTCTGATGATATGAGCTAATTAAACTCATTGAAATGAGCTATAGTTTATAACTGATATGACGTGTTGAGTTTTCCTTTATAAACTATATATATATATATATATATATAATTTATTACTGTTTTATTTTTTCTAGTGCTGAGAAAATATGAATAAAATATTCTGCTTTTACTTTGATTTTATCACAAAGAAGACTATTATTTTGTTACCTCTTGTAAATAAGAGAAAAGGTCATTCATATCTATACTGAATAATTCTCTCAGAAATGTATTATTTTACTTTTCTGAGTTGTCTCCCCTTCATATTTAACAAAATATTTATCGCCAGTCCATTCTTCTTAGGCTGTTAAATTTTGTAATAATATTCTTCACTTGTTTTTGGGATTCTCAGATGAAGTTTTTTCATAACCACAGATATTTTATTAGGTTTTGTATTTTGTTTCCTCATTTTTTTCTCTGACTTTTTATCAAAAGTCTTTTTATGCCTGCCCATTTTTCTTCAGCTGTTCAATTTAAACAGAAGTATTTTGAGTGGTGGTATTGTGTGTCTGGCACAGCATCTGTGAGTTTTTTTTTTGTTTTTTTGCTTCCAATATCTGTTTTCCATTTTCAGAGTTCTGTTTATGTCTAAGACAATGCACTGCTCAATGGCTTCTGTTACCCTTTGTTATTTATTATGCTGTAAACTGACCAAATGGTTACTATATCTATTGTCAGTATTGTCAAATGAAGGCTACTTCTGCTTACGATGTAGCTGGCCACTGTGATTATCTGCTTTTCAACAATATAAATTTTGTGTTCTATGGTATTTTGGAATATGAGAGAAGGGCAAAAAATAAGTGTAAGAACGGCCAAAAAGTAAATATTCTGGTCAAAATTTGGAATTTCACAATGACCTTTGAAAAGGTTAAATCTATTTCTCTCTACCATCTGTCCCATCACCGGTCATCTTGACCATGGTATCAAAAATGGTATACCACGATGGGAGATTAAAAAAATGATTTATCTATTTTGTCCTAAAAGTAGCAAAAGAAAGGGCTTCTCTATCCATTGTTAGTCATCACAAATATAATCTGGTGAGTACTAATTTTTTTTTTTGTGCTTAGCATTTTAAAGTTTAAGAAAAACAATAATGGAGTCTAATAATAGAAAAAACAGAATTTTTCTCAATAAATCCACTCCTCATTTAACAACTGGATTTCCTTCCAACAATCTGTTGGTAAATGAGCTGGTCACTCGGTGAGAAACTATTTCAGTCATACTAAATATATAACCAGCTTCAGATAGATTTAATGTTGGAATGCGTAACATTTCTAATTTTATTTTTAAAATGTAGAATCTTTATCTCTTTTATGTCATGTCTCTTCAAGACCGAGGGGATCATGCCCCTCTACACATTCCCGTCCCTTGTAGCACATTTTTTTTTTTATAATCATATCACCCCAAGCAAGGCATTTTACTGCCATGCCACTGTTTTGCAGAAAGTTATGAGAAAGAGGGACAGGTTATAGTGGGTGTCAGGAAGTGAGTAAGAGAAGGATGAATGTGGCCATAAAGTGAGGGATCAATTTATATTGATTGTAATGTAGAATTGATCCCCCACTTTATATTCACATTATAATAGTATAGAAATTTTTTTTTTATAATCATATCACCCCAAGCAAGACATTTTACTGCCACTGTTTTGCTGGGGGTTACATAGGAGGAAATTTATGAGAAAGAGTGACAGGTTATAGGGAGTGTCAGTAAGTGGGTAAGAGAAGGATGAGAATACTGATTAGAGTGGAGTGGACGGAGAAAGGAGTATGAGAGAGAAGATGCCAGTTAGTGAGATAGGAGATGACTATTGACTTTACATTTAAATTCTTGGAGATTGTAGCTGTCGGGAAAGCAAGTAAATGGGAGGGAATTCCACAGGCGGGAAGTGCGAGAAAAGAAGCTGCTGGAGTAGAATTTGCATTTACAATTTATTGGTTTCACATAATAAGTTTTGTAATTCTGCTATTTCTCCCAAACTCTGTTCTGCCATCAATTTGCTCAAGCCCCTTAAGCATATCTCTAACCGCTTTTTCCTGTCCATCTTTTAATTTATCTGCTCTGTGAGTATCAGATTTTCCAAGCCCTCCTTCCTCATTACATGTCCCAGAAATTTTAACTGCCTTTTCCTGATATTAAGTATGCTTCCTTTTTGTTTCCATTCTCTCCAAAATCTTGTTGTTGTTCACATTGTTTTCACCGATGGTATCTTCAACATCCTTCTGTAGAACCACATTTCTGTTTCTGTCCTTCTTCTTTGAGAAGAGAGTACCGAACAGTAAACATAAAAAAGAATTAAAAAATGTGGGTCAGGTTGAGCTTAGGCCTGCTACTGGTAACATGTAACCAAGTACTTGCCACATAGATGGGTGGTTGGCATCTAAGCCAGCTCCCACCACTAGATTTTGTGCTGGTGAGGATAGCGGCATGTCACCCTACAGGATAAAAAACAAGGGCTGATGTGCTTCTTATACAAGCCAAAAGCCAACATATATATATATATATATATATATATATATATATATATATATATATATATATAGTATAGGGTTGGTATGAATGGAATAAAATTCCATATCCAAAAAAGCTATTCTTAAAAAAGTACTCAATACAAAGTAGAGTAAATAAATATTTATTTAGAATTTAAATATGTTATAATATCACTACGAAAGTAGCCATTTTGTTTTGATGCTGTCTGTGTCTTATCAAGTGATGAGGTTTATTTCAAGTTGGGGGAGTTTTAAAAGGTTCAAGACTATATATATACTAGCAGTATAGTCTGGCGTTGCTCGAGTGTAATGAAAGCTTTAAAACTAATCCATGGTTCTGGAGTTCAAACTCAACCTAAAGAATATTTGTTGAAGTTTGGTGAGAATCGGATAAAAATTGTGGATTTGTATAAAGGACATACAGACAGATAAACAGACACACACACAAACATCTTGCCTTTGATATATATATATATATATATTATCGATTTTCTGCACTATTGTAAGAACTGCAATCTTGAAACTTCTAAATATCGTTTCTTATGTCTTTGTCTATGAGTGTATCAAATTTGATTAAAATCGGACCACTCCTTCTATAACCCGATTTTTTCGATTATCGATTTTCGATATTTATCAGGGGTACCTCGACACAAAACCTAGCTAAGAACACTCGCAGATGCTTATAGTACAACTGTGTGAATTTTCAAGAAAATTGGTTCAGTCGTTTTGGAGTTTATAGGTAACGGACACACACAGACACATGCACACACACAGAGACAAAGTTCCATTTATAATTAAGTTTAGATATATCAATCAACTCATCCCAAGAAAAGTCACTAAGATGCAAGGGGTTAATGCGTATTAGAGAATATGAGATGAAAAAATAGGATTAAGGAAAGAGAGCAATAAAAGCACAATAATTAAGAAAATTGAAGATAACAATTGATATTGCATTAAAACTTTTGAACATCAAAGTTGACTGGGAAGCAAGAAGACTGAAGAGAGTTCCACCAGTGAGAAGTGTGATAAAAAGAAACCGTTAGCATTGGACTTATGGTTATATGTAGCCATTTCAACTGCAAAATGAAGAGACCTTGCTGCCAATCTAGTACTGCACTTAAATTCACAATGTCTAGGTACCATCAAGGAAAGTTCAGTTACCATTAAAATATTTATAAAAAAAAAAGCATGCAAATTCTAGATTATGATGGTAGAGAAGTGACAAGCCAATATGCCAGATCAGGATGAATAACATTGCAGATTTAGATTTTATTACAGATCTCTAAATATATAGCAGAAACACCAGACCAAGAACACCGTAAGTCACCGCCACCATAACTTTTTGGTGGCAGTGACTTAACTGACTCAATATAATAGTTAGAAACATAAGTAAAGCTTCTCCTAGGCATAAAGTGCGTTTTCTATTGTTTTGAAGTAATAAACTGAACCCCCATTAATTAATATTAATTAATATAATAATATAATATAATCTGTTTCTTCTCCCTCCAGCTATGAGTTAAATGGCAGGACAGATTGGGTTCTATAACCCTGGTTGACAACCAGTCTACCACAGATAGTAATGGCAACCTACTGTGGGAAAATCTTTTGCCTAGTCAGTCATGTCTTGAAAGAGACATGATCATTCAAGTGTGTATCACATATAGCACTTAACTGACTGATTGACTGAGATCAGCAAAATTAAAATTATACCATTGGCTCGCAAGATGGTATAATTGAAATATTGTTCATCTCAAATAGTAAACAAAAGCAGAACAAATTATAGCGATTATCAAAGACTTATTTTTTTAATGTAAGTTCAAAATTTTTTTAAATTTCAATGTTACTTGGAGTTTTGATTTTGGTTTTAATTGCAGGAAAATATAAAATTAGTTGCAAAAATTATTACTTTTGAATACTTAGACTTTTTTGACTGTTTTCAATTTTAGTTTTGATTTTGACATGATTAATATTGACCAACAAATGTATTGTAGTGGGATAAGAAATTAAGAATTAAAATCAACCTTCTTCTTCACTTTTACAAAAATTCACAATGACATGTGAAATCCTGGTTTTTCTAAATAAAAAAAGGGTTGACCATGTGCTTAAAGAAAATTCAAAGCAGATTTTGCAAGTAGGTGTTGACATCAAATTGATTGTTGACCAATGGGAGTGACTTGCAAAACTTGAGGACTTTGTGAGTCAGTGCAAAAATCTAATGAAAATAACCCCCCCCCCCATTAGCGTCAGTGAGTCAGTCCGGGGGGGGGGTGGAAGCTGCAAAGACTACAAGCTGAAATGTAATGAGAGAAGTTTCAAGCTGATCCAGACATTTGTCCTCTTTCTCTTTCCTTCTGCTGATTCCTTTTACCTCTACTTCTCTATCCAAATTCCTACTGAATACATACCTGTATGTACGCTTTCAGCAATTACTACTACGAACATTTTCTACAAGTTTTGATACCCATAACTTTATCATTGAACATGAACTCTACTCTTAATCTCTTAATAATGTTTCTAATTGTATATTAACTTCTACAACTTTTGTTATTCTTTCCTTTTAATAAATTTCTATTTTAAAATACAAAATGTATATTTTATTCTTACACTATTCCACACAATTCTACATATTCCAACCTGTCGACAACCAACCTTCTGATAACGATGAAAACCTTCTGATAATTCTGATGATGATAATTCTTGATAAAACTTGTAATCTGTACGGAGTTCAGTTATGTCTGACATAAGGCCGAATTAAATAAACCTTAACCATCTCCCCATTAGCTTCAGTATAAACTCTCTTATTAAAAATCTTCCCAAAATGAACTAACCGTCACAGAAAAATAAGATTTAATGAAAAAAGTAAGATTAATAATCACATTATTGAATTAATTTTTAATTAAAGTTACAGGGTTTTTAAAAAAAATTGATATCATTTGAAATATAAATATCTAAGTAACTGCACAGTTTAGGCAAAATGGGATGTGGCTTCCCTCTGTCTCTTCTACAGATATTTTCATGGTTTCTGCTTAGATGAGCATAGCTCCCTGGTACCTCCTCAACATGAATTTACTTGAGATACTAGACTGGCAACTAGGTTCCACTCTTTTACAATCAACACAGTCAAATGCAGCCGCTACTTCTACTCTAGTAGTTTTTTTTCTTGCACTTTCTGCTTGTGAAAATCTCTTCTGTATACTTGCTTCCCTGGTAGCTACAATCTCCAAGAGTCTAAGTGCAATGTCACTTCCCATCTCATTGACCTCCATTTTTCTCCTATTCTTTCCTTAACACCCACTGTATCTTGTCATTTTTCCTTTTCGCTTTACTCTCACGCAACTCTCTTCACACCAGTATTCCCATCCTTCTCTTATCCATTCTCCAACACCCCCTGTAACTTGTTTTTCTTTCTTTTCTCTCTCCTCTCATGTAGCCCCCTGTCCACCAGTGGCAGTACTGCATTGCCTGGGGTGAAATGATTATTAAAAAAAAAATGAAACTAATAAGCAAATCTATTGTTGAACAAAATAAGCTTTGTATATATTTCTGAGATGAGATATTGTAACTCAGTCAGTTAACTGGCATACGTGAAACATGCTTGGGTGATCATGTCTCAAAAGAGACATGACTGACTGGGCAGAAGATTATCCCGCAGTAGGTTGCCATTGCTTTCTGCAGTAGACTGGTTGCCAGCCAAGGCTATAGAACCCAATCTGTCCTGTTATTTAACCCATAACTGGAAGGAAGAGATGGATTAATACCTTTCCCAAGGGTATTTGCATGTTAGTGAATGCAATGAATTCAACTGGAATTTGAACTTGGCTCCCCGATTTCTCGTTCCGAGCAGATATCCACTGCACCACAACGCACATCCACATTGTAGCTATTTACACCATTTATATTGTTCGGACGATTGTCCTCATCTTTATTGTCATGTTCATGTTTTCTAAGTGGCCCAGCGGATAAAAGCATTGGTTTAAGTAATCGAGTGACTTGAGCTAAAGTGTTGTGAGTTCAATACCTGGACACAGCAGAAGTGAACAAAAACTTGGTGAGGTCAGTCACCAAAATGAATTAACTGAAACTCGGATATCGAGAAAAAAGGCAATCAACCATGATGAACAAAATAAAGAGTGCGGATCAAAATTCCAATGGGTATCAATGGTTAAAACATTGTGAATTTAATAATAAATAGTGTAAAGTAAGATTTATTCATCAAAATTTGATATGAGAAATTCAAAGGTATGGATGATTTCACCAGTTTTCAATATGTGCCATTCATTTGAGATGTGGTATCAACATGAAAACAAGACATGCTTCAAACGTGACTCCTTTAAGTTTCTCTGATGTATTGACAGAGAAATGCTTGCACTTTTGCTTGTAAACTGTAGCTTGTAGGGTCTCATTCTCCAAGTGTTTCTTTGCAATGTACCAAACTGTTGTAGGAGGAATCTGGGTTTCCAAACTTGCTCTTCTTATAGAGCTTTGTAAGGTGCTAAGTCAAAACGTCCAAAAGCAAAAAGTGCCAAAGACAAAAAGATCCAAAAATAAAAAGGGCCAAGGACAAAAAAGTCTATCAGCTACTTGGTGTTGTTAATATGTCAAACTTAAGTTTATTTGCAGTAAGCATTTTTTGAGAGGGGAGAAACAAATTTAATTGGATGTTGATAAGATGTTTATGGCCGCAAATCATTCATTGTTGGGGAATGAAGTTACTGATTTTATTATTAATAGAAACCATTCTGTGGGTGTGGTGGGGCCATAAAACAAAGTGAGAAATTTTTCTTCAAACAACTTTTGAATTTTATCTTTAAAAATATATAAAATGAGATTTGTAGTAGCCATATGATTTTTCGAGACTCATTTATGCAATTGAAAATTCCTTAAATGCTAAAAATACAAATTTGAGTGTATTTTTTATCTAAAATATACAGAAGAAAAATTTTTATCACATTTTTGTAAATTTTCATTATTTGGAATTTTCACTGTGCATGTATTGAAAAAGTAAATTTATAACATTGATAAATTACTTTTAATTATATTTAAATTTAAAAAACAGGGTTTCATTAATGATTTAAATTCTCCGCCACAAACTAAACAATAAAAGTACCAATTGGCGGAGGAGGATAATTCTTGCATCTACAAATTAAGTCAACAGTTGAATAAAAGGGACAAGACAAAACATTTAATTTAAATAAAGCGAAAAACAAATGAATAAAAAAAAAACAAAAACAAATGAATGCATACCATTTTATTTTTAGATTTTCATTCAGAATAATAAGAGATGATATTTTGGAAAAAAAAACACTCACTAATCAGAGGGACACTTCACACGTTGAGAACAAATATTAAAAAGTTCAGATGATACAAATATAATTTTACCTTAATCATGTGTGTGTTGAAATACTAGAAATATAAATATAGTTACTAAAGAGAAGTTAAAAATAAAAAATGCGCACAATAATAAGATAGAACAGTTAAAATAATGAAAATAAATATTTGGGGCCATAAATATCTTATCAACATCCAATTAAATTTGTTTCTCCTCTCTCAAAAATTGCTTACTGTAAATAAACTTAAATTTGACATATTAGCGACACTGAGTAGCGATAGACTTTTTTGTCCTTGGCTCTTTTTATTTTTGGATCTTTTTGACTTGTAACCCTTTGTAAAAGTGTTTCTGAGCTCACCTGACAAACTCTATTGATATTGAGAGTTGTCCACATTCTTTTGCCCTGAAGAGACAGCATTCCATTTTAAACTTTTTTGTATCATGTTCAAATCTGCATTGTGGTTGGTGCATTTTTAGCGAATGCTCTCACAAATGCATGCTGCACATTTTTGTTTGACTGTGTTCGACTCTAACACACAAAATGCCTTTTCTTTTCCAATGAATCGCATTTCTATATGTAACTTATGGCCATATCACATTGAAACACATGTTCTTGTAAGAGCACGAGGTTACGCAATGTCAAGTCTTGTTGGTACCTAAATGGGTAACCATTTGGGAATACTAATGAATGGCATTTTTATACTGGAAAAAAAAATGTAAAACATTAAACATAGAATTTTGAGTTGTTGCTACATATTTTGTGAAAATTTCAGATCATTTGAATGAGACTTGGTCAAGTTATTAAACTATGAAATATCCTTTTTTTTAAGGCCCAGTACAGTGAAAAGCGGTTGTGCATTGTGGCGCAGTGGATGTTGGCTCAGAACGAGAAATCGGAGAACTGAGTTTGAATTCCAGTTGAATTCCTTGCATTCACTTATGCGCAAATACCCTTCCTCTTCCCCCCAGTTATGGGTTAAATAATAAAACAGATTGGGTTCTATAGCCTTGGCTGGCAACCAGTCTACTGCAGAAAGCAATGGCAACCTACTGTGGGATAATCTTCTGCCCAGTCAGTCATGTCTCTTTCGAGACATGATCGCCTAAAGCATGTATCACATATGGCACTTAACTGAATGAAGATAATAGTTGGAAACATAAGTAAATCATCTACTGGACAAAAAGTGGGGGATCAGTTTTCTATTGTTATTAAGTCATAAAATGATCCCCCACTAATTACTACTTAATACAATCTGTCTCTTCTTCCTTCAGCTATAGTTTAAAGAGCTGGATAGAAAATCTTCTGCCCAGTCAGTCATGTCTCTTTTGAGACATGATTGCCCAAGCGTGTATCAGGGATGGCATTTAACTGACTGACTGACAGTGAAAAGCATAAATTGTTTGCTGTTATTCATCATTTGTAAAGTCAAGTCAAATGTCAAGTGGGTATTAAGCCCAATTTTCTTAATTATGTGTGATGAAAACCCATTTAAATAAACCCATAAGTTCCTAATGAGACAAAGTATGGATGCCTCAGAATGACAAAAATCCTGGTATTATCTAGAATGGCAAAAGTTGACTTGTAACACTTGCTTATAAATTTAAGAAGATATTTTCTTTCATAAAGTAACAAAAAAAAAAAAATAATAATTAAATGCATGTCTTTAAAACAAACCAGGAAAAAGAGTGAATTAATTTTAAAAAATCTTGATGTGTAAAACATTTTTGGGATCACAATTCTTTTTAATTTCACTTTCATAAAATTTTGCTTGTGATATGAAAGCTGGTAAAAAATCTGTTATTTTATCTTTTTAGAATTAAAAATATATTTGAAAAAAATAAATGAATAACAATTATTTCAACAAATTTTTACACAATTGTAAAAAAAAAAGAAAAGATAAACATATTTTGCATAAAATTTGAAAGCTGGTTCAATTTTTCAACTCCCAGAAGTGCTTGTGGCCTTTGACTTTAGGGTTAAAGGTCATTCACAATTCTTTGTCCCTAATTCTTGTTGAGTGTTTCAATCAAATATTCTTTTTTTTGGTGGAGGTGTGGGGGGGGGGTGACTGTATTTATAAAAGGCTGACTTTGTATATTTTTCACTTATATATAACATGAATATTTCAAAGAATGTTTTTTAAATCACTTGGGAAAAGTTGATATCAGATGAGAAATTTCATTGACCTGGGTTTTATTTCTGTGGCAGTGATACAAGAAAAGTAGACAGTAATGAAGGAAAAAAAGGTGAAAAACAAAGACAATATCCTCAAACTAAATATTTCAGTCAGAATTTGAATTTCAGTCTCATATTTGACTTGATATGAAATGATGATAAAGAAAAGAGATATCTCATTTGTCCGTACAGTTACAACAGAAAGAACTACTATATTCATTGCTTAGTCAGGACATCTATAAGCCAGTGAGTATTGATTTTGTTAACTGAATACTGAACAGTAAGCATAAAAAGAATTAAAAAATATGGGTCAGGTTGGGCTTAGGACTGCTACTGGTAACATGTAACCAAGTACAACCTGTAGCATGGATGGGTGGTTGGTATCTAAGCCAGCTCCCCCCACTAGCTTTTGAGCTGGTGAGGAGAGAGGCATATCAGCCTAGGTTATAAAAACAAGACCTGCCAAAGGGCTAATGAGCTTGTTTTAGGAGCCAGTGGCCAACACACACACACACACACACACACATACAGCACATATTGTCCTGGGTGAGACTATAAATTTACTATTTGGAGTTTTGGGGAATATTGAACAGGTGAAGAGGCTCATCCCTTGTTTCCTGGTTAGGATGTGGCTTCCGGATTTCTCTTTTCCAATCTTTTTACTCCTACGTAGCCCCCTGCGCATCAGTGGCGTTATCGCCTTGCTTGGAGTGATATGATTAAAAAACAAATATATATAAATATATATATATATATATATATATACACACACACACACACACACACACACACACACACACACATATATATTCCTTGGGGAATAACACCCAGGCTACAGAGAGATGAATAGGTGAATAGGGAGGTGGGAGTACTTGCCAAATTTCATATAGGGCACACACCTGTCACCAATCAGCACCTACTCAAAAAACAAAGAACCATCATTGTACATTCCATAACAGAAACCAGACTCAGTTGTGCATGTATTTATAACCTGTAGTGAATTACAGCCAACACCAAGTCAAATACTGCATAATCGATGACCTAAAGAAACTATTTGAAAATACTGAACCATGTGAAATTTTGCAGTTTATAAAGGAGGTTAGGCTTTATAATAGAAATATAAGTTTACAATCTATTTCTATACATTATATACTTGTAAAATCCCTACAATCTGTTTTAAGTAAAAAGTTAATTATGATTAATCTTTATTCAAGTTATTTCTGGAAGAATCATAGTTGCATAAATTATGTTAATCCCCCGAATTTTTAATCCAGTATTAATTCTTGAAATCCTGAAAGACAATTGAAAATATGTCATTAAAGAGAAATTGATAAGCTGTCAAATAAATCAATCATTAATCATATTAATTGATTTTTCATTAGTTCATGTCACTCAGGGGAAGTGGAAGAAAGTACAGGGGGATACATGAAACCCAAGGCTCTGAAGGGGACGAGTGGGGGGGAGCAAGAGACCTAAGAAAGTACAGGGGGATACATGAAACCCAAGGCTCTGAAGGTGACGGGTGGGGGGGAGCAAGAGACCTAAGAAAGTACAGGGGGATACATGAAACCTAAGGCTCTACGGGGACGGGAAGAGGGAGCAAGAGACCTAAGAAAGTACAGGGGGATACATGAAACCTAAGGCTCTGAAGGTGACGGGTGGGGGGGAGCAAGAGACCTAAGAAAGTACAGGGGGATACATGAAACCCAAGGCTCTGAAGGTGACGGGTGGGGGGGAGCAAGAGACCTAAGAAAGTACAGGGGGATACATGAAACCTAAGGCTCTGAAGGTGACGGGTGGAGGGGAGCAAGAGACCTAAGAAAGTACAGGGGGATACATGAAACCTAAGGCTCTGAAGGTGACGGGTGGGGGGGAGCAAGAGACCTAAGAAAGTACAGGGGGATACATGAAACCTAAGGCTCTGAAGGTGACGGGTGGGGGGGAGCAAGAGACCTAAGAAAGTACAGGGGGATACATGAAACCTAAGGCTCTGAAGGTGACGGGTGGGGGGGAGCAAGAGACCTAAGAAAGTACAGGGGGATACATGAAACCTAAGGCTCTGAAGGTGATGGGGAGGGGGAGCAAGAGACCTAAGATAGTACAGGGGCATACATGAAAGCCAAAGCTCTGAAGGTGATGGGGGGTGGGGGAAGAGACTTAAGAAAGAACAGGGGGATACATGAAACCTAAAGCTCTGAAGGTGATGGGGGGAAGAGACTTAAGAAAGAACAGGGGGATACATGAAACCTAAGGCTCTGAAGGTGATGGGGGGGGAAGAGACTTAAGAAAGAACAGGGGGATACATGAAACCTATGGCTCTGAAGGTGATGGGTGTGGGGGAGCAAGAGACATAAGAAAGTACAGGGGGATACATGAAAGCCAAAGCTCTGAAGGTGACGGGGGTGGGGGAAGAGACTTAAGAAAGTACAGGGGGATACATGAAACCCAAAGCTCTAAAGGTGATGGTGGTAGGAAGGGATCAGCGATGAGTTTGGGAGACAAAGTATGGAGCAAGAATTTCCTGGGATTTCAGAAAAAAAAAAAAATTTAATTTAAAGATTGGTATTTGAATTTTGTATCAGCCTTAAAGCTCATTGCTTGAAACTATGCGGCAAAAAAAAAAATGCAAAGTGAAAAAAGACAAAAAAAGGAGATAAAGGAAGAGTTCTATTAATCTCCTGATAAAATTGCTTTCTGCTCGTATAATATACCTACTGTAGGTGCAAATTACTTTATTTTAGGTATTATTGCATTTAATGTTTTCAATTTGGTTAAGAGTTCTGCTTCTACAATTTTGTGTCTTGAATTATTTTTTAAATATTTCTAGGCACAGGCAGTGAGATAAGAACTGTCTAGCCCCTATGGATTAAACAAAGAGATCAGTACGAGCCCTGGGATGAGCAGTGTGTACTTGGGCCCAGTGGAAACAGGGCAGACAATAACAGAGCAGCACTAAAACTAAGAACCAAACATGATATTCCTAGACACGGGCAGTGGGGATGAGAAGATGCCACAAAAATAGATGAAACAGAAAACGATGAGAAAGATGTTGAAAATCAGAATTTGGGGATATGACTGTGTCCATTCTCAAAGAAAAATAAAATGTTGTCCAAAAATTCTGAATTCTAACATCTTTCTCATTGTGTGTCTATTTTTTCTATTGGTCTAATAATATATCTATATAAATAAAACTGAAGATGTGTGTCAGTGTGTGTGTATCCATGTGTGTATCCTCACTGATTTCTATTAACATACATTCCCACATTTTTCATCCAATTTGCCTCAAAACTTACACACCCCTTGCATATTTATTATTTTACACAACAAAGAAAAAGAAATGGTGCATGGGTCTTCAGTTTAATTTTGATTTAATTTCTTATTTTCAAGTATTTTTTGTTAACAATAAGTTCAATACAGTAACTTTTACATGGAGAATAACTCTTTCATAAATACAAGAGTTATCTCCTGTATTTAATGTCTATATATAAATAAAACTGAAGATGTGTGTGTGTGTGTGTATCCTCACTGATTTCTACTAATATACACTTCCATATTTTTCATCTGATTTGTTTCAAAACTTATCCAACCCTTGCAAATTTATTCAAGTGGACATTCATTTGATGCAGCCAACCCAGAAGCAAACCTCCAACATTTACCCAGCCAAATTTTATCTTACTGTGTTGGCTGAAGAGGCACCTAGCAGTGCTACAAATAGGCACCACCAACTATCCTCCTTCTGCATAGTGGTACATTTCCCAAGACCAATGCTTAAATTGCACATAGGAATTCTTACACTTTTCATCCTGTGCAATATAGGGTACTTTCTGCTAGTAATAAATATTATTATTTCTTTTTTAAATTTCTTTCACTGACCTGCAGTGCACACACACACACACACACACACACACACACACACACACACACACACACACACACACATTCAGTCAGTCAGTTAAAGTGCAATATGTGATACATGCTTGGGCGATCATATCTCGAAAGAGACACGACTGACTGGGCAGAAGATTATCCCGCATTAGGTTGCCATTGCTTTCTGCGGTAGACTGGTTGCCGACCAAGGCTATAGAACCCAATCTGTCCTGTTATTTAACCCATAACTGGAAGGAAGAGATGGATTAATACCTTTCCCAAGGGTATTTGCGTGTAAGTGAATGCAGTGGATTCAACTGGAATTCGAACTCGGCTCCCCGGTTTCTCGTTCCGAAAAACCCCTAAATCCAATTGCTCCCAGTGAAGCATAGGCCATTGATGACTCCTCACCGTCAACAAGGGGGTCATCAACGCTTCTGTAACTTGTCTTTTTTAAAGGTAGGGGTGTTGACTCTACACAAACCTCTTTATCCTCTAGGTGAGGTATACTGATTGTCAACCAAGGCTATAGAACTTAATCTGTCTTACTATTTAACTTATAGCTGGAGGGAGAAGAGATGGATTAATACCTTTCCTAAGGGTATTTATGTGTAAGTGAATGCAACAAATTCAACTGGAATTTGAACTGAGCTCTCAGATTTCTTATTCCAAGCTGATATCCATTACACCACAATGGCCATCCATATATATATATATATATATACTACCGGCCATAATTATTAGGCCACCCCAGTGTTTTAAAAAAATGATGTATTTCATGCTATTTTTTAGTACTTATTGCCAAATGAATAATTGTAAATGAAAATAGAATGGTTCTTTTGTTAATATTGCACAATAACCTGTGCATCAAATGAATTTATAAATATTTAATAATTACCTGTATTGCAGTTTTATCAATGAAAGAATGAAGAAAATTTAGGGTGATTCAGACGAGTTCATCTTTGCTTCCTTGCCTTGTAAACTTTTGCAAAGTAATAATAACAAAAGAACCATTCTATTTTCATTTAGCAATAAATCGTAAAAATAGTATGAGATAAATCATTTCTTTTCAAAAAACTAAGGTGGCCTAATAATTATGGCCATAGTGCATATATATATATATATATATATATATATATATATATATATAGGGGAGTTATTGGGAGGTAGGGAGAGTTGGCCACAAAGTATTCCTTTTTTATATTTCTTTCATTACTTTTTGAGGTGATTGGTCTTATCAAACCGAAAATTTGCACACATAAACAACACACATTTTTCATGGTATGGAACAAGTTTTATTCGTGTAAGTATGTAAAAAAAAAAGTTGAGAACAAAATTCCAGACATGTCATGTATGGGAAGAGTTAGCCAGGGCATGGGGAGACTTGGCCTCTTCAGTGGGGAGACTTGGCCACAAATGGGGAAAGTTGGTCACATTAAAAGAAGTCAGCTTTTTCAGCTCTCAATAACAAAATACAACAAAATGAGCATATTTATTAGTCTTTACATCATTTCTGCATCATAATATTTTGATAATATTCTGAAATGTGCTGGGCTCAGCGATATAATGGTCTTCATATGATCAATACTACACATGAATGATGAAATATAAACACACACGCACTCTAGTTACAAATCTGTGCCACAGATGTGTTCTAATTAGTAAATTAGACACCCTAATACAAAGGAATGCATGAAAAACAACCACAAATTCATTCAGAACCCAGTCATGTGAAGATATAAAACCAGTATGAACAATATGGAGAGTAGGCCAGCCTGTGGCCAACTCTCCCCACAAGGAAAATCTGAACGCAAAAAATCAGTAAAAATTAACAATGACTGTCACTTTTTAAGAAATATGCTGAAAGCAAGGTAAATGGACACTCTTTACAGATACAAAAAAAACAGAACACTGACAATGACATCAAAACTACTATGGGTTCGAAGGTAAAACTGAAAAATTGAAAAACTTACCTCCAAAATGAGTCAATGCTCTCTCTCAGCCGTGTGTCAAAGGAAGTAATCAACAGTGGGCCAGTTATTCCTCACTACAGAAGAGCTCTCCAGAAACAAAGCTAAGAATTAGTTTCATATTTGGGTTTTGCTTAGACACAGGGGTGGCCAAGTCTCCCCACCCTTCCCTATATATATATATATATATATATATATATATATATATATATATATGCAAGTTTCAGTAAAAATGACAGACAAGATTCTGTGTCTAAGTTTTTTTATATAATTTTTTATATGAATGTGATCTTATAATTATTTTTCTTTTCATTCCATAAATTATGCAAAAATTATGCAAATGTTATTTTATCCAACCGATTTTGGCCATACTTTTAACTGAATATATAGATTGTTTTACATTTGGATAATTTTTATATAATTTATGTACTGAAAAGAAAAAATTATACAGTCACATGAAAAACTATATAAAAATCTTAACCATAACACCTCGTCTACCATTTTTCATGAAACTTGCATAAAAGAGATTGCTGTCTAAATACACAATATACATATATGGTGGATATCGACTTGGAATGACAAATCGGGGGATCCGAGTTTGATTTCCAGTTGAATTCCTTGCATTCACTTGCGCACAAATACCATTGGGAAAGGTATTAATCTGTCTCTTCCCTCCAGTTATAGGTTAAATAATAAAACAGATTGGGTTCTATAGCCTTGGCTGGCATCCAGTCTACCACAGAAAGCAATGGCAACCTACTGCGGGATAATTTTCTGCCCAGCCAGTCATTTCTTGAAAGAGACATGATTGCCCAAAGCGTGTATAAATGAATATGTGTGTGTATATGTATATGTATGTATGTATGTATATATATTTTAATTTTATTGTTTCCTCTTAATATGACATATTTACTTTTTAGTGTATGTTACCCTCTTTACTAGTGTTTTTTTATTATTTTTATGATTATTATTATTATTATTATTATTGTTATTATTTTATTATATTTTTAATAATTTTTTTATATATATTTTTTATTATTATTATTATATTTTTTATTATTTGTATTATTTAAGATTATTTCATATTTTTATTATTATTAGTATTATACTTATTTTTATATATTATATATTTTTTTATGTTATTAATACTACATTTAGAATATAATAATACTACTGGTATTTATATTATATTTTGTTAAAAAGTAAAATTTGCCGTTTATTTTTATACCGTAGATACCACCGATTATCTTTAAAACTAAATGTAATGTTAAATTTCCATGTCATGTTTTTCAAAGAAAACAGACAAATTGCAATTCTGATTTATACTCTCACTTTCAGGAACTCATATTAGTTAAGTATTGAGACCATAGACGCTGTGTGTCGATCTAAGACGTTAACGTTAACCTCCTCTCCTCTGATACTTTTTGTTCTCTGTTTCTCCTTTTTTTCCTTTTAAAATTTTTCTATATTTTTCTTTTTCTTTTTTTGTTTTTTGAATGCGCTAGAAAAAATCTTTTGTTGATTGCTGTTACAAATATCTATTTTGGATATGGGAAGGTGAACGTCTGTGATAATTTTCTGGATAATTTTAAACATTAACTGTTGTATGATTTGGGTCTTAGGAGCGGCTGCTTAGCTGTAAAATATTTATTACCCATGGATTTGTAGAATATCCAAAATTTTTTCAAGATTATATTACAATTTTGAGTTTGTCTCTTTTGGAATTTACCTGACAAAAATACCAAATATTCTACGTTTATATATATATATATATATATATATATATATATATATATATATATATAGTTTATAAAGGAAAACTCAACACGTCATATCAGTTATAAATTATAGCTCAATTTAATGAGTTTAATTAGCTCATATCATCAGACCTTACAATATATCATCCATCTGGTACAAAATTTCTGCCAGAATGAATCTTTTCTTAAAATGAAGAGAGGGATAACAATAAAAAAAACAATAATAAACATAAATTTACAAACAAACAAATAAATGACAATAAATATAAGGGGGAAAAGGAGAAGGAAAGGAAAGAAAGGAGGAAAGAGGGAAGAAAGAAATAGAGTCCAGTTCCAAATAATGGCGTCGGATCTGTTTGAATTTGTTCAGACCGTCTTGAAAGGGTTTGACCTCTGAAAATTCAGTTATAAACTATAGCTCATTTCAATGAGTTTAATTAGCTCATATCATCAGACCTTACAATATGTACCAGATGGATGATATATTGTAAGGTCTGATGATATGAGCTAATTAAACTCATTGAAATAAGCTATAGTTTATAACTGAATTGGATTATTCTCACTGTTTACAGACTGACACCTATATATATATATATATATATATATATATATATATACCCAATGTATTAGTGTCCCACAAAAAGTTAAGTTTGGGTGTTCATGTCTTATGTGGCAAGTCCTGCCAGTGATTTGTATACAATTCCACAAGTTGTGCAAGTGTGACAATCAAGAGATGTGGTTGATGATGCTTTAGTCCTGTCTCATGCTTTTTGTAGCCAGCCAATCTGACCTGTTTTGATATAAAGTACACTCAAATGTTATGTACAGAAGGAAAAATTAGACTTACTTTTCTTGACCCAACTCACATATACAATTATAAAAACTTATATCACCTGTGACCATTATCTTGCCAAATTTTAACATCTTGGTGCTTGGAACAAACATTCACTCTCATATATATATATATATATATATATATATATATATATATATATATACTGGGCTTAAATTCATAAAGTCTAGGTACCATAGAGGAAAGATCATCAGAACAATTACCATGAAAATATTAATAGAAAAGGCCCAGGGAAGCTACATTACGGTGGTGGGAAAGTGACAGAAGTATACTGGGCTTAAATTCATAAAGTCTAGGTACCATAGAGAAAAGATCATCACAACAATTACCATGAAAATATTTATAGAAAAGGCACAGGGAAGCTACATTACGGTGGTGGGAAAGTGACAGAAGTATACTGGGCTTAAATTCATAAAGTCTAGGTACCATAGAGGAAAGATCATCAGAACAATTACCATGAAAATATTAATAGAAAAGGCCCAGGGAAGCTACATTACAGTGGTGGGAAAGTGACAGAAGTATACTGGGCTTAAATTCATAAAGTCTAGGTACCATAGAGAAAAGATCATCACAACAATTACCATGAAAATATTTATAGAAAAGGCCCAGGGAAGCTACATTACGGTGGTGGGAAAGTGACAGAAGTATACTGGGCTTAAATTCATAAAGTCTAGGTACCATAGAGAAAAGATCATCAGAACAATTACCATTAAAATATTAATAGAAAAGGCCCAGGGAAGCTACATTATGGTGGTAGGAAGATTACTCAGGTTAAAACAAATAACATTTCAAACCCTTTTTTGGATTTTTTCAAGAGTCTATAAATAGATATCCAAGATAAATTCTAGTGCAAAAAATTGTCTATTTTTTTATCATCATAAATATCATCGTTTAATGTCTGTTTCCATGGTAGCATGGTTTGGATAGGGTTTTCATAAAGGCCCCATAATTGAAATATTGAAGCAAACTTTATAGCCGTATGCCCTTACTAACACCAACCAGTTTAGGAGATTGGAAACTGTGTTTTTATCAAAACACTATCTCTAGGAAGATTATCTACCAAAGTTAAAAAGTCCAGCCCATCATATTCTGCACAGAGTAGGTATAGGGATTTTTATATCAGAAATTTCCTTCAAGACAAGGTGCCAGCCAAAGCTGAAGACTCTTACCCATCCTAAATAAAAATTAAGTTGCGTAGAGGCAACCATTGTTTCTCTTGTAAAAGATATAGACTTTCTTTTTTTATTATTTTATTTTATTTTTTGGAAAAATTTTAATTTTTCAACTGATTCTTTGAAAGTAATTTTATTTTGGGCATGCAAAATGGCCTAAGCATTTATATAAGAATTCTTCTGATTTAATAACTTTTAACATGAAATGGGTGGGGTTTGTACCCATCTTGACCTACCTGCCACCTTTTAGGCCCAGGTTTTTGAAAATGCCAGCCGACACCTTTTTATTTTCCCTTTCAAAAATTCTCTGCTCTCTCTCTCTCATTCTCTTTCACTCTCTCTCTCTCTCTCTCTCTCTCATTCTCTCTCTCTCTCTCATTCTCTCTCTCTCTCATTCTCTCTCTCTCTCTCTCTCTCTCAACAAGTCTCTTCTATTTTACATAGTTGTCAACCACTTTTCAACCTGTGTCTGTTTGACCAAAATCTTTTGTTTTATAATGCATCACTCTGTTTCTCTTCGTGGAGGTATACACTTTATTTAACCAGTTCCTGATTGCCTTTACAAAAAAGAAGACCTATTGATTGTTAGTTTTTATGAATAAAACTTCTTATTACAGAACCTACCACTTGTGTTGTATTTTGTTTTTCAATTTTTCATATATATATATATATTTATGTACAGTGTGCGGAGATGAAATGACAATGCGGAAAAGCTGTCCGGACAGTATGTTTCACCTCCTTTTGGTATGTGTCCTCAGGTTGAAACGACAAACAAACCATTAATTTTTTAGGAAGTCGTAATGAATATATTTACCAGATGCTATGGCCAGAAAGTTTTTCTTTTCTCATTGAAGCTTTTAATATCTGCCAAATTTAAAACTTCGCCCTCTTTTCAAGTCTAGTGCCGACTGTTATCTTTCCTACATATCTTTATAATTTGCACTACTAACCTCTTCTTATGTCCATGCAACAATTTTCATCCAGAATCTACCTTGAGTGGCTCTTGAGCCTTGAGTGAAAAATATAAATTGCACAGGAATGTTCAAGAAAAATGTACCAAATATATTTCTTACTTAAAAAAAATCAAAGAATTTTTTTATTTCTTCTATTAAACAATGTTTTTTGTTTGCTTTATGCTTTACTGCTTTATAGTTTCATGTTTTATGCTTCATAAATTTATTTCATGTTTTATGCTTCATAAATTTTTTTGTGCTTTATGACTATTTAATTTAAACTAATTTCTTATGTTTTGTTTCATGTTTTATGCATCATAAGTTTTTCTACACATTTCCTGCTTTATAAATTTTATTTTATGTTTCATAACTCATTTATGTTTTATGGTTTATATTTCATGCATAGTCTCATATGTTTGACGCTTTAGTCATTTATAATTTATGCATTTTACATTTAATGTTTTAAAACTTTTTAATGCTTTATATCGAGTGCTTTGCAGTTTTACATATCATTTGCTTAATATTTCATGTTTACAATTCATTGTTTTATATGTTTTATGCATCATTTATTATTCATATTTAAGGAATCTGACACAAAGTTTTATATATTCTATATTTAGTCAATACACAAGTTTGAGAAGACATTTCCGTTTTTCAAGCAGAATTATTTTTGTCTACAAGTCTGATATTTTTTTAAAAAAGGCTTTAATAAAAACAAAAAAATGTGCCCTTTGGCAGGATTTGAACCTGCACCCAATTTTAATGAGCAGTTTCCTTTTGGATGAAGATTCAAATCTTAGTAAAAGGAACATAGATATATATTTCATGGTTTATGATTTGATTTATGTTTCATGCTTCACTGTTGCTTAATATTTTATTATTACAATTTGCTTCATAATTCAGTGTTTTACATTTTATACATAATTTTTTATTTACATTTTGTTTTTGTTTCATGTTTTATGCTTCACTGTTTTAAATATTGTTTCATGCTTACAATTAGATAATTTTGTTTTTTACATTTTGTTTTATGCTTTATGCATTATTCTGTATTTTATATTTTTATCATATTTGGTTTCATGTTTTATGCTTTAATGTTTTAAGTATTATTTTATGCTTACAATTAATTTTGTTTTGTACATTTTTTATGCTTTATGCAATATTTTGTATTTCATATTTTTATCATTTTTTCTTTCATGTTTTATGCTTTGATATTTTAAGTATTGCTTCATGCTTACAATTACATAATTTTGTTTTGTACATTTTGTTTTATGCTTTATGCATTATTTTGTATTTCATATTTTTATCATTTTTTTCATGTTTTATGCTTTACTGTTTTAAGTATTGTTTCATGCTTAAAATTACATAATTTCATTTTCTACATTTTGTTTTATGCTTTATGCATTATTTATTCTATATTTCATATTTTATCATTTTTTTTTGTTTTATGTTCCAATACTTCAGTTTTAATTAGCATTTGCTTAATATATCAAGCATAATTTTTTATACAATTTATAATTACATTTTTATATGTCATATGTTTTATGCTTTTGTTTCCTTGCTTTGTGCTTTATGAAGGGGTTGTTGCTTTTTTGATCATTTTATTGCTTTTTTCTTTTGTTTTAAAGTTTGTTTTCTCAACAAAATCAGTTTGTTCAATATAAAGCTACACATTTTGTTTTAAGCTAGGCATTTTCACAAAAAAAATTATATTAAATTATATTTTTTAATAAAATCTTTTGTTTTATGAATTTGATATTTTTAAAATTATATTTTCAAAGTAATAAAAGCATATTGACAAGTATATAAAAATGAAGTATTAAATAATGAATAGACGTACGAAGCTATCATGATAACCAAATGTCAAAACCATCTGGCATTGAATATAAAAGGCTCCAAAAATACATCACAGTATCAAATTATCAAAAATTAAGGAGTAAAGTTGCAAAACTGTGGATGTGAGACATCTTAAACACAAACTAGGATTTTCTTCTTCTATATACAATGTACCCTCTGGATGTTGGCAATCATGGCTCTCCATAATTTCCTGACCTTTGTAGCTCTTAGAAAATTTTATCTTTTTGTTGTCTCTCCCAACCCTGTTCTGCCAACCATTTACACAAGCTCTCTAGGTAGGTTATGTGTGATTTTCCTCTGCTCCTCTTTTCTCCAATATGCATTGTGAGTATCAAATTTTCCAAGCCTTCTTCCCTCATTATTTGCCCTAGAAATTACAACTTTCTTTTTCTGGTCTCAAGAATAAGTGTCCTTTACCACTCTTTTATTTTTGTGTCAGTCAAGAGAGACTTTATTTTTTAAACACAGTACAAGAGAAAACATTAAGATAAATGCAATTCTAAGCTTAGCCTCTGTCAGATGCAACTCTTTCAATCTTCATATCTTCTCTCAGCATTCTAGGATGGTCTGCCTATGTAAATAACTTTCACAGTGTTGAGTGACTGGCTATGGTTAATTGTAAATAAATGACAGAACAGCTTAACAAACAGAATCGACAAAGTTTGTAAATAAACAAGAAAAAGGAAAAAAGAACAGGGCAAAAACTAAAAGGAAGCAAGCAAACAATATTTGCAAGGCAAATTAACAGTAATAAGGCAAATTAACGGTAATAAGGCAAATTAACAGTAATAAGGCAAATTAAGGCAAAAATGTTTAAAAACTATTAATTTGGGGTTTACACACAAGAGCAAGGTCAGACAAGCGGACATAGCAATCTGACTTCAAGACAAGACCGACCAGGATTGAGTCAAGTGAAACTGCGAACTTGCCTATCTTATTGGCTAGGAAGAAATCTCAACATGCATTTTTTTGTGCGTCTGTCTATTGAGGAGGGGGTAAGGGTTTTGCAGACATTCCTAACAAAGTCTGTAATAAACAATAACAAGAACAGAGCAAAAATAATACAAAGTAAGTAAACAAAATATGCCAGGCAAATTAACAGTAAAAAGGCAAACCAAGAGTAATAAGTTAACGCAACAATAATAAGGCAAATTAAAAGTGATAAGGCAAGGCAACAATAATAAGGCAAATTAAAAGTGATAAGGCAAGGCAACAATAATAAGGCAAATTAAAAGTGATAAGGCAAGGCAACAATAATAAGGCAAATTAAAAGTGATAAGGCAAGGCAACAATAATAAGGCAAATTAAAAGTGATAAGGCAAGGCAACAATAATAAGGCAAATTAAAAGTGATAAGGCAAGGAACAACAAATTAAAATAAGGCAAATTAAAAGGTTGATAAGGCAAGACAACAATAATAAGGCAAATTAAAAGGTGATAAGGCAATTAAAATAAGGCAAATTAAAAGTGATAAGGCAAGGCAACAGTCAAATGGTAACAAATTCATAAACTAAGATTACTGTACATTTTTTCTGCTTTAAATATAACAGTTGACAAATTGATAGCATTCATTAGAACGTGAAAATTATCCAAAATGGATTTTTTTTATATGTTGTAATGTCATGGTCATGCACATGTTAAAGCATGAAAAAACTGTTCTTTTTACAAACATTTATATTTGAAGCAGGAAAAAAATGTACAGTAATTTTTAGCAACACATTTTTCCGGTTACATTTGTTACCATAACTCACACTCCTGAAGATGATCTCGAAAAGAGGTTGAAAGTACTTGGGTACCTTAACAAATGAATAAAAATAACATCTGTCAATGTTACAGCTCATTTCTGACATCTTTCCATTATAATACATGAAAGATTATCCGTAAGTATGAACAGATTTTATTAAAAATAAAAATAAGTGTTTGCAAATTATTTAATTTGACATGTTTAAAAAAAATTTGCTGCCTAAATACACAAATTTAAAAATATATATATATATATATATTTTCTACCAAGCGTCCATAGCTCAGAGCTAGAATCGCCAACTGACGCCAATTCGGTCGGGCTTTAATCCTGGTTTAAAAGCAGTCGGAGTCTAACCATACTGATGAGCTGTGATACAGTGAAACAGATTTGTCTGCGGATGACTATATATATATATATATATATATATATATATAAAGAAAAATTAAGGCAGACATGTTATTTCATGGTAAATTGGAAGTATTGGCCTATTTCAGGCAAAACATCATCAGCTTCCGTCTTTATTTTACAAAGGATTTTACATGAATCGTGTAAAATCCTTTGTAAAATAAAGAAGGAAGCTGATGATGGTTTGCCTGAAATAGACCTATACTTCCGATTTACCATGAAATAATGTCTCTGCCTTAATTTTTCTTATGTTTGCTCTATATGTATTTATATGCATATATATTTAGAGCTCTCTTAGAGAGTTATCCCACCACTGTATGTACAGGATACTCCTTTGGATTATTCTATACCCACACTGCATGCTGATATATATATATATATATATATATATATATATATATATATATACACGCAAATAAATGCACAATGGTCTTTATTATAATAGTGGATATATATATATATTCTTCACTGCTTGACAACAATTATTTCAAAAAATGAAATAGGGCACTGTTAAAGAGCAAACATGTAACAAAAGCTTTCATAACTGAGAATAAAGAAAATGAACTGAGCTGACATTGCCTTGCTGCTTTGCTATTGTCTCTCTCTCCATGAGTGTGACAGGAGGGAAATATATATATATACACACACAAATAAATACACAACAGTCTTTATTATATTAGAGAGAAATGTAGTTAAATTCAAAAGTAGATTTTTCGTTTTCTTTATAGTTATTTCAAAGTTATAGTAGCAAAGAGTCTAAATGTATTTGTTTTTAAAACAAATGTGGCTACAGAAGGATGCTGCAGATATTATGGATTGAGCATGTGTGCAATGATGAGGTGTTGGAAAGGATGGAAATAAAAAGAAAATTAATACTGAGCATCAGGAAGAGAAAGCTAAAGTTCCTGGGACATGCAATGAGGGAGGGCTTAGAGAACCTGATACTAACAGGCCAAATAGAGGGAAAAAGAGACTGGGGAAAGCAGCATATTTGAAGGGCCTGAGCAGGTGGATGACCAAACGGAGGTTGCGTGGTGTAACAGGAGAAACCGTGCAAAGACCCACCAGGGATAGAGAGACGTAGAAAGCCATAATCGCCTACGTCCTGAAAGGACAGGGCACATAGAAGAAGAATATATATGCCAACTGTTTATAAGAAATTATAATGTGGATATAAAGTGGGGGATCAAATCTATATTATAATCAATATATAAACTGATCCCTCATTTTGTGGCTATGATAGTTTCTATACATTTATATTCTAGATTTATAGGTTTCAGCTAGTGGATAGCAGAGCGGGGTTTGGGTGGTGTAACAGGAGAAGGCCTACTAAGAGCCACTAGAGATAGGGAGATGTGGAAAGCCATGATCGCCTATGTCCTGAAAGGACAGGGCACATAGAAGAAGAATATATATGCCAACTGTTTATAAGAAATTATAATGTGGATATAAAGTGGGGGATCAAATCTATATTATAATCAATATATAAACTGATCCCTCATTTTGTGGCTATGATAGTTTCTATACATTTATATTCTAGATTTATAGGTTTCAGCTAGTGGATAGCAGAGCGGGGTTTGGGTGGTGTAACAGGAGAAGGCCTACTAAGAGCCACTAGGGATAGGGAGATGTGGAAAGCCATGATCGCCTATGTCCTGAAAGGACAGGGCACATAGAAGAAGAATATATATGCCAACTGTTTATAAGAAATTATAATGTGGATATAAAGTGGGGGATCAAATCTATATTATAATCAATATATAAACTGATCCCTCATTTTGTGGCTATGATAGTTTCTATACATTTATATTCTAGATTTATAGGTTTCAGCTAGTGGATAGCAGAGCGGGGTTTGGGTGGTGTAACAGGAGAAGGCCTACTAAGAGCCACTAGGGATAGGGAGATGTGGAAAGCCATGATCGCCTACGTCCTGAAATGACAGGGCACATAGAAGAAGATTTATAATGATAACTCATCAGCCTATAAATTCAGACAAATAGAACCGTACTCTCTGTTAGTCGTAACACTTAAATAAGACAAAAGTTATTTCTCCACACTTTCAAAGAGGCTGCCATTTTGTTTTCATTTAGATATTCCGGCATCAAGAACTGATTGAGATGGACAGTAAAGAAAAGCCTTTAGTCAATGGATGCACTCCTTTACCAGAAGTGGTTCAGATTAATTTTTTGAGATGTAAACGAGTCAGAGATAATTGCAAAATTGTGTCATGTCTAACAGTCTTTTAAATTAAATTGGCAAAAAGACTGTTGTATAGTGTTGTTTTATGACACACAATCAGTAGTCAGCTTCCTGTCATATGAGTCTTTACCGTCTATTTATCCTATGACCAGCATATGTAAATCAAAATCCTATTTGCCAATCCCACTATAAATACTCTAAATTTCAAAAAGCATAAATACAACATTCATTGTACTCCATCTCTTTACCAGCAGTTTTGACAAAAGGTATTGTCAACAGCATGTCACAATAAAGATAACAGTTGTCAATGGCATGTCACAATAAACATTAGGGAGTAATTATTTATACAGTCCTCTTGCCAATAATTACTTTTTTTACTCCTAACATTGTGGCTGCAGTACCCATTGTTAGTCTTGTCAGGTGAATGACAATTGAAGATTATCACTTTTGTCCAGGACCTAGAGACAACTTTTATCTTTTGGAGTAAATAAGGCCCCCTCACACACAAATGAACTTGGCAAGATGCTTTAAAGAAAGATCTTAAGGGTGGGATTTCCAAGAGAGTTCTGATAGTGTATGTATCATTGGAGTCAGCCAAGAATGATGAGATATTATAAGTATGGTTATGTATTTTTTCTTGACTGTGTGTAAAGAAAAAGAACCAGATATCATCAAATATGGAACAATTATTATCCCAATCGGTAAAAATGTAGCAACAACAACAAAGTAGTTGGAACTCCAGAAACAACAACAATTAAAATAATTCAAAAGAAAATGGAAAGTTCTCTAATTTCTTTCATTTTTGATGTGGTGGCAAATGCCATAACTGAATTCACATACAATTCAGATGGTAGAATTACCTTCTCTACTTATTTTGGAAGATATGAGCAAATAATGCAGTGACTGGGAAGATGAAAAAAAACAAATCTTTTGTTCAGAAATTTAGAACATGTAGAATACTGTAATTTTACACTACCGAGAAAACCAGGAGAAATTTGCTTTGAAGAAACTGTAAATATTCTACTAAAATTTTTATCGAGTAAAGTTTGATATTCAAAACTTGTTGGTAGTGTATGAATCTGATTAAAAAAAAGACAAATATTTTGTCATGTATGCTGGAACTTTTAAAGAGGAGTATGAAAGATTCAAATTAATTGACCTGACTCAAGACATGTTTAAAGGATCAAATTTGGTTCAAAGAGTAACTGAAAAAAAAAGATGCAGAAATACATGGTAAAATCTTAAGAAAACTGGAACAGAATCAAAAACTAACACTACAAGAAATATTGGATGAATGTCAGAGAATCTTAAATTTGAGATTTGATTTGGAAAGAATTGAAAAAAATGAAGGTGCATCTATACAAGCCAAAGAAGAATGTGGGAAAAAATTAATCCATGTTTCAGATTTGGAAGGTTACATCTCAGAGATGACCATCCCTTTAAGAATTTAAACTGCTACAAGTGTGGAAAAGTTGAATATAAAAAGAGACCTTGTAAAACTAAAACAAGTAAAATATATCACAAAATTTTGAACAACGTGACAGAAAAGTAATTATTTAAAAACCAAAGCAAATTTATGTATGTGAAAATTTTTTCACATATGCTAGAATCATTAAAAAGGAGTGTGAAAGATTCAAATTAGACAAGCTGACTCCAGATATGTTTAAAGGATTAATTTTCATTCAAGAGTTAATGGCAAAATAATTCACAGAAATACGTGCTAGAATCCTAATCAAACTGTAACAGTAAAAAATAAACATTACAAGAAATATTGGACAAATGTCAGACTCTTAGATCTGAGATGTGATATAGAGGAAATTAAAGAAAAAGAATGTGCGTATGTAGAAACCAAAGAAAAATGTGGGGGAAAAAAGAGTTAATCCATGTTTCGGATGTGGGAGGTTACAACTCAGAGACGACCATCCCTTTAAGAATTTAAAGTACTACAAGTGTGGAAAAGTAGAACATAAAAAGTCACACTGTAAAACTAAAACAAGGAAAAAAATGTCAGAGCATTGAGACAAAAAATAATTACAGAAAATCAAAGAATATTCGTCTATTTGAAAATTAATAATATGGATCCAAAAATGCAACTAAACACTTGTAGTGATATCACAATAATCAATGTTCAATGAGCTTAGCTCCTTGGTGCCCTCTCTATGCGAATTTACCCAAGCTACTAGACTGGCAACAAGGTCCCACCCTTTTACTGTAAAAACAATCAAGTGTAACGACAACTTCTACGCTATCAGCTTCTTTTCTTGCACTTCCCACCCATGGAACTCTCTTCTGTATTCTTGTTTAAATGCAATGTCAACTGTCATCTCTTATCTCCTTAATTCCCCATCCTTCCTCTCACTTTACACTTTGCTCTCATGCAGCTCTCTTTACACCAATGTACTCATCCTTTTCTTACCCATTCTCCGATACCATCTGTGATCTGTTCTGCTCTCTCTTCACTCTCCCATTATGTACCCCCTGCGCACCAGTGGCAGTTCTGTCTTGCTTGGGGTGAGATGATTATAAAAAAAGATAGCCACATGGAAAGCAAACGGCAAACAGAAAATCTATATTATAAAAATCTTTGCATGTGGCATTGTAGCTGAGAAATTATTTGTTTTGAATTTAAAGTGCCAAATCTCGGTGAAGACTGTCCCTTTAAGAATTTAAAGTGCTACAAGTGTGGAAAAGTAGAACATAAAAATGTCGCAATGTAAAACTAAAGCAATGAAAATTTATCTATGTTTCAAATGTGGAAGGCCAAATCTCGGTGAAGACTGTCCCTTTAAGAATTTAAAGTGCTACAAGTGTGGAAAAGTAGGGCATAAAAAAGTCACACTGTAAAAATAAAGCAATGAAAATTTCTCACAAAAAAAATTTGTACACATTGTTGAGACGGAAAAATAATTACAGAAAATCAAAGAAAATTGGTGTATGTGAAGATTAATAATGTAGATGTAAAAATGTTGCTAAACACTTGTAGTGCTATCACAATAATCAATGAAGCCACATGGAAAGCAAACAAAAAACCCACATTAAAAAGATCTTCAAAAATTGACTGTAGCTGAGAAATTATTTGTTATTGGTGAAATGATGTTACATTTCATAACAAGTGTATAAAAGTTAAGGCTTAATTTTTAAAGAAATACTAAAAACTTATTTGGTACTGACTGGATGGAATTATTTGAGTTATGGGATTTATCTATAAATACTTACTGCAAAAATATAAGTGGACAAGTAACAAGTTTAAAAAAACAATGTGAAAATTTAAAGGAAGAATTGAAAAAACGTTTTCCGGATGTTCAGTTGTATGAGTTTGGTCGATGTTCCAAAGTTAAAGCAAAATTTCAAGTGAAAAGAAGATTGATGCCCGTTTTTAAATCAAAACATAGCATAATATTGACACATTGGATCAAGTCAATAAAGAATTAGACAGATTTGAAAAAAATGGATCCTTCAAGATGGGCAGCACTAGCAGTTTATGTAAAGAATAAAAATAATAAAATTTGTGTTTGTGATGATTTTTTGACTGAGTTAAATAGATACAGTTATTATTATTATTATTATTATTATTCGGACTATTGTCCTTATCTTTGTTGCCATTTGTATGACGTTTCAGCTGTTATACACTCCAGCCTTCTTCAGGTGTTAGGAATTTCGAACCAAACCCTTTATTACAATCACTGAGGTATATAGATGTTAAATAGATGTTTAGAATCACATAAGTACCCATTTACCAAGTCCAGAAGAAATTTTTGTGAAAGTAAATGGAAATGTTTTTTCGAAGCTGAACGTTTCAGAGGTGTATTTGCAAACATAAGTTGAAGAGAAATATTAAAAAGAAAGACAGAAGAGAAAAAATATAGTGAAAGAAAAACAACATGGAAACACAAAATGCATTGGAATTGGTTAAACAAAAGATTTACTGAAGAAATGCCTAAAAGAACCTATGCAAGTTCTATATGATATCTATGATGTACCAACACCCCAAGAATTCATTTGAACATACAAGTATGATTACAAGAAAAAGGAAATGTATAGAAGAATTGAAAAAATGTTTTCTGGATGTTCTGTTGTATGTGTTTGGTTGTTATTGTAAAATCAGTTTAAATTTCAAGTGAAAAAAGGGTTGATATCAGTAGTATATTGTTTGCAACCTTGGATCAAGTCAATGAAGACATTAGACTGACTTGAAAAAAATGGATGTAACTGAAAAAGTGGACCTTTCAAAATGTGTAGCTCCAG
Organism: Ascarosepion bandense; assembly: GCA_037127315.1. NCBI lineage: Eukaryota > Metazoa > Mollusca > Cephalopoda > Sepiida > Sepiidae > Ascarosepion > Ascarosepion bandense. Next base: position 514,343 of record JBBBDQ010000528.1, on the reverse strand, counting down.
CAGTGTATGTGAAGAAAAAGAAATTTGTGTTTGTGCTGATTTTTCGACTGGGCTAATTCACTTATGCACAAATACCCTTGGGAAAGGTATTAATCCGTCTCTTCCCTCCAGTTATGGGTTAAATAATAGAACAGATTGGGTTCTATAAGCTTGGTTGGCAACCAGTCTATCGCAGAAAGTAATGGTAACCTACTGCGGGATAATCTTCTGCCCAGTCAGTCATGTCTCTTTCAAGACATGATCGCCCAAGCATGTATCATGTATGGCACTTAACTGACTGAAACATATTTGGATTCACATAACTACCAAGTCTAGAAGAATTTTTTGGAAAATAAAACAGTGGAAAACTTTTTTCGAAGCTTAATCTTTCTAAGTCATCTTTTCAAATACAATTTCAAGAAGATTGTTTACAATTAATAACAATACGCACAAGGGATTGTATAAGTTCAATTGACTTCTTTTTGGGATAAAAGTTGACCCAGCTATATTTCAACAAGCTATGGATATCATGCTTGCAGACTGTGGTTTTGCAGTTAAATGATATATTAATTAAAAGTGTATCTAAAAACAACTTATCAAGCATATAAACAAATTTTTGAAAAACATTTGAGAGCACAGGTTCAAACTTAGTGTGGAAAAGTACAAATTATTTTTACCTAAAATCATGTACCTCGGACAAATTATTAACAGAAATAGTTGTCAACCAGATCTGTCAAGGGGCAAGTGCAAGTAACATCAGACTTATCTTTAGCACACTAGGATCTGAAAGCTGAAATCGTATTGGCTTTTTTTAAAAACCTTTGAGAGCACAGGTTCAAACTCAGTTTGGAAAAGTACAAATTATTTTTGCCTAAAATCATGTACCTCGGACAAATTATTAACAGAAATAGTTGTCAACCAGATCTGTCAAGGGCAAGTGCAAGTAAGAATATGCCACCCCCAACAAATATTACTCAGCTATAAACATTTATAAGACTAAAAATTATTATAAAATCTATATACCTAATATGCAGAATTTGAGAGCTTCACTGAACAATTTGCTTAAAAAAGGCATAGAGTGTAATTGGACTAATTAGTTTTAAAAACCATTTGAAGAAATCAAGAAAATACTAACGTCAGACTTATCATTAACACATTACGATCTGAAAGCAGAAATCGGATTGGCTTCAGATGCAGTGACTATGTTATAGAAGGGGTAGTTCTACATAAAGATGATGACAGTAACATGAACGCCATCACATATGCTTCATAGCAGAAAAATACTACAGCCAGATTGAAAAAGAGGTGTTAGCAATAATATTTGCAGTGATAAAATTTCACAAATTTATATGCATGTGAAGTTCTCATTTACAGACAGACCACAGTCTTCCATTGTTCATTTTTGGCTCAAAAAAAGGAATTCCTCTGCATATAGCAAATGGTTTACAATACTCTAGTCAGTTAGTTAAGTGCCATACGTGAAACATGCTTGGGCGATCGTGTCTCAAAAGAGACATGACTGACTGGGCAGAAGATTTTCTATCCTGCTCTTTAAACTATAGCTGAAGGGAGAAGAGACAGATTGTATTAATAAGTAGTAATTAGTGGGGGATCAGTTTATTACTTAATAACAATAGAAAACCGATCCCCCACTTTTTGCCCAGTAGAAGCTTTACTTGTTTCCAACTATTATCTTCATTCAGTCAGTTAAGTGCCATACGTGATACACGCTTGGGCAATCATATCCTGAAAGAGACATGACTGACCGGGCAGAAGGTTATCCCGCAGTAGGTTGCCATTACTTTCTGCAGTAGACTGGTTGATATCCAAGGCTATAGAACCCAATCTGTCCTGTTATTTGACTCGTAGCTAAAGGGGGAAGAGATGTATTATATTATTAAGTAGTAATTTGTGGGGACTCAGTGTATTACTTCATAACAATATAAAACTGATCCCCCACTTTATGCCCACTAGATGCCTTAATCATTTTTTCAACTATTATATTCAGACAGTCAGTTAAGTGCCAGACATGAAACACACTTGGGCGATCATGTCTCAAAAGAGGCATGACTGAGTGGGCAGAAAATTATCCCGCAGTAGGTTGCCATTGCTTTCTGCGGTAGACTGGTTGTCAGCCCAGGCTATAAAACACAATCCATCCTGTTCTTTGACTCATAGTTAGAGGGAAGAGATGGATTAGTAACTTTCCCAAGGGTATTTATGCGTAAGTGAATGCAATGAATTCAACTGGAATTCGAACTCGGCTCCCCGATTTCTCGTTCCAAGCCGATATCCACTGCACCACAACGCACATCCAATACTCTGGTACCATCTTATTAAAGTACGATTTTAGGATGGAATACTGAGTGTTCAAAGTTAGGACATGCGGATGAGTTATCAAAATTGATACCAAAAATGCTGAACTGTTTGTGGACACTGTTATTACAGCATTAAAACATGAAATAGAAATTAAAAATATATTATGCCGTGTAGTCCATGAGTTACCAGTTACCCTGGAAGAAATAAAAATAAAAGCAGAACAAGGCATTTTCATTGCGAAAATAAAAAAAATGACTAAAAAAAAATGATAAAGATAGAGAATATTTAGAATGAAAACCGAACTTGAATGCTTGCTTGCTATTCAATCATGTACTAATGTATTATAATGGAACATCCTATCACCCCCGACAGTTGATTCACCGAAGAGATTAAGAAGTATCGAAGTACGAGATGATTCAGCTTCCTCTCCCATTCTGTCTTGGCTTACCATTTTATTGAATTCTCTGTTAATTGTAGTTTTCTGTACAATATACTTTGTTATTTGTTTACCCTTTACATGCAGTGTAAACCTTTCCACTTGGAATTTACCTTGTTTATATTGTTCCCACGATATAACATAATGTTTGCACAAAAAGTAGTAATAACTACCATATTAGAAAAGCGGATATTAAAGGAGTTTCATGCTATGTATACTGGACCAAGACATTGGAAAAGTAGTAAAAGCCTGCAAAAGTTGTGCTTGGGCATCAAAATCACCTACCATATTACAACCTTGGTCAAAGACATATATGCTGTGGTCAACAATTCACATAGATTTTGCAGGTTTAATAGATGTATCGCATTATCTGATGGTTGTGAATAACTTTACTAAGTGGCCTGAAATTTGTAAGCGCAAAAAACCAACTTCCCTAGTTACAGTGAGATTTTTTTTTCTTACATGAAATGTTTTCAAGATGTCATAGTCTTGGGTAATGGTACACAATTCACTGCTCATGAATTTAAAGAATTTTGTTAAATGCTCTTGATTGAACATATTACTACCCTGCTATATCACCCAAGGTCAAATGAACAAGCTGAATAGTTTCTGGGTACTTTTTAAAGAAACCTTTGAAAAAGGCAAATAATGAAAAAGTAAGCAAAGAATCACTACAAAAATTCTTGAGAGTTTACCAGATAATGGCCAATCCCAATACTGTGGCAGGCATGTCATTGGCAGAATTAATGTTTGCAAAAAAAATTAAATTGGCGCTCCACAAGTTGTTACCAAGTTAAAAAAAGAATAATAATGGAGAACAAGAAGGACACAAAACTTTTAAAAATTGGTGAAAAAATGGTTTTTAAAGTACTAGCAGTAATAGCCCGGTGTTGCTCGGGTGTCATGAAAGCTTTAACACTAATCTATGGTCCTGGAGCTCAGACTCAGCCGAAAGAATATTTGAAATAATAAAATAATTGCGACAATTTACCACTCGCACCGAGTAAGTATATATATATATATATATATATATATATATATATATATATATATATATATATATACACTAGCAGTAATAGCCCAGTGTTGCTCAGGTGTAATGAAAGCTTTAAAACTAATCCATGGCCCTGGAGCTCAGACTCTTTGGATGTTGGCATGAAAGACTAAAAAGCAATAGTTGTTTCCAGTTAAAGCAAAACCATAGACTGAAAGAAAAATGAATGGATGTACGTCAAATTTTTATTTCCTGGTTATCGATATCAAATAAGTTTTTTTCGTCATAAACTGAATTTTGAAGGATAAATAATTCCTCTGAGTAAATGGTATAATGGCTGAGACTAAGAACTACAATTATACCTACTTAGAGCCAAACCCGAAGCAAAAACTAAAATAAAAGGCCTGGAAAAATACAGACATACAGGCAGATAAACAGACACACACAAACATCTTGCCTTTTACATATATATATATATTATCGATTTTCTGCACTATTGTAAGAACTGCAACCTTGAAACTTCTGAATATCGTTTCTCATGTCTTTGTCTATGAGTGTGTATCAAATTTGATTAAAATCGGACCATTCCTTCTATAACCTGATTTTTTTGATTATCGATTTTCAATATTTATCGGGGATACCTTGACACAAAACCTAGCTAAGAACACTCGCACATGCTTATAGTACAACTGTGTAAATTTTCAAGAAAATCGGTTCAGCCGTTTCGGAGTCTATAGGTAACGGACACACACAGACACATACACGCAGACAAAGTTCCATTTATAAATAAGTTTAGATATGAAAAGAGAAAGAAATAGACTCAGAAACGACTGAATCGATTTTCTTGAAAATTTACACAGTTGTACTATAAACATCTGTGAGTGTTTTTAGCTAGGTTTTATGTCGAGGTACCCCTGATAAATATTGAAAATCGATAATTGAAAAAAATTGGGTTATAGAAGGTGTGGTCTGATTTTAATCAAATTTGATACACTCATAGACAAAGACATAAGAAACGATATTCAGAAGTTTCAAGGTTGCAGTTCTTACAATAGTGCAGAAGATTTGATAGCAATACCAGGAAATCAAAATTTGACTTACATCCATTCATTTTTCTTTCAGTTTACGGTTTCGCTTTAACTGGAAACAACTATTGCTTTTTAGACTTTCGTGTCAACGTCCAAAGAGTCTGAGTTCCAGGACCATGGATTAGTTTTAAAGTTTTCATTACACCCGAGCAACGCCGGGCTATACTGCTAGTAATATATGGTTGTTAGTTTTGGTAGAAATTATTATCCTTGATTGATAAATTAAGATTGAAATTTTGGTTATAATGTCAAAAAAAGAAGTCTCACTTTCAAGGGAGAAAAGTCTGTGGTGGAGCATTGGATATCAGCTCAGAATGAGAAATTGGGGGACCGAGTTCGAATTCCAGTCGAATTCATTGCATTCACTTACGCGCAAATACCCTTGGGAAAGGTATTAATCTGTCTATTTCTTCCAGTTATGGGTTAAATAACAGGACAGATTGGGTTCTGTAGCCTTGGTCAGCAACCAGTCTACCACAGAAAGCAATGGCAACCTAGTGCGGGGTAATCTTCTGTCCAGTCAGTCATGTCTCTTTTGAGACATGATCGCCCAAGCGTGTATCACGTATGGCACTTAACTGACTGACTTGCTCATCTGGAAGTGTTTTCCTATTCATTTTTATGAGAAAAATAAATAGGCATAGCGATATTTGAAAATAATTATAACAAACACTGACTTTAAATAATTTTCTTTAACTTTTTTTATAAGTGACTCTTGTTCGCTTATTCTCTTAGTTGACAATCTGATTTTGTTTTGTGACGAGCTATAAAAAAAAAATCTTAATCAGCCCATGTGAATTACTTCTATAAAGGGAGACTATCAAGCATGGGTCGTCTTTAATTGGGGACCTACTGAAGAAAAGCACCATTTGATATCCAAAAGTTACATCCCTTATCTGTAAATATCTTACTCGATCCCATTGTGTGTCCAGATGCTGTCTGTACCACCCAATCCGCTTCCCGTCACATTTCACACCCAAGGCCAATGGACTATTCGAAGAGACGCGGTTGTTAAATACGGTGTGGCTGTGTATGAGGCTTCTTCGTGGGACTGGATTGGATTGTATAAGGTGAGTACATTTTTACTTTGTATGAATTTCAATGAAATATGTTCATTTTTAGGCTGTGATACTTCGACTGTCTAAATTTAAGCACACTACTAGGTCTCATCTCGTTAAAATAGCAAGATTTAGCCGTAAGTTCTAGTCTAATAATTTCTTTTTTTTAACTTCTCATTTGGGAAACTCTTTTCCGGTTTCTTGCTAAAAAATTCAAAAATCTAAACGCAAATATTAGTCTTCTGTCTTCCAAAAATCTGTTCTTTTATTGTCCTTTCTCTTCAATTAAGTGTTTTTCACTCTCAGTAACCTATGGTGTCTTAGTGGCATTATTGCCTTGATTTGGGTGAAATGATAAAAAAAAAATATTCACTTGTTTTAAAATTCCAAAGATATATTTCCTTGATATTTTTAGGTTCTATTTTTTATCGATTTTGTTAGTTTTTATTCTGATGTTTAGACTTTGAAACGGCTGAACCGATTTTCTTGAAAATTTACACAGTTATACTGTAAGCGTCTGCGAGTGTCCTTAGCTAGGTTTTGTGTTGAGGTATCCCCGATAAATATTGAAAATCGATAATCAAAAAAATCGGGTTATAGATCTTATCAGTCTAACAGTAGTCTTTTATCTTGTATACTGAGAGGTACTCTACCCTTAATGCTTTTATCTTGTATACTGAGAGGTACTCTACCCTTAATGCTTTTATCTTGTATACTGAGAGGTACTCTACCCTTAATGCTTTTATCTTGTATACTGAGAGGTACTCTACCCTTAATGCTTTTATCTTGTATACTGAGAGGTACTCTACCCTTAATGCTTTTATCTTGTATACTGAGAGGTACTCTACCCTTAATGCTTTTATCTTGTATACTGAGAGGTACTCTACCCTTAATGCTTTTATCTTGTATACTGAGAGGTACTCTACCCTTAATGCTTTTATCTTGTATACTGAGAGGTACTCTACCCTTAATGCTTTTATCTTGTATACTGAGAGGTACTCTACCCTTAATGCTTCTACATTTATATAGCCTATGCCTTATGTAATATATGGTTGGTAGTTTTGGTAGAAATTATTATCCTTGATTGATAAATTAAGATTGAAATTTTGGTTATAATCATTTGTTTGTTGTTAAATAGCATTGTTAAAAACCAGAATCAATATACCACTTGGGATGGGATGTGACTTGAATAAGTAGTTTAAATATCTTGATGTTTCCTCCAAATTGTCAGCTACACTAGTTATGCACTTCACAGCCAAGCCTTGCACTCAGGGTTGAATCATCCTCATCATATTCCATTGATAAGGAGGAAGTTCCTTGGGAATAGACTCTCATGTAGATTCTTCCAAAAACATTACAATACTAACCACTTGAATTCATATTATAATAAGATTACTAGCAGTATAGCCTGGCGTTGCCGGGTGTAATGAAAACTTTAAAACTAATCCATGGCCCTGTAGCTCAGACTCTTTGGACGTTGACATGAAAGACTAAAAAGCAATAGTTGTTTCCAGTTAAATCGAAACCGTAGACTGAAAGAAAAATGAATGGATGTAAGTCAAATTTTGATTTCCTGGTATCGATATCAGATATGTTTTTTTCGTCATAAACTGAATTTTGAAGGCTAAATAAATCCTCTGAGTAAATGGTATCATGGCTGAGACTAAGAACTACAATTATACCTCCTTAGAGCCAAACCCAAAGCAAAAACTAAGATAAAAGGGCTGAAAAAAATACAGACATACAGGCAGATAAACAGACACACACAAACATCTTGCCTTTTATATATATATTATCGGTTTTCTGCACTATTGTAAGAACTACAACCTTGAAACTTCTGAATATTGTTTCTTATGTCTTTGTCTATGAGTGTATCAAATTTGATTAAAATCGGACCACTCCTTCTATAACCCAATTTTTTCAATAATCGATATTTATTGGGGGTACTTCGACACAAAACCTAGCTAAGAACACTCGCAGACGCTTACAGTACAACTGTGTAAATTTTCAAGAAAATCCGTTCAGCTGTTTCAGAGTGTATAGGTAACGGACACACACACACATGCACATACACACACACACACACGCACACAAAGTTCCATTTATAAATAAGTTTAGATTATATTATATTATAAATTACGTTATATATGTCATGGATCCTTACTTGTAACTCCAAACTGAACTCTTCCTAACACTATACATACTACGCCTCTCAAGAGAGAGAGGGTCGAGTTGGTAGTAGTTCACTTCAAACCAGACTGATAGTCATACTAACACTTTTCACATTTTGTATTGTTATTTCTTTTTAATATATGTTTGTTATTTCTACCCTTGTGGTCGTGTTGTTCTTTTTAGACCTTCACCTGGTCCATAACAATATACTTTAATAATACCCTTTTACAGTGAAACCAATAAAATGTAAACGCAAATTCTACTCCAGTAGCTTTTTTTCTTGCACTTCCCGCCTTTGGAATTCCCTTCCATTTACTTGCTTTCCCAATAGTTACAATCTCCAAGAATTTAAATGTAAAGTCAATAGTCATCTCCTATCTCACTAACCTGCATCCTCTTTCTCATGGAATTCCCTTCCGTTTACTTCCTTTCCTGACAGCTACAATCTCCAAGAATTTAAATGTAAAGTCAATAGTCATCTCCTATCTCACTAACCTGCATCCTCTTTCTCATGGAATTCCCTTCCGTTTAGTTCCTTTCCTGACAGCTACAATCTCCAAGAATTTAAATGTAAAGTCAATAGTCATCTCCTATCTCACTAACCTGCATCCTCTTTCTCATGGAATTCCCTTCCATTTACTTCCTTTCCTGACAGCTACAATCTCCAAGAATTTAAATGTAAAGTCAATCGTCATCTCCTATCTCACTAACCTGCATCCTCTTTCTCATGGAATTCCCTTCCGTTTACTTCCTTTCCTGACAGCTACAATCTCCAAGAATTTAAATGTAAAGTCAATCGTCATCTCCTATCTCACTAACCTGCATCCTCTTTCTCATGGAATTCCCTTCCGTTTACTTCCTTTCCTGACAGCTACAATCTCCAAGAATTTAAATGTAAAGTCAATAGTCATCTCCTATCTCACTAACCTGCATTCTCTTTCTCATGGAATTCCCTTCCGTTTACTTCCTTTCCTGACAGCTACAATCTCCAAGAATTTAAATGTAAAGTCAATAGTCATCTCCTATCTCACTAACCTGCATCCTCTTTCTCATGGAATTCCCTTCCGTTTACTTCCTTTCCTGACAGCTACAATCTCCAAGAATTTATATGTAAAGTCAATAGTCATCTCCTATCTCACTAACCTGCATGCTCTTTCTCTCTCTCCCATACTCCTTTCTTCCTCCACTTCACTCTCATCAGTATTCTCATCCTTCTCTTACTCACTTCCTGTCACTCTTTCTCATAACTTTCCTTCTCCAAACAGTGTAAATAGTGTAAATAATTGCAATACCTCATCTCAGAAATATAGACAGGTATTGAAGGTGAATATGGCAATAAAGATGAGGACAACAGTCCAAACAATGTAAATAGTGTAAATAATTACAATGCCTCATGTCAGAAATATAGACAGGTATTGAAGGTGAATATGGCAATAAAGATGAGACCAACAGTCCAAACAATGTAAATAGTGTAAATAATTGCAATACCTCATCTCAGAAATATAGACAGATATTGAAGGTGAATATGGCAACAAAGATGAGGACAACAGTCTAAACAATGTAAATAGTGTAAATAATTACAATGCCTCATGTCAGAAATATAGACAGGTATTGAAGGTGAATATGGCAATAAAGATAGGACAACAGTCCAAACAATGTAAATAGTGTAAATAATTGCAATACCTCATCTCAGAAATATAGACAGATATTGAAGGTGAATATGGCAACAAAGATGAGGACAACAGTCTAAACAATGTAAATAGTGTAAATAATTACAATGCCTCATGTCAGAAATATAGACAGGTATTGAAGGTGAATATGGCAATAAAGATAGGACAACAGTCCAAACAATGTAAATAGTGTAAATAATTGCAATACCTCATCTCAGAAATATAGACAGATATTGAAGGTGAATATGGCAACAAAGATGAGGACAACAGTCTAAACAATGTAAATAGTGTAAATAATTACAATACCTCATCTCAGAAATATAGACAGGTATTGAAGGTGAATATGGCAATAAAGATGAGGACAACAGTCCAAACAATGTAAATAGTGTAAATAATTACAATACCTCATCTCAGAAATATAGACAGGTATTGAAGGTGAATATGGCAATAAAGATAGGACAACAGTCCAAACAATGTACATAGTGTAAATAATTGCAATACCTCATCTCAGAAATATAGACAGGTATTGAAGGTGAATATGGCAATAAAGATGAGGACAACAGTCCAAACAATGTAAATAGTGTAAATAATTACAATGCCACATGTCAGAAATATAGACAGGTATTGAAGGTGAATATGGCAATAAAGATGAGACCAACAGTCCAAACAATGTAAATAGTGTAAATAATTGCAATACCTCATCTCAGAAATATAGACAGATATTGAAGGTGAATATGGCAACAAAGATGAGGACAACAGTCTAAACAATGTAAATAGTGTAAATAATTGCAATACCTCATCTCAGAAATATTGACAGGTATTGAAGCTGAATATGGCAATAAAGATGAGGATAACAGTCCAAACAATGTAAATAGTGTAAATAATTACAATACCTCATCTCAGAAATATAGACAGATATTGAAGGTGAATATGGCAACGAAGATGAGGACAACAGTCTAAACAATGTAAATAGAGTAAATAATTACAATACCTCATCTCAGAAATATAGACAGGTATTGAAGGTGAATATGGCAACAAAGATGAGGACAACAGTCCAAACAATGTAAATAGTGTAAATAATTGCAATACCTCATCTCAGAAATATAGACAGACATTGAAGGTGAATATGGCAACAAAGATGAGGACAACAGTCTAAACAATGTAAATAGTGTAAATAATTACAATACCTCATCTCAGAAATATAGACAGATATTGAAGGTGAATATGGCACCAAAGATGAGGACAACAGTCCAAACAATGTAAATAGTGTAGATAATTACAATACCTCATCTCAGAAATATAGACAGATATTGAAGGTGAATATGGCACCAAAGATGAGGACAACAGTCCAAACAATGTAAATAGTGTAGATAATTACAATACCTCATCTCAGAAATATAGACAGATATTGAAGGTTAATATGGCACCAAAGATGAGGACAACAGTCCAAACAATGTAAATAGTGTAAATAATTACAATACCTCATCTCAGAAATATAGACAGATATTGAAGGTGAATATGGCAACAAAGATGAGGACAACAGTCCAAATAATGTAAATAGTGTAAATAATTACAATACCTCATCTCAGAAATATAGACAGATATTGAAGGTGAATATGGCACCAAAGATGAGGACAACAGTCCAAACAATGTAAATAGTGTAAATAATTACAATACCTCATCTCAGAAATATAGACAGATATTGAAGGTGAATATGGCACCAAAGATGAGGACAACAGTCCAAACAATGTAAATAGTGTAAATAATTACAATACCTCATCTCAGAAATATAGACAGATATTGAAGGTGAATATGGCACCAAAGATGAGGACAACAGTCCAAACAATGTAAATAGTGTAAATAATTACAATACCTCACCTCAGAAATATAGACAGATATTGAAGGTGAATATGGCACCAAAGATGAGGACAACAGTCCAAACAATGTAAATAGTGTAAATAATTACAATACCTCATCTCAGAAATATAGACAGATATTGAAGGTGAATATGGCACCAAAGATGAGGACAACAGTCCAAACAATGTAAATAGTGTAAATAATTACAATACCTCATCTCAGAAATATAGACAGATATTGAAGGTGAATATGGCACCAAAGATGAGGACAACAGTCCAAACAATGTAAATAGTGTAAATAATTACAATACCTCATCTCAGAAATATAGACAGATATTGAAGGTGAATATGGCAATAAAGATGAGGCCAGCAGTCCGAACAATGTAAATAGTGTAAATAATTACAATACCTCATCTCAGAAATATAGACAGATATTGAAGGTGAATATGGCACCAAAGATGAGGACAACAGTCCAAACAATGTAAATAGTGTAAATAATTACAATACCTCATCTCATAAATATAGACAGATATTGAAGGTGAATATGGCACCAAAGATGAGGACAACAGTCCAAACAATGTAAATAGTGAAAATAATTACAATACCTCATCTCAGAAATATAGACAGATATTGAAGGTGAATATGGCACCAAAGATGAGGACAACAGTCCAAACAATGTAAATAGTGTAGATAATTACAATACCTCATCTCAGAAATATAGACAGATATTGAAGGTGAATATGGCACCAAAGATGAGGACAACAGTCCAAACAATGTAAATAGTGTAAATAATTACAATACCTCATCTCAGAAATATAGACAGATATTGAAGGTGAATATGGCAACAAAGATGAGGACAACAGTCCAAACAATGTAAATAGTGTAAATAATTGCAATACCTCATCTCAGAAATATAGACAGGTATTGAAGGTGAATATGGCAATAAAGATAGGACAACAGTCCAAACAATGTAAATAGTGTAAATAATTACAATACCTCATCTCAGAAATATAGACAGATATTGAAGGTGAATATGGCAACAAAGATGAGGACAACAGTCCAAACAATGTAAATAGTGTAAATAATTACAATACCTCATCTCAGAAATATAGACAGATATTGAAGGTGAATATGGCAACAAAGATGAGGACAACAGTCCAAACAATGTCAATAGTGTAAATAATTACAATACCTCATCTCATAAATATAGACAGATATTGAAGGTGAATATGGCAACAAAGATGAGGACAACAGTCCAAACAATGTCAATAGTGTAAATAATTACAATACCTCATCTCAGAAATATAGACAGATATTGAAGGTGAATATGGCAACAAAGATGAGGACAACAGTCCAAACAATGTAAATAGTGTAAATAATTACAATACCTCATCTCAGAAATATAGACAGATATTGAAGGTGAATATGGCAACAAAGATGAGGACAACAGTCCAAACAATGTAAATAGTGTAGATAATTACAATACCTTATCTCAGAAATATAGACAGATATTGAAGGTGAATATGGCACCAAAGATGAGGACAACAGTCCAAACAATGTAAATAGTGTAGATAATTACAATACCTCATCTCAGAAATATAGACAGATATTGAAGGTGAATATGGCACCAAAGATGAGGACAACAGTCCAAACAATGTAAATAGTGTAGATAATTACAATACCTCATCTCAGAAATATAGACAGATATTGAAGGTTAATATGGCACCAAAGATGAGGACAACAGTCCAAACAATGTAAATAGTGTAAATAATTACAATACCTCATCTCAGAAATATAGACAGATATTGAAGGTGAATATGGCAACAAAGATGAGGACAACAGTCCAAATAATGTAAATAGTGTAAATAATTACAATACCTCATCTCAGAAATATAGACAGATATTGAAGGTGAATATGGCACCAAAGATGAGGACAACAGTCCAAACAATGTTAATAGTGTAAATAATTACAATACCTCATCTCAGAAATATAGACAGATATTGAAGGTGAATATGGCACCAAAGATGAGGACAACAGTCCAAACAATGTAAATAGTGTAAATAATTACAATACCTCACCTCAGAAATATAGACAGATATTGAAGGTGAATATGGCACCAAAGATGAGGACAACAGTCCAAACAATGTAAATAGTGTAAATAATTACAATACCTCATCTCAGAAATATAGACAGATATTGAAGGTGAATATGGCACCAAAGATGAGGACAACATTCCAAACAATGTAAATAGTGTAAATAATTACAATACCTCATCTCAGAAATATAGACAGATATTGAAGGTGAATATGGCACCAAAGATGAGGACAACAGTCCAAACAATGTAAATAGTGTAAATAATTACAATACCTCATCTCAGAAATATAGACAGATATTGAAGGTGAATATGGCAATAAAGATGAGGCCAGCAGTCCGAACAATGTAAATAGTGTAAATAATTACAATACCTCATCTCAGAAATATAGACAGATATTGAAGGTGAATATGGCACCAAAGATGAGGACAACAGTCCAAACAATGTAAATAGTGTAAATAATTACAATACCTCATCTCAGAAATATAGACAGATATTGAAGGTGAATATGGCACCAAAGATGAGGACAACAGTCCAAACAATGTAAATAGTGAAAATAATTACAATACCTCATCTCAGAAATATAGACAGATATTGAAGGTGAATATGGCAACAAAGATGAGGACAACAGTCCAAACAATGTAAATAGTGTAAATAATTACAATACCTCATCTCAGAAATATAGACAGATATTGAAGGTGAATATGGCAACAAAGATGAGGACAACAGTCCGAACAATGTAAATAGTGTAAATAATTACAATACCTCATCTCAGAAATATAGACAGATATTGAAGGTGAATATGGCAACAAAGATGAGGACAACAGTCCAAACAATGTAAATAGTGTAAATAATTACAATACCACATCTCAGAAATATAGACAGATATTGAAGGTGAATATGGCAACAAAGATGAGGACAACAGTCCAAACAATGTCAATAGTGTAAATAATTACAATACCTCATCTCAGAAATATAGACAGATATTGAAGGTGAATATGGCAACAAAGATGAGGACAACAGTCCGAACAATGTAAATAGTGTAAATAATTACAATACCTCATCTCAGAAATATAGACAGATATTGAAGGTGAATATGGCAACAAAGATGAGGACAACAGTCCAAACAATGTAAATAGTGTAAATAATTACAACACCTCATCTCAGAAATATAGACAGATATTGAAGGTGAATATGGCAACAAAGATGAGGACAACAGTCCAAACAATGTAAATAGTGTAAATAATTACAATGCCTCATCTCAGAAATATAGACAGATATTGAAGGTGAATATGGCAACAAAGATGAGGACAACACTCCAAACAATGTAAATAGTGTCAATAATTGCAATACCTCATCTCAGAAATATAGACAGATATTGAAGGTGAATATGGCAACAAAGATGAGGACAACAATCCAAATAATGTAAATAGTGTAAATAATTACAATACCCCATCTCAGAAATATAGACAGATATTGAAGGTGAATATGGCAACAAAGATGAGAACAACAGTCCGAACAATGTAAATAGTGTAAATAATTACAATACCTCATCTCAGAAATATAGACAGATATTGAAGGTGAATATGGCAACAAAGATGAGGACAACAGTCCAAACAATGTAAATAGTGTAAATAATTACAATACCTCATCTCAGAAATATAGACAGATATTGAAGGTGAATATGGCAACAAAGATGAGGACAACACTCCAAACAATGTAAATAGTGTCAATAATTGCAATACCTCATCTCAGAAATATACACAGATATTAAAGGTGAATATGGCAACAAAAATGAGGACAAGAGTCGAAACAATGTAAATAATGTAAGTAATTACAATAACTCTTCTGTTGGTTGAAGGTTTGATGTTGAAAGGATAAAATATTTCCTGTGTATATTAAAGCCAAGATTTATTTACAGAATGACAAATATGTAAGAAGAAAAATGTAAGTGAAATTCTTTAACTGAACACGAAAATATATTTGTGAAAAGATAATGTTCATTGAGAAAATGCATGCTGTTTTGTAGTTAAAATTGTTCGTAGTAGTTTAGAGTTCATGGTTGTGTAGTAGCAGAATGTAAAGTCTTTGTTCCTTCCTCTTTTTAGTAGGTCGCCACAGGTTGAGAGAAAGAGAAGGCAAAAGAAATAAAGGTGTGGTACTTAACATGTGTGTCCATTTTGTCGTTGTGTTGTCCTCTTTAGCGGCGTGGTGTGAAAATGAAGAAAGAGACGTTGAAATAAGATCGCGAATGAAAGTGTGGCATGCCCTGCGTCCGGGTTACTTTCTTGAATTTTCTTTCGTTACATTACCAATGCACCTCAGCTAATTGCTTCTATGTGAGGGACTGACCTGTAACTGGTCAGGGGACCTCCTTAAATATAGAATTCTGGTCACATGGGGAGACTCCCAGAATGATTTTTTTCTTTAGCTGTGGAAAAAAACGTTTTGCTGGCGTATTTCGAATTTCTCGATTTGTCACCCAATCAGGATTCAGAATATGCCTTTCACACTGACTTTTTCTTAGTTGGGTTTTTCCAAAGTCGTTTGAATCCCTTTTTGCGGATGTGCAATTTTACTTTGGGTTTGTTGTGTTGCTTGGTTTTGGTATAATTAGAAGATAACACAAACTTGAATTAATGATGTTTATTTTTGGTATAAAACTTTAGGTTTTTACATCAAGTTACAACCTTTCAATTTTGTGTGGATACAGGAGCAGACTAGCTAAATTCTCTTCACTGTGGGATGCTAGTAGTAAATGAGTCCTTCTGGACTCTAGTGGTCAACTGACTAGCATCCTCTCCTTTTCAAATCTCCTACACAAAAATACTGTCCTTAACTCCTACTTCTTACTTTTACTCTTACTCCTATTCCTACCAAAAGAAACGGCTCCTTATTTTGCCGCCCAATTTCGAATTCTTGGCGTCAGCGTGTCTATCTTTTTCTATTTTTAGAACACTCGCCATTTTATAAACCATAACAGGTTTTTCCCAAATGTTGTAATCGTTTGAATCTGATTTTGCAGGTGCGCAATTTATTTTGTGTGTTTTAGTTGGTTGATGGATTACATAGGATTTGTATCAGAAAGACTCACGTTAGCCAGAAATCTGAAACGAAATCCAGCTGAACAAAACTGAGGTCATTTTTCTTTGGAATCTTTTCAGACTAACTTCACAGACGTTCAGGATTATGTAAGTTGGGTGTATGCAGTTCCAGATGCCCAGAAACTGAAAAAACCCGCTCAGGTGAGATTTACCAACCTGGACGATCTAAAAGCAAGCATTGAACGCAAACACCTGTTGCTTTACATCAGTTCTTATAAAAATACGATGCTTGGAATGAGTAATGAATTTTTGGTGAGTATTATTTCTTAAATTCGAAAGTATTAATGTCGTATAAAAGAAAGATGAAGTTGTTGGGGCAACAAAATGTGCACTGCATGCTCGCCGGCAGGCCAGTTGTTTTTCTTTCTTTCTTTCTTTGTCACCTCAAGGAAATAGATTTCAGGTTTCCTTTTCTCGGGCCCCGCCCCGTTACACAGGGCAGTTGTGAAACTAATCCTTCCTCTTTGTCAGTCTGACTGTCAATCAGCAACTTCGACACACACAATAGACCGAAAGAATTTGCACTGACTTTATGCAATTCCAAGACGGCCAAAATTTGCATGTGTGCAAATATCGTCTCATTTTGAACGAGATAAATTGTGTCTTCAGCCATCTTTCTTTTTTTCTTACAGGCAAGACACATTCTCGCTTGTTTTGAATTCCGTGGAAAGTCATGTCTTTCGTTACAATTAAATTCAAGGGAAGTAATTTAAAATTATAAATAAAACAGTTTTATTTTAAGTCAGTCAGTGTCATACGTGATACACGCTTGGGCGATCATGTCTCGAAAGAGACATGACTGACTAGGCAGAAGATTATCCTGCAGTAGGTTGCCATTGCATTCTGCGGTAGACTGGTTGCCGACCAAGGCTATAGAACCCAATCTGTCCTGCTATTTAACCCATAACTGGAAGGAATAGACGGATTAATACCTTTCCCAAGGGTATTTGCGCGTAAGTGAATACAATGGATTCAACTGGAATTCGAACTCGGCCCCGCGGTTTCTCGTTCCGAGTCGATATCCACTGTACCACAACGCACATCCGTTATTTTAAGTAAGGGACATAATTCTAAACTATTAATCTAAGGGGGTTAATTCTAAACTATTAATCTAAGGGAGATAATTTTTAATCCTAGGGAGGTTTTTTTTTAAACTTCAGGTTGAGAAACATTTATCCGAAATTCTTATAACCGGAAGTACTTCGGTTTATCCGATTTTTTCAGATTTTGGAATACAGGCTATTAGGTACCTACACTAAATCACTAAAAAAAACAAAACAAACAAACAAACAAAAACAAAACAAAACAGCATAATATGAATAAAAAAGTCCCAAACTTAATAAAATAAACTTTTCCCATCAAAATGTTTGTTAAGATCAAAGTAATTCTTAATTATTTTAAAAAAAAAAAACGTTTTAAATCCTTTCTAACATTTTCGAATTTTTGTCAGAAAATTTTGTTTTGATTTGACTGAGCGATTAAACAAACCGTTACGACTTTTTACAATGGAAAACATAATGATTACATCACCTCCTTTTTTCGGTGACAAACACATTAATTTGGAAATTCTCTCAAAAATCAAATAATTGTCGGATTTTAATGAAAGTTTCAGTATTCATTCACAAATGAATGAATTTATTTTTTTAAAAATCTTGGTAAAAATATTTTTTTTATCTCTGTTACCCCATCCCTCCACGTAAATCCATGAAATTTTAATAAATTTTAATTGGGTGCAAACTATTTTTTATTAGTTAAACACAGAACTCATTGGGGAATATAAATTATCGAATAGTAATAATAACAAAAGAACCATTCTATTTTCATTTAGAATTATCCACTTGGCAATAAATACTAAAAATATTATAAAATACATCCTTTTAAAAATTATGGCCGGTAGTGTACATTCCTTGGTTCTGCCAGTTATAACCTTGACAGCTAGAACCCATTACGGCACTTACATATTAGCAAACCACTCACAATTCCTCCATATTTCATTGACAAAAAGTAAATTCCATTCAAACAGCTTCTTCCCACAAACCACTGCTCCATGGAACAGACTCCCAAGAGGATGTTTCCCTTGTTCACTACAGTCTTAACATGTTCAAATCTAGAGTTAACCATTATTCTCTCCTCCAATCCATATAAACTACCACTTGATGTACCCCACTACCTTGAGTGGCCCCTTAGTCTTGTATAGGATGAACAACACTGGAAAAAACAAAAATATTGTCCTTTCTCCACATTAACAACTTTTCAATTTCTTTACTCTATTGTCTTTCATTTTCAGTAACCCCTTGTTTATTTCTTTTTTTTTTTATTTATTAAATAATGTCACCACAAGCAAGGCATTCCACTGCCACTATAGCGCAGGGGATTACATAGGGTGATTGAGTATAGGAAATGTCAGAAGGAGGGTGATAGACGACTTAAGATGTACATAGGGAGAGAGTTGGAGAGAATGGGTGAGTTAGTGTGTTAGGAGGTGTCTATTGACCCTACATTTAAACTCCTGGAGGTTGTAGCCGTCGGGGAATCAAGCATGCGGAAGGGAATTCCACAGGCGGGAAGTGCGAGAAAAGAAGCTGTTGGAGTAGAAATTGTGGTTACATTTCATCGGTTTCACACTGGTGAGAGAGTGACTGCAGGTGGTCAGCTAAGTTGGCATCAATCACATTACAGATTCTTCGCTGCATTTTGTCAAGAATCCCGAGGAAAATAGTAGGGGCACCCGACCAGATGTGGCAACAGTATTCAAAACACAGGCGGATGGTAGATTTGTATAAGTGCAGGATAAATTCAGGTGGAAAGAATTTCCGGGCACTGCACAGAGAGCCGACTTTCATAGCAGCAGATTTAGCAATGGATTCAACGTAGTCATTCTACTTGAGGTCTGCTGAGAGTGTTAGGCCAAGCAGGCATAGTGTTTTACTCTCTGGGAGGCAAGCCTGTTCCATGCTAATGGGAGGGAGGTGCAGTTGTCTGTGGTGGTTAATTGACAGCAGCTTCGTTTTGGAAGAATTGAATTTTACTAGCCATTTCCTACCCCAATCCACTACGGATTGGAGGTCCTTTTCAAGCTCAGCTGCGAGGTTTGTCTTGTCATCAACACCAGATTTTTGGTCGAGGTGAACGTAAACTGTGGTATCATCAGCGTACATGCCTACTTGTGATCTTATGGCATCGGGGAGATCATTGATGTAGATTAGAAAGTGCGTAGGACCTAGGATAGAGCCTTGGGGGACACCTGCGTTTGTAGGGTTGTTCTGGGAGGCATGTCCGTTTAATACCACCTTCAGTGTGCGGTTAGAGAGGAGTGACTGGATTAAGTCCAACAAAAGTCCAGTAATGCCGTAGCTTCGCAGTTTCCGTAGAAGGCTGGCATGCCATACTCTGTCGAATGCTTTAGAGATATCCAAGGCGACATTTCGGGCTTCACCATTCTTGTCAAGAGCCCGGTATATATACTTGGTGATGGTCGTTAGCATGTCAGCAGTAGACCTGTTGAAGCGGAAGCCATACTGTTTGTCCAAGAGGAGCCCGTGGGCTGTGAGATGCTGAACGACCTCGGCATTGATAATGGCTTCAAACACTTTGCTGAAGATCGGAAGAAGGCTAATAGGGCGGTAATTTGTGGGGTCCGCGGGTTCACCAGTGTTCTTGAATATTGGAACCACAGAAGAAGCCTTCCAACAGGCAGGAAAGCAGGAGGAAGATAGGCAGAGGTTGTAGAGCTTAGAAAGGACAGAGGGGAGTTCAGGGGCACATTTCTTCAAGACTATGACTGGGATTCCGTCCCCACCACTCGCTTTATGAGGGTCAAGTTTTGAGATTATGCTAGAAATCAGTGAGGGCGTGATGTGGACGTCATTCAATTGGTCCTCAGTTCTAGATGGGAAATCGGGTGTCTGGACTTCAGACGAATCCAGACTCGAATTGGTCGAGAATCTACGGGCAAAGCATTCAGCCTTGTCCACTGAGGAGGCAAGGACCTCAAACTTAGTGGCTTTATTACCACTCTTAGTGGCTTTATTGCCTTGCTTGGGGTTAAATATTTAAAAAGAAAATTTGGGATCATGCAAATTATTCTTTTGGATTAATACCATTTTTGTTCTTCTTTTTTCCAGATATGTGCCTAAAGATGTCAACTTCTGCTGTGGTTTCTTTTTATGAGTTGTGGTTCTCAAAGACCCATTGGACAAGTTGTGTGCCAAATTCAATGCTGAAGAAAAAGATATGTTTGGTGGACAGCCCACTCATTTATTTAATCCAAAGAAAATTCTATCATTATTCAAAAGTCATGAAGATTGCGCCTTTCACTTCAGTAATTTATTTTCTAAAGTCTGATGTCAACACTTGGTCATTGTCAAGAAAAAAAAACCATCAAGAAAAGATCTAAAATTGTGATCATATTTTTCTTTTTTATCATTATTTTGAACAATAATTATATATATATATATATATATATAATTATTATTATATTATAATGACATACTGCAACTTGATAGATATAAATTTGTAGTATGTCATTATTATTATTATTACCATATATAATAATACCATATATTTCTGGTCTACTTTTGCATTGAGCACTTTTTGAAGTAGATGTCTAACTGTGGAATATCCTCCCATTAGTAACTATTACTCATATATATATATATATATATAGTATTTACGCTCTCACACCCTGATTGAGCACTCTGGAAGAATGGGAGACTTTGTAAACAGTAGCTACTCCGGCATATACGCATCACTCATTCAATAATGAATTGGAGCACTCTAGCTATTGGGCGTGTTTATACATGCTAAAAAGCCTGCCTTCTTCTACTGGATGCTCATGGTCTGCGGGTAGAATCACCGACTGACGCTGATTCGGTCAGGTTTCAATCCTGGGTTAGGAAGCAATCGGAGTCTAAGCCATACTGATGAGCTGTGATATAGCGAAACAGATCTGTCTGCGGATGACTATAGTGTATATATATATATATATATATATATATATAGTCAATAACTAACCTAGAGAGCCAACGAACCTACCAAGTAAGTTCGTTGGCTCTCTAGGTTAGTTATTGACTTTGTTTGCTCTACTTGCGTATTGAGCGCTTTTTGTTTTACTTTACTCATCTCGGGTTTTTTCTTTGGGCTGCATACTTTGACTGATGTTCAACTGCTTAGCTTGTTCTTTTTTTATCACCATTTTTTGTGCTCGGAGGGTTTTTTGAAATGAGTATAACAACAAGTTTACATTTATATATATATATATATTTTATTTTTGAATGAGTTATTTCGCTACCCAGGTTTCTACCATGAATATACATACATATATATATACATATATATATATATACATATATATATATATATATATATATATATAATAAAATATGTGAGAGGCCGTGAACATTTTGTTTAAAATGTATATTTATTGTTGTTGTTATTATACGTCTTATGATACTTTAAGTGTCCATAATGGTATTTGTGATGCAACACGTGTTTTGAGTCTAAGATTGACTCTCTTCAGGCGAATAAATTTGTGGCTTTACGTATCAACTTCCTTTTGTTTCTGAGGTCCAAGTTGTTGCTTGGAAAAATAAAAAAAATTAAAAAATAAATAACATCAATAAAATAAGATAAATCGAATGTTGACGGGTTGAATTGTCTGTGGTTTCTCATATCAGCACGTGTATGAATGGATAAATAAATTATCTTCTAGGCTCCTTCCTTACCTACAAGTCTCTGCGTAATTGTCTTGTATTGATCAGCTGGTTGTTTTTATTGCTTTGACAATTTTCTGAATTTGGTGTGCGTATATGTGTGTTTGTGTGTGAGTGTTTTTTGATTTTGTCTTTATGTTTTAGAATTGTTTTTATGGGTCATCAGGTTCTTTTATATTGTTTGGGGCTATCATTTGAATTTTATGTGTGTGTATATGTATGTGTGTCTGTGTGTTTTTTGGTGTGTGTGTTTTTCATGTCGTTTTATTGAGCAAAGGCTTATATTTTTTATGAATCTTTGTTCCTGCAATATTAGTCTGTCATAGTCTGTATTTTGGTAGATAGGTATTACTTTGAATTTGCCCCCAGAAGATAAAGTATTATAACATGTATAATAACAACAACAATAAATATACACTTTAAACAAAACTTTCACGGCCTCTCACACTTTTTATTCTATACCAATTTCTCTCATTGAAACAACCTTATTTCTTTTCTCTCTCTCTCTCTCTCTCTTTCTCTCTCTCTCTCTCTCTCTCTGTATATATATATATATATATATATACACAGTACGGTTAGACATCTGATTGCTTTTTACCCAGGATTGAAACCTAACCAAATTGGCATCAATCAGCAATTCTACCTCTGAGTTATGGGCGCTCAGTAGAAGGAGGCAGACTTTTAGCACATGATATACCATATATATATACATTGGTTGTTTAATTACTTAGTTTTTGGTCATAATAAAATTAGACCAGGAGACATTTGCATTAAAAAGTGTTCAATGCAATCATATTGTAGAACTTTTGAATATTCTTCATTTGTAAATGAGTTATTACGCGACCTAGGTTTCTACCATGAGTGGCGTCATCAGGTGATTTGCAATAACTGATTTTACTGTTTTTTTAAGAACACTCATATAATAGAGGTTTTTTTTGAATGCTTACATATTGGACAATTTTTGAATGCTCAATTTTTAAAATTAGAAGAAATTATAACATTTTCATCCATGATTGTATGAACTTAATGGGTATTTTATGGTGTGTTTATACATAGTCTTAATTCTGTTTTCTTTCTTTCAATAATTCCTATTTGTTTGGGAATAACATAATTGCTAACTTTCCTTATATATATATATATATATATATATATATATATATATATATATATATATATATATTTTAATCATATCACCCCGAGCAAGGCGGTAATGCCACTGGTGTGCAGGGGGCTACGTAAGAGTGAAAAGATTAGAAAAGAGAAGGCCGGAAACCACATCCTAAACAGGTAACAAGGGATGAGCCTCTACACCTGTTCAATAGACGTGGGTGGAGTGTGAACCGGGCGATGGTTTAGTCTATCTACTCCAAGTGAAAAGAAAATAAATAAATAAATAAATAAGAATAATAATAAGAAAAAAAAAGAAAAGTGAAAAGATTGGAAAAGAGAAAGCCGGAAACCACATCCTAAACAGGGAACAAGGGATGAGACTCTTCACCTGTTCAATAGATGTGGGTGGAGTGTGAACCAGGTGATAGTTTAGTCTATCTACTCCAATTCAGAAAAAAAAAGTAAAAAGATTGGAAAAGAGAAAATCGGAAACCACATCCTAAACAGGGAACAAGGGATGAGACTCTTCACCTGTTCAATAGACGTGGGTGGAGTGTGAACCAGGTGATAGTTTAGTCTATCTACTCCAATTGAGAAAAAATATATTGTGGGGAAGTTTATCACTTAGCAGAGCAGTGTTATTTCAGTCATGCCAACTTTGAAGTTTTCTGAAAGCATTTTTGCAATGTCTTCACTCGTCTGGGTTGTTTGTTTTCTGCTGCTGTTTCCCAATTTTTAAAATATTTATATGAA